>VDFB02000002.1:37839178-37892715 GCA_007258455.2 Sequoia sempervirens
CATTGTTGTTCAATAGGATCCTAAGTCTAGGGGCTATCACATATCTTAGCTTAGTTCCATCTTACCTACTCAATGTTTTGACAAAAGGACTCTTTGAATTCTCCATACTTCAGTGCGTGTATAAACATAAGTTGATAATCTCACTAAAGTGGGGGCTAAATGTAATGTCATAAATTGTCACCCTTAACAATTTCACAATAGGTTTGACATCCTTTTAAGTACATACACCTAGTTATGCTTGAAATTTACCCATTTAATTGCTATTTTTAGGAAATTGAATTAAATCCTTATTTATTGTACTCTTGAAGAGATAAAAAGGCCTGAACTAGGGTACCTAGCCCTTGTCCCACCTAATCAAGCCCTAAATTTCAAATCTTGTTGTCGACCTCAAAATGTTTAAGAATTTAAATTCCTTTGTTGGCCTATCTTAAAGGTTAATGTGAAATATCTTAAAATTCATATAAATATAAGTTCTTACCTCCATTTGAACATCTAAAAATTTGATATCTCTTTGGCATCCTAAAGGAAATTAAGGAAATATGAAGAGCATAATAAGTAGGAGATCTACAGTGAAATTATAGTCAATTACAATATGTAACACATCAATAAATTCATGTTCATGTATTGTAAGATGTTTCATGTTTCATGTTTATTATTATTATTTGCACTAACACTTGCAAGATCTCCAAGCATCCTCCTATTTTTCCTTGTATGTGATGAGCAAAGTGACTTCAGTCCAACAAGGATTTAAGATTTGATGGTAAGTTTCAACTATGTTCTTTATCATTCATATTTATTTATTTTCCTCTAATCCCCTGAGAGAATGTGATATTTATCATTATTATTATTGACAATGGTTTTACTCGCAGTAAACAAATCAAATAAAATCTCCTCAGACAAGACCGTGAAGAGCCTATCCTTCTTGAAAGATATGAAACAAAGACAACCTAAGAGAGAATTATGCATTTACAGAGCAAATATTGACATCTATTTAATCCCAAGTCTTCGATAACTAGGTCATGGTTGCACTAGGGTCGCTCTTGAGTAATGATGTGACAATTTGCTGTTAATCTCAAAGGGACTACAATTATTTTCAACTTTGCCAAGAATTACTAAAATTTTACATAAAACTTCATTTCATCATCAAATGACATCATGAAATCAAAACATTCAGCATAATATTTCATGAATAACACAAATTATTTTCTATCACTTAAGTAGATTTAGCATTAAGCATTCAACAATTTTATGGAAAATAAAAGATTTTCAACAAAATTATTTCCATTCACTTATATTTTTTGGAACATTTTCAAAAATATTAAACATCTAATCTAAAATAAAACATAAAAATACTGAAAAAAAAGTTTCTCCCAGTTATTCTCCATGGATGCCCCAAAGAATTAATCAAAACAGAGCCAATCACTTTATATTTCACCAGATTGCTTCACAGCTACGTATAAAATGATTTAAGATTTTAAAGAGGGGGTTTCATTTATGGACATCGAATAGGTTCTATATGCACCCTTAAACGACACAACATATAGTCTTGTTTAGCCGAACTTACAAAACCAACTACAAAATATACTTAGATAGGTAGCTATCCATAAAGCTCTGATATCAATTAATGTCTATGTGCATACAAAGTTTTACATCAGAATGGTTCAAAAAATAGGAAAAAAGAACAAAACTTAAAAGAAGTTTTTGCTCCTTCGACATCCACAAATTCTGAACTTAAAATAAAATGTGGGAGAAGATGGCCTTTTATAGAAACGAGGCACTCATAAGTTCAACTTAAAAGTATCTCAGAGAATCGAAAACAACAAATTAAAATGTGTTATGTGGCATGTGCCAATTGTCATCAAGAACATTCTAGAATAAGTCAAAGCTTTGACTTTGTCTACAACAATGCTTTTTCTTCATACTTCAGCACAAACACTTTATCTCCATCAAGGCTACTAACTTCTTTTCAAAATACTAGAATGAGAAACACCTACCAGGACTGGGATCAACCTACAAATTAAAACAACAAATAAACTCCATTACATTTTTGGTATCCGGTTCTTTTCGTATTCATTTATGGCTCTGGTTCTGGACTTCCTCCTTTCTTTGATTGGTACTCTTAGAAAGCTCTTAATATTTGATGCATACGTTCTTTTGAATTCCTTTGTATTGCTCTCCAAGTAAGCTTGAGCCTGGTATATTCTTTAGTCACTTGAAGTATGACATCATCTTTTCTGTGTTTTGTCTACTTCATATTTAGCTATAACATTTCTACACTGTATTATTTCATCAATGACCTCCTTTGTGAACAATTAAACAAGATCTCTATTTATCCTTTCTATCCATTCCTTGAAAACTTTAGCTTCCTTCTCCTCCTGCCCTAATGTTTGGGGATCAAAGCCTTGACATGACAATACTTCAATAAATTCTTGATTTTCTCTCATTAATCCTCTGCACTCAATGGTGACTTTCAAATCCTTCAATACATTGTATTAACATGTCACCCTCCCATTTCAATTGCTTCTTCCACTTTCCTGACAATGAAATTTTAGGTTATGATATTATATTATGTTGTATTAACTCTTGGATATCTATTTGTATGAGAATTTCCATATTTTTCCTTTCATCAATGACCTACTCCTGGCGAAATCTACATTCATCTTCAAATATTTTCAATTTCTCTGAACAATGGTATGCTTCCCTATATTTTCTTATTGCATCTGTAATAAATTCATCTCCCTGCTTTATCCAATATTCAATCCATTCTTCAAACATATTCATTCTATGACGAACTGTAGCAATGGCATCTACTTGCTCTTGTGACATTAGCACCAGATGTTGGGACAATTCAACTTGTTCTTGACCAGATAAAGTCAGTGACTTAATAAAATGTTCCAAGGTAGCAACTCGTTCTTTCAATTCTCTTTTCTTGTATTTATATTTTTGTACTCTAGCAACAATAGCATTTAGATTTACTTTTATTTCTTCTAGTTCTTGCTGCCAAGATGAGTGTCCAAGATTAATACTTGTGATTTTGTACTCCTTAGGCATTATCTCATGTCTATCCTTGTCATTGGTTGGAGTAGCTATTTGGATAGTTCTATTACCATCTGCATTCCTTTGTATGACATGCTTTGCCTTTGCTCTGCACCTTGGTTTAGGAGTACCTACTTCCTATATAAAATTGTTGAGATTCAGAGGTAATATTTCTACTTCCATTGGAGAAGCTAATTCTCTAATTAACCAATCAGGTGTATCATCATCTTGCTGTACCTCTATAACTCTTTCTTGTCTCTATCTATTACTTGATTCAAGAATTTCATCTCTTTGACTTGCCATATTTTTTGAAATGGGAATTTCTTTAGCAATATCTGACATAGACTCGGGATTAGAAGAATTTAGCACTATCTCCTCTATTTGGAGACTTATATTTTCTTGTATATCTAGATTTTCTAATTCTTATCTCTGAGTCTTATCTTCTTCATTTACAGCTACACCAAGATTCTTTTCATTTTCAGTTCCATCTCTTGTGAACTATGTAGCTTCTTCTTCTAGAATTTCAGTTTCAGCATGGCATTTATCTAATTCTTCAAAGACCTATGAGTGTTCATTAACATCTTGCACATTCTTAAAAGAAAATTGAGAATCAAGAGTGTCTTCAACAACTCTCTCATCAACAAGTTTTTTCTCTGCATTTTCCCTTGTTTCATTTCAAGCACGCTAGGATTTCCTACCTTTGAGGCAAGCGTTCCTTGAACAAATTCTTCTTCTTCAATATTTATGGGGTTAGTGTTCATATCCTGAATTTCTTCTATCATTGGGTGTACTATGGGCTTGTCTTTGGATTTCTTTTACTTTACCTTTTCCCACATAGCACCCCATCTATCTACTTGTTCCTTAATTTTGGCTTCATCTTCGTCATAAATTTCCTCTAAAGCCATAGGAGTCTCGCCTAATGCTTGCTTCATACTAACCATATTAACAAAAGGGAGGGAAGTGAATAATGTTGTAGCTCTTTGGGATGTAGACCTAGTTTGTGTACCAACATTCCTTGTTACTTCTATTCCTTCATCAATAGTTATTCTAGTTCTGGGTTTGGCTGTAGAAGAAGATGCACCTTTAGGTCTTTCTTTTGATTTATCTTTACCTGTCTCTGCATCTTTCTATTTTTTTGATAATTTTGTGGAAACTTCTTGTCTTATTGCTTCAGGGGTTCTTTCTTCAATTATAACACTTGGAGTGACCTTACTAGTCTTTCTTTTCTTCTTGGTAGGCTCTCTACTTTCAAAAGCAGTTTCATCTTTTTTTTCTTCTTATTTTATCTTCTGAGTAGATGGGTTCAATTCATCTTTCTCTTGAAATTTTGCAAAAATACTTAATCCAGTGTTGAGTATACCTTAGGACTGGCCTAGTAAAATCATCAATTGATGTCATGTCTTCATCATCAATACCTGGGTCTAGAATGGGTTCATCATATACCCTGTCATCATTGTAAAACTGATTCAACACCTGACCATCATCTTCTTCCAATTGGTCTAGGATATCATAGAGTTTGAGCATTCAAGCAAACCCTAAAGTCATTCTTTCATACTTTTTCCTTCTGACCACGTGCTTTTCTTCACAGTTAAGCTAATAATCTTCTAAGTGAGGCACATGAGCATGAAAACCAGCTATATTTCTAGCAATATTTGCTTTAATATCATAGTACACTCTCTGGAGTGGAAATTCTTCAAAATGGTAGGTCCTCAGTTCCTCCTCACATAAATCAGTTACTTTGATTGCACTGCACTTATAATTTCCTATTGTGATGGGAAATTTAAAAGAGGCCTTTTTGCGAGCATGGCTATAAAGAGCCTGAGATGGTTTTAACTGTCTCACTAATTCCAATAATTTTTTTTTATCTATAGGATACTTGGAAAACATAAATGGGTTTCCATCAAATCCCTCCACTCTAATGTATGAGTAAGTTGGGAACTGTATGTACTAGCCTCCCATAAGATGAATGGAACTTTGTGCTTCCAGGGATAATCTCTTAGATTTTTCACCTTCCATTGTTCTCACCAGTTTCATGGAGAACAAATCATTAAATTTTTTGTAATCACCTTTATACCTGTGAACAATAATTTGGGGTAAATGTGCATATACCAAACTATTTCCAACTTGCGTGCCCAGAGTATCAATCTTTTTTAATCCCTATTTATTGGCTCTCATAGCACATGAGTAAATAACATATGACAACATGTAGAAGCATCTGGTCTTGGAGAATGTAGTAATCTGTTCATGTAACCTGTCACTTATCAATTTTCCCCAATGCAAGTCTATAGGACCTTCTATCATTTGAGATATTATCACGAACATCTAGGGTTCAAATTTGCTTGCATCTCTCAAACCAACTACTCTTCTTAGCAAAGTTATTATGTCTTGTATTTCTTGTTTAAACATAGACCTCTAAATTACCTTGGTTTGTGGTGTGATTGGCTATTGGCACCATTGGGTGCTCATAATTTCTCTATTATTCTCTTCAGTGCTCTGATATGTCTTGGCCTTGGCTTTTAGGTTGACATTGAACATCTGTGTGTAGGAGGGGAGACCAAATGTACACATAATTCCTTTTCGAGATAAGTTTGCATAAGTTCTTCCTTCCTTTTCAACAATCCTTATGGCTGAATTATAATAGTTTATGCATTGCATAAATAATTATGGAGCTTCCATTGCTGGTGGAAACCCTCCTGTAGGAAGTAACCCATTGGATACGACATTTTTGGTGCATTGGGTAGCATTTTCTTGCAACAGTCATGAATAGATTTCAATGTCGGAAGACCATCCCATGTGGGTATCTGTGACCACCACATTAATGGGTACTGCTTGTGAATTACAGTACTTGAATTCATCTTCTTCTCTTGCGTCAGAAGTGCTCATTTTGGATATAATGTGCTCTGCAATTTACAAAATATTTGTTTATGTCCATGAGTTAGGATTAGATTTAACCAAAAATTACATTTCATAAAATTTTAAATTCATTCTTTGATCAAATTTAACAACTCAGAGAAAAATTAACATTCCAATTTCAAAATGAGAAAATACCATCATCAAAGATTTATAGCTTGAGAAACTCTTATCAATGTATCAGTTATTCCAAACATAGCTTGTTCTAGCTAAAAAATGGTTATTCTTCATAATACAACTTCAAAACCCTGGGTAGCCATGACTTAGTTTCTTGAAATTTTACCTCTCTTTGTGCACCAAAGTAGCTTCATGAATTCAATGTCTTTTGTAAATTTTCAATATGACATGAAGTGGAGTGTTGTAAAAGCATTTGCATGCTCGAGGTGGTGCCAAGTACATAGGTAGTTCACCACCTTCATTAATTACTTGTTATTTCACATTAATTCCTAGAATAAAGGTGTAATCATTATGGATTATGGTTCAAATCATGAACACCTAGATTTTTGAGTTGGCTCACTATTTGAGAAGAAAGACGACATGATGATTATACGTGGTAGTTATATGTCACACTAATTCTTTGCAAGGTATACGCCAATAAAGATATGTGATTAATGATGACCATAGGGGTTGAGGCTTTTGATAATGCTTTTGAAAGAGATCAAATAATATCAGGATTTGGGAAATACTTCTTGAGAAAAAAATATAAAAAACTAGAACAAGAGAAAGACCGGAAACCGAAACTGAAAGATAAACTTAACGAAATTTCAAAGCAGACTTTCTGGTTTCTAAATTATACTTCAAAGAAACAATAAAGCACTAGACTCTGGTAAAAGGGAAGATTACTAGGTTTAGAAAATTTGATCAATGAAATACCAGGCGGAACTTGAGTTTTTTGAAGATACAAACTCTTTCAGCTTAATGCAGGATTCCAGAATTCTAGTTTTCGGTAACAAAATAAACATTAAGAGCATACCGAAACACCAAAAGACTTGGAAGAAAAGGATTATAATATAACGAGGCCAAGTGAAAATGAGAGGAAAACCAACAACTGGCTAAAGCGAGCAAAAACAATAAAGCAAAAAGGGAAAAGAAAGAAAAAAGGGGGTCCACATTTTGCCAAAAGGGGCAAAATGGGGCGTGTTGTGAGACTACACAACAATTATCATAGCCATTGTGGAGGTGGAAACACCAAAATGGGGTTTGAAAAAGGAAAGCCCCTATACGAAGTAAACCTTCTCCCCTTTCTATCTTACAGGTTACATGTATGAAGTTGATTGAAGTGGATTTGAGATTTCAAGGCTTTAAAACCCTAGTTCATGCACTATTTATCAACAAATTAGGGAAAGATGATTATTGACACACTGTCAGAATTTAGATATGGGTTATTATAGTTAGAGACTTGCAAAGGCTGTTGCACTGGTATTAGCTCCAAAACCCTAACTAGGGAACCCAGTATCCCTAATTCACTTGTTCGGTTCCCAATTTGAATGCCAAGTTATTCTATGTCTGCACTCTCCAAATCTACTTCCTATTTCTATCTTTTTGTTCTAGATTTCCTCGATTATATAATAATTTTTCATTTGTTCTTAATTCACCTAGTTCACTACATCTTCCAATCAATCATCAAACCCACACACAAAAAAAATGGACTAAAAACTTAACCAAATTGTTTGGCTCTCCCTTGAGGACAACAACCAAATAGTGTCTCTTGGTTAATTTTTTGTCCCTCAATGTTTATGGTGGAATGAGTGATTTTAGGTGTTTGGCCTACATCCCATTTCACCATCTTGTACTAGATGATTCCTCCTTGAGAGGTTATTTGGGAAAACAAGGGCAAGATCTCTCAAAAGAGGGAACATGATAAAAACATTATATAGGAGGAAAAATAAAAAGAAATGAAAGAAATATGGGTGAGAAAGGATGAAAAATAGAGAAATAGGATGAAAATTATGATTTGGGGGGATTAGGGATTGGGAGTAAATAAATAGGGCTAGGGATTAAATATATTTATTTTCACCTTCATAAATTAGAGAACATAGAGCAAAGAAAAGTAAAAATATTCATAAATATGGAGAATATGCCCTTATATTGACATCAAGCAAAGTGGGTGTGGTAGTATAGGCAACCATTAGAGACCAAAATAATAGTACATATGAAAAATTTAGGATTAGAATATAATTATGGTAATTGATGGGGGGGTAGAAATTTAGGAAAACCTATGAATCAAACTTTGAAAGGCATTATTTGATGTGCATGCAGTAGAATGTAATGTGTGCATGGGATTGTGTGACATATGTCAAAATTTTTGGTATATGCATTATAAGTAACATTTGCATAGATGAAATGATAAACATGAAAATCCTAGAATATATCCAAGATTGGTGTAGGTGTTGGGAAGTGGTTATGTGCTTAATTATGAAGTTTATACATTCATCACGAGGTGTTTGCATGTTTTGGCACATGTATGTGTAGTGAGAGTATGAATTTGATTATTTAAGCGTATTTTTGTATAGAGTAGTGCATGTGTAGAATAATATGTTATGATGGTTTTAGGAAAAAATATGACATGATTTTTGGTAGGTTACAAGAGAAAGTGCATTCATTGATTACTTGGGAGTGGTTATCACTTGTGTCGTAGTTGATAACATAGTTTGAAAATATGGATTGAGGTTTTTTGGAGAGCTAAAACTTGTGGTACATCACATAGATGCCACAAATTAGGGAACATAGGTTAATGTTGATAGTACCAGTGGAGAGGTGACATAAAAATACTAGCACATACTCCCTATCTACAAGAGATATTACAATCACTTTGAAGGATATGTAGTAAATATTGTAGATCCCAATTTGTGAGAACACTATGTATTATTGAGGTCAAGCTCTTGGAAAGGTTATTTGAGAGGAGTGACCTACCTTAGACAAGGCTATCACTAGACATAGATGCATGTGTGACACTAGTGGAGGAGCTTCAAATTGTCAATGCAACCCTTGTCAATGGTATTTTGTTGCTTGAAAATATGGTTGATTTTACCTATTATCCTAGTGACATATTGTGTAGACATGATGGTAGAGGGCAGGAAATTCACATGGGGGATGTGCATCTTGAAACAAATGTATAGAGGCCTCCACCTAGCTACCTATAGAGATGGAAGTATCAACATTGTGATTCTATTAATATTTTTGCATGGGATCACATGGTAATTATTATTCCTATAAGAGACAAGTTAAAGAGGGATAAGAGTGAGATGTATGTGTTTGCTTATGGAGTGAGGATATGATATAGATAGTTGGGAGACCTAGCTTATTGGAGGTAGGTATTTAATGAGGTTGACACAATCATGTGGAGAACATGTTTGGGGTGTGATAAGTGGATTTTTAAATATATTTTACTTTGATTTTTTATAAAATACACATTATATTATCAATAGGAACCATTATTTGATAGAGAAGTACTTGAAAAATATAGTTTAGATTGTGTTAAGGGATCACCGTAAAGGGGGATCATGCTTTTGAACACATGGTGAGGGATTCAAGAGTGAGTGGGGGATACAAGCATATTTTTAATTGACATGGGATAGTTAGAGGGATTTGGTGTGGTTTACATGGGACCTAGAATAGGAATTTGTAGATGCAAGAACTAATGTATATTATAGGGCCTAGTGGAGACAATAATGACTAGTGAGATTAATGATTCTCTACCAAGTAGAGGTGATGGAATAGATGATTAGGGGGAATAATGGTCACCAATATAGAAAAAATAGGCTAGCCATCCAAGATAAAAAATAGGTAGATGGCCTCCAAATGAGGTTGGTCATGACATTATCTAAGAGAGAAACTTTGAAGGTTGAGAGAGATTATATCGTAGGAGAGTGGGGCTAGGTCATAGGGGAGTGAGAAAAACTACAAGTAGAGTGGGGTGGCCTAATAGAAAATAAATATAGCCTATAGATACAAATACAATGAACACATACAAATATGGAGAGAATACAAAGAGAGAGATCAAGTGTGAGCACTGTTGGTATTGCAGGGACTGGGTCAAGTAGTGGTTGACATGGCTAGGACATATAGGGAGACAAAACAAGAACTACGTGAGGCATAATATTTTAGGTCCCTATATGAGAACATAATTCTTGTGGAGTAGAGGGAACCATCCTATGTTAAGAGGATAGATTATAGGGCTAGTAAATTAACCAAGTCTAGGAGGTCACTTTCTGTGTCTATGCAATTGCCTCATTTACCATTGTAGACACTCAAAATATCTTGATTGATATCATGCACTTGATCCTGATTAACTAACTTCGATTCTTCCTTGATCATTTTTTTACTAACTAATTAATTGAATAGTCTTTATTTAATCAATTCATCAAAATTCCTCCTTTAATTAAATAAATCAACTTTATTTAATTAAATCCTAATCTTCTTCATTTAATTAAATATATATTTTTTATTTAATTAAATCCTAATGTTCTTCATTTAATTGAATAAATCATTTAATTTAATTAAATTACTAATGTTCCAATATCCTCTCATTTGATTTAAACAAATTCAAAATATTTAAATTAAATGTCACAATCAAACTAATTTCATCTAAGTTAGTTAATCCTAAATTAATTAACTCCTAACACTAATCCCCCATTCCTCTAGCTTTTGACTCCACCATTGGGTAAGTCAACCTTGGTTAAGTTGCACATGTAAATCAATTTATTTGGTTTACTAATTCCCTCTATTTTCGTTCAAATATGGCATATTCTTGGAATATTCCACCAATTTGAATTTTCCCTCCCAAAGGACTTTTGTCCTCCACCTTTGCATTGAAGGCTCTTACATGTCCTCTCCTTGAGCCAATCTAGCATTAATTCCTCTTACATCTCTCCTTACACAAGCCACCTCTTGAAATTCAAATTTCACCTACATGCACTTAACATGCACATTGTTCAAAATGTGCTCCACCTCCCTTCATTAGCATGTTGACAAGTGGCACAATACCATTGGTCCCTTTTTTAATCCCACATTCTCCCCATTCTTCAATCTTCAATCCTTCTTCATTATAAATAGAGTCCTTCTCTATTGATTTGAGGAAACAACTCCATGCAAATTTATTATGGCCATTTGAGTTCAAAGCATCCATGATTTCATCCACAATTTCATCCAAGTTAGCATAGAATTTCATCTTCCATATCTAGGTTATTGAAATTTTGAATCAAGAATCACACATCCATCATCAAGCTTATCAAGGAATTGGGAAAGGGCTTCTTTCCACATCAAAGACGAACCAATTCCCCTATGGGATGCTGGTTTGAGCATTAGAATAGGATTTCATTAGTAGATTACTTGATATTTTGCTTTGAATTCATGTTCTTGTGTTTGAATGAATTTCACAGGGAATGATTTTTTATCACATTTAAAGGTTGATTAAAGTGTTATTCTTAACATTTAAAAATATGCCAAAAAATAAATAAATATATATATATATATATATATATATATATATATAAAATAAATGATAATGTGACACACATAAGTGTTGTCTCTTGTCAAAGTTTTGAGAAAGGGTTAAGATGATGCCGCCTGATTTGGGAATGATATAATTTATGAAGGAAATTGATGGGAAGGAATTATTATAATGGAAAATGATGCATTTTCTAAATGCTATAAAGGTTGATTAAAGTGTTATTTTTAACATTTAAGAATAATGTTTAAGGTTGTTAATTTATAGATTGAGGCATGCGATGATGATGCAAAAGGCTTAGGGATATGTATACTATAAAGCTAAAAATTATGGATAATGTAAAAATATCAAGACTAGGAATGATGGAAAGCTTAGGATTAGGGATAATACAAAAATATCAAGGCTAGGAATGATATAAAGCTTATGAATTAGGGATAGGATGAAGCTCAAGATTAGGGGTAAGGAAAAAAGCTTAGGATTAGGGATAATGTATATTCCTAGAGGTAGGGGTCCATTCTATATTCTAAGTAAGAAATAGGGTAAATATATAATTATTTTTCTGAAGCAAGAGGTAATTGCCTACCCCTAGCATAGGACAAGGTCATGTGTAGGGCATATATAACATGATTGTTATAGAGAGTATCACATGAAGTGAATTGATATAATATGCATGGTTAGGATGAGAGGTGATACTAATGGGTGAGTATTAGTGGTGGCTCAACAATGGCTTTATTGTTTAAATATTATAAAAAACTCAAAGGGACAAAGCAATGGGAGAGGGTCAAATTGGATGGAGGATAAAATATTTCTTGAGGGATAATGGGATATAGTTATTAAACATGGTTCTTGCAAGTGGGTTTTCACCATTATACTTGTCCAAGGTGTAGAAAGGAGTAGTTTTCATATGATGATATTTTTTTCTTAACTTTTTAATTTTTTAAATTTTTTTACAAAATGGATATTCTAAAGAGAATGAAACCTTTTGAGGTTTATTATGTTCATGGATTATTAAAATTATTTACCATATGGATTGAATAGATGATACACATTATATCCATATTTGGTAGTGACAACATATGGGCCTAGAAAGTTGGACTCAAACTTGCATTTCTTGTCTTGATCCTAAAGGTTCCATTAATTTTACTTGAGTACAAGGTCATCAAACTTAAATTCATGAGCTCTAATTTTATTTTTGTAGATACAATTAGGAAAATTTCTAATAATATTGCACATGATTTAGGGTTGAGAGATAATGCTCGTCAAGTAGATCTAGCTCATGCTATCATATATTTTTTCACTCTTCATTAATGAGATTATGAAATAAAATGAAGAATGATTAAATTTTAAGCTTGATTGGAAATATGGATTCAAATCCAAAGACTAGGGAATATGGATTTGTGCTACTAGGTTTGTGGATACTAGTGTAATTAGTCCATGGGGTGGGATTGAGTTGGAGGTGTCAATCATGCCTAACATAATTAATTTTTTTAAAAATGTTTGTGAAAGGTTTTATTAGATTCCTCCAATCTAAACCTTTACTTTAGGGATAATACATAGTAAAACAATGGTATTGGATATGGAAACATTCACATAGGGTGTAGATGCTATATTTTTAAAAGATCTACCATTGTCAGTAATACTGGTGGCATGATTTCCATAAAAAAAACTGAAGTAATAGAGAATGATTTTATATATTTTTTTGGTTGGTAGTATAGGTGACGAAGATATATTCAAACCATTTTGTTAAGTAATTAGTGGTAGTTATGATAAAATTATGACCATTGGATGAAGATGGGTGAATCTTGGAAATGAGATTGAGGCTCCATTGTGAAAAGGGCCAAGGAGTAGTAATAGGCTATAATTATTGTGTTGGTGCAAATAAGATCTCCATGTTGTTGATAGACACACCACTTGACATATTGACATGAATCTTATTCTATGGTGGGCAATAGTAATTATTAATATTTTTTTATGTCACCTTGGTGTAAATATTTCCTAAGGAATTATTTAAGGTTTTACTAAGGTTTCCATAATTGTTTATAGGTTTTAGGAGTATTTAGGTCATGTTCATGAAGGCATAAATGATTTGAAAGAAGTCATATGTCCAAAAAGAAAAGAATAAAACTTTCAATTTTTACTAATGTATCCCACCACACATTGAGGGAAAAAGCTAAGAAGTTTCATTTGAGAGTTTCTAGGGTTTGGTTGAGCATTGAAGGAGTTTATCCATGCTTGTTGAGGAAACAACACCTTTCTATATTGAAATTTATCCACATTGTAAGATATGGATAAGGATATGATATGTTGTAGGGAGATTGGAGAAATTTTAGGCATTCATAATTCTCATCTATGTTGAAAAACCTACATGTTTCTTTACATATTCTACCAAGAATGCCTTGAGATATACCTTTTATTGTTGAGGATTTATAATTTACCAAGGCATTCAATTCTTTTTGTAAAGTTTTTAGTTGTAGGTTTTTTCAATGTCTCTAAGATTATGAGAGTCCTTGAACATCATGGAGAAATATTGAAACTCTCTCTTAATATTGTCAAAACACTCCCTAAAGGAGCATAGGTATTTATCTAAAATGTTGTCAACTCATTCCTTAACCCTAGAATTCTAAGAATCCCCAAGTCCAATAATACAAAGCTTATCAAGTGTTTTTGGGCTTGTCCAAACATGGAAATGATTATCGTAGTGCCAAATGGATGCATTAAGTGATAAAATTAGAGAAGAAAAAGGACCATGCATTAATAGACAAGGAGCAAGTTATCTAGTGACAATGAGGTATAATTTATAATATAGTTTAATGGACAATAGCCATCTTAGTAAAAGTCCATGTATTCATGCAGGATGTCCTCAAAGGTTGTAATGGATTCATAGGAGTATTTTTTTATAATGTATAGTGGTATCAAGTGCTGATATGTATGAAGACTATGGTGTATAGTGAACATTCTATAAATTGCATAAGGATAATCTACAATGATAGAGACTATAATATTGATCAATGGTTTATGAATTTATAGTGATAATAATAATGAGTTTATGAAAATCAACTAAGTAGTAAAAAAAGAGAGACCACAGTGTTCGAATCTATGCATAATAGTATTAGGAGAGTGTAGTAACAATCTAAAGGTCAACAATGCATTATCAAAGGGTTTATTAAACCATGCAAAGCTATAGATCATAGATCTCATATAATATGAATGATATAATGATGAGTAAAGAATATAAAGGATAATTGATGGAAAAACAAAGAAAGAAATGATACTATGAAAATGAAGACCTTTATTTTAAATCATAAAGACAGTGATAGGGATAACATTGTTGTTTGTTGTCAACAATAATATCTTCAGCATGTGGATGATAATATGTACAATAGAATAAATGATAGAATTCAATGTTAATGGGAATGAGTTCTATGTGAAAATGTGACAATAATAATAACACCAAGAGCACAAAATTTTTCATTGTCTAAGTAGCAAAAATACCTAATAAATATTAAGAGGCTCTCATGGAAAATAATACAATCAAATTGTGTATGAAATTCCATAATAATAGTTATCTATTAGTAGGTTACAAGGCTTAAAGATACCTCAAGGTAGAGTTTAAATATCTCTTATGAATGGAAAATATGAGAGAGGTGTGTAAAAGGTATGATTGATGAGTGATAGTCATGAAAATAATCCTTATAGTTAGAAGGAAAATAAAGAAGGTTTTAAAAGAATATCTCATAGTAGAGAAAATAAATGTAAAACATTCCATACACCCTATGTAAAACCATAAGATCCAATCATATCATGATTATACGAATATTGAAAAAAGGCACATATCTATGATGAGGTATGACAAAAATAGTAGCTTCCACTAATTGTACTTTTATATGGCCATATGTAATGATAATAATTTTATTACAAGTAGGGGAACAAAGAGAGAACATATAGTTCCCTTGACTCATTTGGACCTAAACTATAGAGAAGAGAGAAAGATAGGGAGGTTGGGAAACAAGTTGTGTTTCTTGTGATAAAAAAGGAAGATAGAGTACAATGGTGTTGACTAAGGAAGGGAGAAATTTCAAAATTGTATGATAGTATTTCAAGGATCTTACATAGTATGAAAATAGTGAAACAAATAAATGCCAGTGTTGATTGTGAACATACATGGTAGTGCTACAAGGAGTTTGATGACAATTAAAAGGTAAAAGAGGATAGTGTCAAGAGACCTGGAGAGAAGGATAATCATGAAATATAGGGGAGACATATTGTGATAATTCTAGTGAGGTAGAGAGGGTTTGAGAGATGAAGAGGCTTGTGAATCCATCATGAAAACATAAATAATATATCCCTCCACTATGGAACCTTGATCTAGGCTACACATATTCAAGGTTTGATAGTTGTTGGGTTATTGTTAAAAAAATCAAGTTTTTCCTATATTAAACTAGGTAGATATATCAAGAAAAGATTGAGAAATAGCTTTTAAATAGAAAACTTACCATATAATTAGTATTATACTGTATAAAAAATCCTATATAAGCTATTCAAGGTTCATTTATAATGAATTAATTTTTAAAAGTTCCAAAGAACATGTACAAAGGTCTATTACAATGGAAATACAAACTATTATAGTCATCAAAGAATAATATTCCAATGATAATGGTATCAAAGTTTAGAATACAATGTCTATGAGGAGTCACTCTTCAATGAACTATAAAGAACAAAAAGGTAATGAAGAGTCTACAAGTGAAGTGCATGATAATTTAAGTCACTTTATTGAAAGCAATTGAAAGATCATATGAAATGGAAAATATTCAAATGGAATTCATAATGAAGAGGCCTATCGAATCCATCATAATGACTATCAAGAGGGCATTGAATTCTCCAAGTGCCAAAAATATACATTGTAATTCCAGTATTGTCAAAATTTTGAAAAATATAATCTTTACACTATTGAAGAAGTTATAGAACTATGAATGACAATGAGGAAGGTTAAAAAAATGTCAACCATTTAGGGTCTATTCATCACTACAAGGAGACCTTGTAACGTGCCCGCCAAGGAACCCCATAGGACAACACAAACTATGCCAAATTAATGGAACAATTTTTTTAAAACAAATAACTATAGAATTCATAACATAACATAATACTCTAAACCTAGTTCCTCTAAGGTTCCATGACTGCACTACTCATAAACTAACAATCAAGATTATTAAAACATTTCATCAACTATTAAGATAACATGATTGATCTAACATGTAAGGTTCATTTTAAAGCACCTCATCAAACAATTCTACATTTCTTACTTCCACATTGTAACAACTAATAATCAACCATTAAAGATCATTTTCCTAACTATCATATGAAATATGCATTTCTTTACAATACTTTTCATAAGAAGATATCAATAATTGTTACATCATTCACCATATTTACAACATTGCTTCCTCAAGTACATGTAAGAAGATTACATCATATTACATTGAAAGATACAAACGAATATACAATCCAATACACATATGCATGATAGGATGCCTTCACAACTAAAACAAGAACCGAAGTCCACAGTGTAATACTCAATCACCATGCTCATGAAAATTCTACAAGAATACCCAATGGAGAGAAAATACCAACCTCCCGACCATGTGGGACCCTGAGGCCCACGCCCCGTGTTGAGAGATAACACAAGGTCCCACATCCAATAGGAAATCAGGAGAGAAATAGGCTAACACAATCAAGGGCTATACAAGACTCCAACACAACACTGCTAACAACACCAACATCACTACAACACTTACGTAACTTTCAAAGGAAATCACACAACAAAATGAGGACATCCAACTAGGGAATGCTAGATTGCAATAGGGAGGAGTGTCATCACATAGCTTGATATGGGCTGTCCTGGTAGATCTTCCTAGGCCCCGACCCCCATCCTAGGTTATCCTAGCAACCTCTTTGGGTTTTGAACCCCATTGAGAGCCACTCCCCCTACTTGAAACTAGAAAACCATACACATCAAGCAAGGAATTGAACATCTTGCACACTTAACAAAATCATCTGAACCCAACATAAATAGGGGCAACACCCTTAGGGTTTATATTTCACATAATACTCATGACCCACAACATAGTCACACCACTTTCAAGGTTAAAAAACCCTAAAGACCATTCACACATAATATAACCCCTCCTAGGCCTCTTGAAACCAACATTCTAAACACACTTCCCAATGGAACAAAAAATTGAACATACATTACTCAATTGACAACAATTACATAAGTACATGTTCCACTAATCAAGACTCATTGCTAATATAAACAATTAAACATCACAATATTATAATGAAGACACTCCTTTAAATTTAAGCATTATTCATTTAAACTTAACCACTTACTACAATAGATAGATTATTTATCTTCAATAATAATATTTGTAAATAACTATAATAACAATATTTTGAATAATTAAATTACATGGCAACCTTACTTATCACTATAATTAATTATATAAAAATAATCATCATCCATCTACTAAATAATTAACGAGAATAATCTAAATCATTTATCATTTAATCTAAAACATTTAAATCAAATAACCATTTTCTAATATTTTAACTTCACATAATTTTAACAATCCCCTAAGTGTCAATTACCCATATGTGAAATAAACCAATTTACATAATTATTTACTCAATCACACACACACACACACACACAATATATAACCCTAAAGACCATTCACACATAATATAACCCCTCCTAGGCCTCTTGAAACCAACATTCTAAACACACTTCCCAATGGAACAAAAAATTGAACATACATTACTCAATTGACAACAATTACATAAGTACATGTTCCACTAATCAAGACTCATTGCTAATATAAACAATTAAACATCACAATATTATAATGAAGACACTCCTTTAAATTTAAGCATTATTCATTTAAACTTAACCACTTACTACAATAGATAGATTATTTATCTTCAATAATAATATTTGTAAATAACTATAATAACAATATTTTGAATAATTAAATTACATGGCAACCTTACTTATCACTATAATTAATTATATAAAAATAATCATCATCCATCTACTAAATAATTAACGAGAATAATCTAAATCATTTATCATTTAATCTAAAACATTTAAATCAAATAACCATTTTCTAATATTTTAACTTCACATAATTTTAACAATCCCCTAAGTGTCAATTACCCATATGTGAAATAAACCAATTTATAGTGTTTACTCAATCACACACACACACACACACACACACACACACACACACAATATATAACCTAAAGACCATTCATAATAACCCCTCTAGGCCTCTTGAAACCAACATTCTAAACACACTTCCAATGGAACAAAAGTGAACATACATTACTCAATTGACAACAATTACATAAGCACTTGTTCCATTAATCAAACTCATGGGTAATACAACAATTAAACTTCACATTATAATAATGAAGACATTCCTTTAAATTTAAGCATTATTCACTTATCACTCATTTAAACTTAACCACTTACTACAATAGATAGATTATTTACTGCCAATAATAATATTTGCAAATAACTATAACAACAATTAATGATAATAAGTTTCACAATCCATATCATTTATCTTTGTGGCTTGGATTTGATTGTGTCAAGATTTTTGCATCTGACGTTTCGGATCACACTCTGTGATCCGTTATTTTCTCATCTCATCCACGATGATGGATCACGGTGTGATCCGAAGCGTTGATAAAATCTTTGACACAATCAAGTCAGGCTGGAATATATAACAATGCGAATAATTAAATTACATGGCAACTTTACTTGTCACCATAATTAATTATAAAAATGATCATCATCCATCTATTGAATAATTAACCGAGAATAATCTAAATCATTTATCATTTAATCTAAAACATTTAAATCAAATAACCATTTTCTAATATTTTAACTTCACATAATTTTAACAATCCCCTAACTGTCAATTACCCATATGTGAAATAAACCAATTTACTTAATTATTTACTCAATTCACACACACACACACACACTACCTCACACACTCTCACACACACACACACACTCACACACACACACACACACTCACTAATATCTTAACTTCACATAATTTTAACAATCCCTATTTGTCAATTACTCATATGTAAAATAAAGCAATTTACTTAATTATTTACTCAATTCACTTAGCCTTAGCAATTAAATACACAATTTATAACAACTATCAATTTAAAATTCTTTATTAATTCCTCTCTCTCTCTCTCACACACACACACACCTGACACACACGCTAACACACACACACACACACACTCTAATATTTTAACTTCACATAATTTATGATCCTAATCAATTACTCCTTAACAAAATAAACCAATTTACTTAATTATTTATGGGTCAACATGGTGTAGCGAATTAAATACAATTTACCAACAACTATCAATTTAAAATTCTTTATTAATTCACTCTCTCACACACGAGACACACACAAAAACACACGCTAACACACACCACTAACACACACACACACTACTTTTTTCTTACTATGAAATAATAAAACAATAGTAACATTATCAACACACACATGCGCACACACACACTATCGAAATAATAAAACAATAATAACATTATCAATGTTTATTATTGAAAGAAACCATAGTAAACTATATCAAATATAAAATGCATAAATGAGAGATGGATTAGGGCTACGGACAAACTGACACACACATTATCGAAATAAAAACAATAGTAGCATTATCAAATGTTTATTATCGAAAAGAAACCATAGTAAACTATATCAAATATAAAATGCATAAACTGAGGAATGGATTAGGGCACACGAACCAGCTGATGGAAAACCCTCAAGAGGTCTAGTCTCAGGGAGCGGAACGATAGCAAGAGGTGTGCAATGGATTTGTTAAAAAAGCTTTAGAAACTTTCAAGAAAATGCGATTGGCTGGTGTAAAGCCAAGTTCATTGCCCTGGTAGACATGCACGCAAGAAATGGGCAGCATTTTCTTGTGGAATAGTTTCCTGAGATAGCTCTTGCTTCAACTGACCACCCTCTCATGAAATCTCATTCATATTATAATCTTGCATGAATGATTATGACACCGCTGGTCGCTACTACATGGCGTTAGTCAAGGAAAGCCAGAGGCTGCGAGATTTTGTGTTGCCATACCTTGGGCTAGAATGGGTTCAAATGAAGCTGGGAGGTTCTCTCTCAAATTTTGAAAAGGTTCAGGAGGTCCACCCTGGGAACGGAGAGAGCTTAAAAGCTGCAGGCCGTAAATATGCTCAGGTAGACATGCATGCAATAATCGACAACAAAGAGAGGGCACCCAAAATTTTTGACGGAACGCCTCCAAGATATGTCAATTCATGGAGTGCAATGGTTGCAAGATACACACAAAATGGATTTGTTGAAAAGGCTTAAGAACTTTCAAGGAAAGTAATTGGTGGGCATAAATAGTTGCCATATCATGGAACACAATGACTGCAGGATATGCACAAAATAGATTTGTTGAAACTTTCAATAATGCAATTGGCGAGAGAAGATAGACGCAGGAAATAGTAACACTAAACAACGATACAGGAAACGAATTAAGGGATTCAACATTACCACAGTTATAAAATATTTATATGTATCTACAATTGTTTTAGGTATTCAATGCATTTATTAAATGTTTCTTTTCTGGAATAAATAAATAAATGCCTCATTTCCAAGCAATATCAACAATCAAGCATTTTTTTCAGAAGGTAGAGAGAAAATTCAATTGCATTGATCACACACTCCAAAAAACAATGTAACCACAAGATTTAAAATCCAACCTAGATCCAATGTTTGACAGGGATAGAGATTGATGCCAAGCTCAGACTTTCACTACCATTTTAATTTCCCGATTCCACAATCCAAAAATACCAAAACTCCAATCTCCCACATAATCAACAATGTATAAAATCTTTACAGGCCCATTTCTCTATGTGAAAACATTGAATGCCCCCTTCCCTCCAAAAAATAAAAAACATTTACAAAAGGAGGAAAAATATCTGTTGTATGGGAAATTCCTAACTATCCCATCAAATTATAGTTAGTTTTAATTTTAATTTATTAAATCAATGGTTAAAACTATTCAAAACATCTCGTTAAAAATATAATTTGGATAAATATAATTAATACCCCAAATTCACACAAATGGTAAAACCATTTATTGACATTACTTACATATTAAAATTAATTAACTAAGCTGACTTTGTAATATTTTATTTATTTACCTTATCATTATTGTTTATTATTTGTTAATTATAACATTGTAAATTTATTTTATTGTTAACCATAATTATTTATTTATATATATTTATATTTATTTAACAAAGGTATTTAACGATTTATTTTAATGCATAAGATAACCAAACACATTTAATCAGACAATTCAAACCAAATGCCCAAACAAATACCTGACCACTATCTAGGGTCAAAAGCAAGACTTTGAGCAACACCGACTGACCAAACTGACATACTGAAAAAACTGATGGGGTGCCAAACTAGATACTCATCCTCTTTGATGATGATGGCTAGAGTAGGGGACCAAGTGCTATCTCCAATCAACTAATCCATCAGGTTTCAAGGCATGCTCAAACTTGGTATTTCAAGTGGAGACATAGCCTAGTACCTGTTCACTCAAGCATATGAGTTAGAGCACATATTCATAATAGCCGAAGCACTAGGAAAGGAAATATAACAATCATAACTCACTCCCATATGTCCCCCATATGTCCAATGGTATGATGCTACCCTTCCCACCTATCCTAACAACATACTACTACCTCACCTAACTATCCATATAAATCTCCACATAATACTAATAACATAACAATATGCATCATAATCACAAAAGTACTAACAAAAGCTCATGTTCCATCTACAACCACAACACTTGAACACAAGTCAGTACCTCTTCATGATAATAAATATAATCATAATCAAAATCATAATATCATATCATCATGATATTAATATTTCAGAATCATGTGAAAATCCTAAAGATAACCAAAGCACTTCCAAAGCACAAATACGCCCATAGCTTGCATCCTTCATCTTTAGGTTCCTTAGCTAGACTACCTGCACATCCAAAGTGAGAATGGAGGGGCACTACAAACCTAAAACTTTATTATAAATCTTGACAAGTATTTTAAAATGTATGAAAACCTAGTGAAATCCCTAAAAAAGGCAATCAACACATGAACTTCCATAGTGGTATGAATGCGAAGTTCATCATTGTCATATAGATTGTGAGAAGTTAAATTTAAAATGATGTTAAGGGGTTTCTATAATGAATATTACAAGCATTCAAGAGCCTTATTCTATGCCATCAAGGAGTTCTATTTATTTCCAAACTCATAAAAAATATGCCCTATTATCATGTAAGTGGTAGTTGAGGAGGGTAAAGGCTAGCTTGAGCAGTGAAGATAACACTATAGGTAGTTTCCAATACCTTGCAAGAATTTAAGAGAGTGGAGGTTGTTTATTGGAGCCTTTATAGGAGCATCCAAAGGAGATGGAGCTATAAAAGTCAAGGATTCCTTCCCTCAACGCCTTGTTAAATATTTCAAAGGGGTCAAATTAAGACTTGGTTCCCCAAACACTCAAGGAAGCTGATAAAAAAATAAAGGAAATTTAAGTATTCATTCATTACAAGGCATGTGCCCTATATTCACTCATGTTGGTTAGATATACCTTTGAAATTAATTTTTAGTTTTATTTTACCCTTTTCTAAATTTTGAAATTAATTTTTAGTTTTATTTTACCCTTTTTCCTTTAAAAAATAATAGAGTAAAATTAATTTTAGGTTCTATATTAGGGGAAAAAACCCTCTTTGGAGATTCAAACCCACCTTTAGGTCACTCACAACCTAGAAATTTCTCCATTATGTTAGTTGGAAGGAGAATTACCCCACCGATTTTTCATTCCAACGTGACAATAGTAATCTATTCTTATGATCTTAGCTAGGGACTATCACTAATGTGAGCATTGTATATATTTTTGTGAACTTATTTGAGTGTAATAAATACATCTTCCAAGTGTATGCATTGTTGTAAGATACCATAAACAATCCTTCAGTATAAGGTGTCACCAAGGATAGTAAATCATGATGAGCATTGGATAGAGTTTTGCATTGATTATGCAATAGATTAGATGGTAGGGATTGGTTGTGGAGGTAGGTGTAAAATTTATGGTACGAAAAAGGAGTTCAGTCTAACAAGATTAGAGTCAAGGAAATCATATACAAGAACCAAGAATTATTCAATTGATAATTCACAAGAGTGGTTATCTTGTGGCAATGCCCAAAATTCACCTAATGGTGGCCATGGTGTTTGTTTCTCTAATGTTGAGGTGGAATACCTACTCAAAGTGAAGAGCATGAATTGAAGCTATTGATCATCCATTTTTGGGGAATCAATTTTTCATCATTGATCTTTGATACTCACTATTAACCTATTTGATGATGATTTGAGAATATCCATAAAGTAGAAGATGATGGATATTCTATTGAACTAGTATTCTAAGACCCATTATCATGGCCTCACTTTATGCAATACTATTGGTACATGAAAAATATAATTTGAATTATTTTTGTATGATATCTCTCAATGGAGTGACAAATAAAATTATTGTGTTCGATCCATGAAAAGTGTAAGGATCCATCAAAGTATAAGATTATTATGCTTGATCCATGACAAATAAGATTCTTGTGCTTGATTTTTTGAATTTTCTTAATGTTTATTGATTTTTTGGATTTTTTGATGGTAATGCTAATGATGGTGATGAATGATGAAGAAATATGGATGGGTAGGGATATCAAAGACCTTTTGAGATCTTGTAGCTAGCCAAGCTAAAGTTGATTGATTCGATTGATTGAATGATGATGGTGACAACATTGTTGATGATAAGAAAAACACAAGGATAGTGTTGTTAATATAGGGACAACATAATGATTGGGAAAGATACCTCTTGATGATGATTGATTAGATAAGATGGATAAATATTTTTAGCCAAGCTAAGAATGAAATATGCTATATGGTTTGATATCATGCTAAAGTGTAGGTGAGATGATTTTTATGAGGATTGTATAGATTGTAGGTGATGATGGAGAGTTTGATGGAAAGATTTATTCATGGGATAGTGGAAAATTCTTGAAAGCATTTTTTGTTGTTTATTTATCAAGATATTTAACTTTTTTTGGATTTTTGGAAGGTGTTCAAATCATAAAGTGAGCTAGAAGATATATATCAAGATTTATTCTAAATCGAGATGTAATCACTTTCCCTTAGTGTCTATAAATGTATGGGACACTATGATTGGATGAATGGACTAGTGTGATGGAAATGGATATGTGAAGGATAAGAATTATGAAAATACATGTAGGATAATGGATTTTACTTCCAAGAACTATCTCATAATAGGATAACATGTTTGACCCAAGCTAAATGTTGGATAGTGCTATGTAGGTGATGGTATGACATGTGATAGTATTGGTCAAAGGAAATGACCATGCCAAGAATTTTCCAAAAGAAAGTTTTGAAGTATATTCCCTTAGTATTTTTCAAGATCAAGGTGGATAAGGAAGATGGACACACGTGATATTGGATGGATAGTGGTGTTAGGATTCAAAATGAAATAATGTATGAAATAAGATTTTCCCAACTAGATTGGTCATATAGATAATAAATTTTATACATGATTCCCATGAATGGGTTTTCATCATGGTAATTTTCCAAAGCACGATGTGAATGGTTTTCAATATTGGATGAAATAATTTTCTTTACTCTTTTTTGTTTTTTTTTGAAAGATCATCAACTATATGGGACCACCTAGTGGTGCTGATGTATATGCCGTCATAATGTGCCAATAATGTCCTACCTTGAGGAGTTTCTTTTCCATGGATGTTTTTGTGATCCTTTTTGATACTAGAGTTTCCTTTATCTAAATTCACATATTATGATAAAGTGCTATTAGAGTCCTTATAATAAAGAGTTGCTGTCAAGACATGATGAATGTGGGATTTGGGATTTTTTGGATTTTAGGTGGGATGTTAGATTTTTATGGGGGATGTAAGATGTGGATGAATTATTTGGTAGTTTGGATGTAGGTTTTTTAATTTTCCAAACTTAGGATTATGGATGATGGAGTGTCGATGTGATATTTTGAATGTGTTTGGGACAAACAATTTCATACATCTTGCATGTTGGTATTAAAGACTATTTTGAAGGAAGTGGACATTTTTGGTTAATGGAAGGCTTTTTTTGAGGTGTCTCCATAGTTTTATTGGCTATTGGATTCTTTACATGATCCAATTTTATTTGTGATCCATTTTGATTTTATGTGTCCACTTTGGATTTTGCATTTATAAGCTTTAAAAACTTGATTTTGATATTTTTATTTGTAAGGATTTTTATGTTGTTGGTCCCAATTAGTGGATCGAAGGATTTAAGAGTGATGTTTTATGATGTGTATGGGAGGAGTGTTGGAAAAAACCTTATTATAAGGACTATTCATGACCTCTATTTTGATGTTTGCATTATCTGAAGTTGCCTAGTATCATGGAGTTACCACTAACATCATTAGATTTATGATTGATGAATAACCAAGTCCTTGATATTGAGGATTGTCAACAAAATATATTGGCTCCAAAATACCTTATTCATGTAGACCTAACAATTTTTCTTTATATTGCATGCTTTGATAGATTTTGTTTGAGATAGGATATGTGTTGTTTTGGTAACAAGATTCTAACTCCTCTTTATGCTATTGGGAATCATCAATTGTGGTTATCTTCTCATTAGTAAGAAATCTTACTTTGACAAAGGTGAGTGATCCAAGTTGATAGGCTACTAGTGCTTCATCATTTTATAGGATGTTGATCAAATCTATAGTATCTTTTTGATCAATACCTTCAACATGAGTTTGAGGGCTAAGGAACTCTGGTTGTTCTTCAAAATATGATGTTTCATAAAAGTTAATATAAAAACCATCTTCATGGTAATTTTTTGGAATATTATCATGGAGTCCTATGAAATCAACTATAGCTTCATCATTTTTAAATATGTCTAGAGAGAAAGATTCTTGTTCTAGATGAACAAGAGGGAAATCATATATGTTTCTAGTGGAAGAAAATGTCTCATCTGTGGAAGTGGAGATAATTGGAATATGAATGGGGTCAAGTATAGTTTTGGAATCATGGATGGAATGGAGATGAATTATGGGATCATCTCAAAATTTGAGAGGAATGTCATCTTGATCAATGATAGGATGAGATTGGAGGTTTTGGTAACTTGATCTTGATTCATTTTAGGGATTGCTTCATTATGCTTTGGATTGTGTTCTTGACATATATATGATTCAAAAAATGAGGTTTGAATAAGGGGATCTTGGATGGCCTAAATATTTTGGCATGAAGATAACAAATTTTGGAGAAGATTCTCTATAGTGAGGATTAATGATGGTGTTTGATATAGGGTTCCTTGAATATAGATTAGACTTGTATCAAATAATGGATTAGCTATTTTGGATAGCCCTTGGGGAAAATCCTAAAAGGTGTTATTATTGGATGAGTTGTTTGATGGTAATGGTGTGGACGGATTTTTACAAGGTTCTAGGGATGAAGGAATGAATGGAGAGATGGAGGTTTATTGTGGGTAGGCTTCTTCAATAAGACATATTATGGAGTCCAATGGGGTGGATATGTTATGGTTAGGGATGTTAATAATGCAATTATCTTGGGAAGAGATATTTCTAGACATAGATGGATGGTTTTGATCATGCTCAGGAAAATTATCTTGACATATGCCTAATTTCTCATCATGTGAAATATGGATATTATTTATATGATTATTTTGAGATGATGTGTTAGGATTATCTTCAACGGTGATGTTACCTTGGTCAATAAAATCCTAAATGACATTTTTCAATTTTCTACAATCAAGGGTCTTATGTCCTTTATCCCTATGATATTCACAGAATTATGTCTTTCCACCATGTCGGTTTAACTTGAGGTTCATATTGTCTAATCTCTAGGAGTGTGATCAAGTTTGATTGAGCCAATTTTTAGAGGGCTAATTTAATGGGTTCTCCTAAAGGAGTATAGTTACGTTGAGGGGCATGGCTCTATCTTGGTGGACCTCTTTGCTGATTATCTTGCATAGTTTGAATGGTGGAAGTTCTTGTAATGTTAGTTGGACGTTTTGATCCATCTTTGCATCTACCATACTGTCACTGACCACATTTATATTTTATTCCAGAATCAAGGCTTATCATTTGAGGATCTTGTATAATCTTTTTTTTATATGAATATCTTCACAAGTACTTTGGATATAAGGGATTTCTCAATGGTAATACCTTTATCTATTACCTCATTGAAAGTATTGGAGCATTGAAGTTTGATGTGGAATCCTATCTTTGTATTCATATTTTGGATGAATATTTGGACTAATTATTTCTCAATTATATGGCATGGAAATTTACTAGATAAGCTTCTCCATATTTGTAAAGAGATGAATTTTTCTCCACTATTTTATTTTATAATGCATAGATTGGTCATTGAGATTTTGTGCTCTATGTTGTAGGAGAAATGTGAAATTAACTTTTAGGCTAGGTTGAATTGAAAGTTCTAATACCAGATGGGAGTTAAGAAAAAATTCCATGGCCTGTCCTCTTAAGCTTCTTGGAAAGAGGTGCATAAGATAGATATCATTATTAAAAAACTCCAAGAAAGCTACAAATAATTATCTAATGTGTTCACGAGGGTCTCCTTTTCCTTTGTACTTATCAAATTTAGGTATCTCAAAGTTATGAGGAAAAGGTGGAATGGGTATTTTCCTATCAAAAGGATAGGGGCATATATCCTCTAGTGTGCAACTCTTCTTCATTAGTCCCATTTGGATGTTTGAAATTTGATTCTTTAGGTATTGAACTTATAGAGATAAATCATTTTGGTGTGTGAGAGCCGGTGTGTTAATGGTTTTATAACTAGATATGGGATATGTTGATGATTCACCTTGGGGGAAATTTGGTGATGGGTTGTTTTGGTGAATTCCTGAATAGTTTTGTGGAATGTATGTGTGAGTGGATATGTTGGAGTTAGCAAAGGGGTTTGATGTGGTGAATTTTTGTTGAGGGTTTGTGATGTTTTGAGTTGGGTAATGTTGATGGATGTTCTAGTTAGATGGGTTTATGTTGTGGTTTGATAAAGGTAGTTTGGAGGGATGATGTGTTGTTGAGAGGTCATGATGTTTTGAGGGGGTTGAAAGATATTTTGGTTAATTATATTTATGTGTTGATTAGGATTTGAGGTTATAACATGTGAAGACTGTGATATGGGATTGTAGTTTTGTTGATTGATGTTATGATTGTTGGGTACATGTAAGTATGTACATTATATGTAAATGGTTGAGAGATATGAGGTGCATGTTATTGAATGCACAAGAGAACTGAGAGGGGGGTGAATCAGTTGTACATTAAAACATTAAAACCCTCAGTAACATTCATATTTGCATTAGCCTCTTAAACCATTAACAAACATTAAACCCTTATCATGAATTAGCATAATATTAACATGAGAAACAGTAATGCAAACACATCCACATGAGAATACCATATTTATATGAAAAAACCAAGGGAAAAGCCACAGTGAGGATTAGCTCACAATATAGAGGAATAGAAACATCAAATATAATATGCTCACTGTTAGAGGGCTCATTTCCCAAAAGAAAGAAGGGCTCATTGCTAGATTAGAAAGAAGATTGTTATAATGAGAAATCAATCTTAGAACAATAAAAAATATCCACCACTACAACTTTGCACCATAAGTAACCTCCAACTCACTACTATCAAAAACTTTAGGTACTCTACAAATGTAGACCCTTCTCATTACATTGGACTCATAGGAATTAAACTCACATTTTAGATCTCTACATCTGATTAAATTAAAATCTCAACACATCCTCACATCTACATATTCTTCACCAATAATTCACCTTGCCTTTATACCATTCACAATATTAAAAACATATTTCAAGGTTGGCTATGCACCTCAAACATGTAAATTCAAATTAGGTCAGCACTAAAAAATTCCCTCGATGGAGAGGAATGAAGGAAGACCACAAAAAACATTAACTCAAACCTAAATCCACATATACATGCCATTCCATGCTTCCAAAAACATCAAAGCACATCCATAATTAGCATAAA
The DNA here is from genome assembly GCA_007258455.2 of Sequoia sempervirens. NCBI lineage: Eukaryota > Viridiplantae > Streptophyta > Pinopsida > Cupressales > Cupressaceae > Sequoia > Sequoia sempervirens. The sequence goes on from VDFB02000002.1 coordinate 37,868,837, forward strand.
CACCCAAGGTTAGCTAAACTTGTGTTGACACCATTAAATAATTAAGTACACACTCAAATACAAATATGACTCACAATCCATGCACAACACTTAAACACAATCTAGAATATTCCATTAACACCCTAAAATATAACACATCCTTTGCAACATCATACAACTTCAAAGAATAGAATCATTCTGCACACCTAGTTGACCTTCTACATACTGTAACTCATGAATCCAACCTTTCGGAGCACCAATACTCAAAAAAATTAGATTGAGAATAGATATTATAAATATAAGCACACTCCTAGATCCAAAAGACTAGGAACCACAACATGGAGAAATGTAGAGAAAAACCATTTCTCCTAGAAATTATTGCTTCACAGTTCACACACTAGTGAACACAACTTCTGTCAAATGATATAGAACATGAAACTATGGATATAAACCTTTAGGAACCTTTGATCAACTTATGCAAACCACACAAGAAGATATTCAACCATGAAGAAATGTGGAGCAAAACATTGATCACTACTCTGCCACACTGAACTCTCTTTTAATCAATTTTTCTCAAAAACACTTGGAAACCAAGCATCACAAACACCATCTCAACATTTGTAACACCTTCTTAGCATCTCAACCACACAAGAGGTTGAACATCCACAAACATAGGCTCATCAAAGCAACACTAGAGGTTGACATCAATGATACTACTAATGGAAACATAATGCAACCAATCAAAGCATCTCCATAAGTTGACATCAATGCAACAAAAAAGATCTGTTGACATCAATGCCAACATGAACTTCCTACAATATCTCCCTTTGTCATTGATGGCAACACATGATGAAAAAACATCAATAAAAAAAAAACTCCGATCACTTTCACATATACTGCACATTAGTGCACACTACTCCCCCTTAGACAAGCATCTACTCTTTCCAACACTTTCTCTTTTATAGGAATTCTCTCTTCCTTTTTTCATATGGTTTTTCAGCTAAATTTCTCTCCCCTTTGACATCAATGGAAAATGGAAACACATATTTTCTTTTCTTTGCTCCCCCTTTGATATCAATCTCACACATACACTTTCTTTGCAACTTCCTTTTCAATTCACTTCTTTGCACACTCCCCCTTAGGAGTACACAACATGCTACATCAACCAACAACCACTGCAACCTACACTTTTCTTTTTTCACTCATATCCTTTGACATAACTAAAAAAGGACAACATCTAAATGCTTACTATCTTCCCATACAATGACAATGCTTACTCCCCCTAACTGCAATGACCAACAATGCCACTAATTGCTCCCCCTGAGAGGTAGCCACCAACATTAGTCCAAAATAAGTAATGAATCTTGAAATCCACTGGACTGATGCATAACCTTATGAATCTAAATGAAAGGATGGGAAATAAACCCTAACTTCTCCTAAAGATACTCAAATGTATCCTTATGAAGAGACTTTATGAATATATCATCAACCTAATCCTTAGTAGGAACATACTCCAACTTCACCTCATTCTCTATAACTTTTTCTCTCAAAAAGTGATACCGAATTGAAATATGCTTTGTCCTTGAATGCATTACCAGATTCTTTGAAATATTGATATCACTTGTGTGATCACATAAGATAGGATTTGGTTCATTATATGACACTATGATATCCTTCAATGTTTGTTTCATCCACAACACTTGTATGCAACATGATGCTGCAACAATGTATTCTACCTCTGCAATAGATATGACACTCAATTTTGCTTCTTACTTAGCCAAGACACCAACCTGCTTCCAAGAAAGAATAAACCACCACCCACACAACCTACCCAATCTACATCTGTATAGGAACTTAGAGAGAAATCAACATCCTTTGGATACTAAAAACCATGTTATGGAGTACCCTTTAAGTATTTGAATATCCTCTTTATTGCTACCACATGTGACTCTTTGGGATATTCTTGAAATCTAGCCACAAGAAAAACTGCATGCATGATATTCGGTCTAGTAGTAGTTATGTAGAATAGTCCACCTATCATTGATCTATACTTACTATGATTAGCCTTAGGAGATTCTTCATTCTTACTCAGCTTGCAACCAGTAACCATAGAAGTAAAAACTAGTTTAGAGTCTTCCATTTCAAGCTTCTTCAATATTTACTTGACATAATTGGATTGTGATTTGAATATTCCTTTCTCTGTTTGATGGATTTGAAGCCATAGGAAGAAATTCATCTCTCCAAACATTGACATATCATACTCTTTCTGCATCTCTTTTGCAAATATCTTGCAAATAATTTCATTTCCTCCAAAGATTATATCATCAACATAAACAACCATAATTAATATTTAGTCTTTATCAACTTTAAAATAAAGATTTCTATCTATGATAGCTTTATTGAATCCTTGCTACAACAAGTACCCATCCAATATTGCATACCAAGCTCTAGGAGCTTGCTTGAGTCCATATAATGCCTTCTTAAATTTGTAGACCATATCAGAATTATCTGATAACTAAAATCCTTCTGGTTGTTCAATATATACCTCTTCTTCCAACTCTCCATTGAAGAATGCATAATTCACATCCATCTGATATACTTTGAAATCCTTATGTGCTATAAAATCCAAAAACATCTTAATAGCCTCCATCCTTTCCACCAAATAAAATGTCTCCTCAAAGTCTATTCCTTCTACTTGTGAGTGGCCTTTACACACAAGACTTGCTTTCTTCCTAACAACTTCTCCATTCTCATTTAGCTTGTTCTGAAACACCCATTTAGTTCCAATCACATTATTGTTCACGGGTCTTGGGATGAGTTCCCAAGTCTAATTCTTCTTAATCTGCATCAATTCTTCTTCCATAGCCTTGATCCAAAATTCATCTGTACATACCTCAATCACCGTTTTAGGTTCAACTTTGGAAAGTAAACATAAATTTACCTATTCTTCTATCATAACAACATTTCTTCTTGTCAATACACCTCTACCTTTTTCACCAATGATATGATCTTTAGAATGATTCTTTTGCGCATACTCAGGGGCCTTATGGATCCTTTCCAAAGCTTCTTCCTCTTCAACCTACACTTCTTTTTTCTTACCTTCATCCTTCTCTTCTCTAATTTTATGTAAATCTTCGTATCCTTCTATCAATATCGAGCTTTTATGTAAGTCTGCATCCACTTTGACACTTGCACTTTCAACAATCCTTTTTAGCTTCTTGTTATAGCATCGGTAAGCCTTTATTTTGTAGAGTATCCAAGGAAGATTCCTTCACCAATCTTGCATCAAAATTTCCTAAGTTTTCTTCATCTGTTTTGATATAGCACTTGCTTCCAAACACTTTGAAATATTTGATAGTAGGAGTTCTTCCATACCACAGCTCATAGGGTGTCTTTGAACTGTTTGTCCTTTCTTGCACTCTGTTAAGTATGTAGAATGCACTATGAATTGCTTCTCTCTAGTAGAAATCCGATAGATTTTATTCCTTCATCATTGTCCTTGCTTCTTCCTGAACTATTCTATTTTTCCTTTCCACCATTCCATTATGCTGAGGATTCCTAGGAGCTGACAAATGTCTCTTTATTCCATGATCTTCGCAAAAATTGTTAAAATAATTGGAGGTGAACTCTCCACCTCTATTAGATCTTAAACATTTGATTTTCATATCCATTTCATTCTCAACCATAGCTTTAAATGCATTAAACTTATCTAGAGCTTCTAATTTTTCTTTGAGGAAAGTAATCCAAGTCATTCTAGAGTAATCATCAATCAATACCATAAAATAGTTGTCACCTTGAAAACTTCTTTTTCTTGTAGGTCCAAAAAAGTTTGTATGCACCAACTCCAAAGGTCATGCAGTAGAATATTCTTTGACATTGAAACTTTTTCTTTTCTACTTCCCAACTTGACATTCCTTGCAAATTGCATTAACATGCTTTGGAAGATCTCTCACAACTTGAGTAGAGTTGATCCTCACTTGGATATGAAAATTGATGTGACACATTCTTCTATACCATAGCCAAATCTCATTTATTTGAGTCATAAAGCACATACCATTAGCACCCTTAAGTTGATAAAAATTTCCATCTATCCTTCTTAATGCAACAACCAGAGTTTTGGAGCCTCTTATAATCTCACAACCACCATCCTAAAATACAAGGTTATATCCTTTCCTGCACATTTTTCCTAGACTTAGAAGATTATGTCAAAGACCCTTTACACAAAGAACATCATCTATATTATGCTTTCCATCAAAATTGGTTGAACCTTTTCCACATATCTTAGTAGATGTATCATTACCAAACTTAAGAAAACCACCTTGAAAATTCTCAAGTTTAACAAACTTACTCTTATAACCTTTCATATGATTTGAGTATCTGCTATCAATAATCCAATAGTTTTTGTCCTTTCTTGCATGAAAATTAGTCACCCTATTCCCTTTGACATTATGACCTACTTCTAGAGCAACTTCCTTCACACATCTCTTAGAGTTAGTAGAATTAGTTCCAACATTTAGAGCCATGAACAAGCATTCATCATTTCTATCATCTAGACAATTAGATTCATCATTAGATATACTGACATCTTCTTTAACATAATAACTTCTCTTAATTGATTTAACTTTATTCTCTTTAAATTTTTAATTTGAAGCTTTGACTGGACATCTTGAAGCATAATGACCTATCTTTCCACAATTGAAACATTTGAAAGGTAACTTACCTCTGTATTTTCCAATGCCCTTTTTCAATATCCTCACAAAGTTTTCTTCTAACTCATCAAACTCATCCAAATCATATTCCTCATTCTTCTTTATTTTGCAAACTTTAAAAGCAATCTCTTTCTTGAATCACTTGGACCAAACTCTCTCAATTTAAAATAATTTAACGAACCAAACAACCAATCCATAGAATAATGATATAAATTCTAAGCTTTTTCAAGAGAAAAAACCTTATGACTATAAGATTTAGGAAGAGTTATTAATACCTTCTTTACCACCTCATCTTCTTCAAGTTTTCCACCAAGGCCTCTGATGGAATTGACAACTTCATCCACTATATGCATGTAGCCTAGAATATCTTCATCTTCTGTCATCCTTAGGGTTTCAAACTTAGTCTTCAGATTTTTTATCTTTTCTTGCTTGACCTTATCATCTCCTTCATAGAAACTTTCCACTTTATTCCAAATTTCTTTAGTAGATTTGTAGCTCATAACCTTCACAAGTTTTGAATTAGTCGAAAGACCACTCAATAGAGAATACATTTCTTTTCCATTGTTCTCATAAGCCTTGATCTCATCATCAGTTGATGGTCCATTTTTTAGGCATTGTATATCCATCTTCAATTGACTTCCAAAATCCAAACCTTAGGGAAATAAGGAAACCTTCCATCATAGTCTTCTAAAATGCATAATCAGATCCATCAAACAGAGGAGCCTCTATCTTGTGTGTCATGGGATCTACCTCAAGTGGTTAAGCTTTCTTCTAAGGAACCAAGCTCTAATACCAATTGTTTAATGCACAAGAAAACTAAGCGGGGGGTGAATTAGTTGTACATTAAAACATCAAAACCCTCATTAATATTCAGATCTGCATTAGCCTCTTAAACCCTTAACAACCATTTGAAACAAAGAAAAAATATGTATGTTAGGGAATGTATGCATGTGTTTTTGTATATGATTCACCTATCTTTCTTCTAATTTCATTAGGAAAATATATCTCCCAAAGGTAGGATTGAATTTCAACCAAAAGGTGAGTCAATCCTATTGGGGGATCTACTATTTTCCTTATGACAAAAAATAACAAATATGATTGAAATGTAGTTTGGGGAGATAGAAATAAAATGCCAAATGAACTCAATTATGCAATATGAAACTTGAAATTTAGATATAAAGGATAACATAAATAGAACAAGTTACATGTAGATTTGAGAAGGGTAAGATGATGTGTACCAATCACAAAAAAGGTTGCAAAGTGTCCTACTATGAAAATTTTTCCCTAGGGTGAATGGGTCTTTGAGTAGGGTTCCAAAATATAATTTCACAGTCCTCTGATCTCAGATCTACACTCTTGATTCCTCTACATTCCATTGTAAAAAATTTAGAAATAAATTCTGCAAATGAGTTTCTGTGGCTTGACAACTTTGATGACAACTTTGAAAACTTTACAAAATTGCACTTTTGATCTAATTTCAATCCTTCACCTACCAATATGCATACACAAAGAAGGAAAAAATGTTTGTTTCTAGTGAATAGGGTTTTTCCTTGGTCAAACCCCACTTTGGTAATTAAACCTTGATAATGAAAGATAATGACAAATGACAAGGATTGATGAATGAACAAATCTATGTCACAACTCACTAAACACTCAATGGCTCCCCTTAGAGGATTGAAGTCTAACACATCTCTCTAAGGATTGGATTTTGCATGAATTGTATAGAATGATCTTGATTTGATGCTTGAATGTTTTCTTGAATGCTTGAAACCTACATCTCAATGTTAGATCCACAACATAATATAAACACACATAACTTTGACATGATGATATGATCTTGATTTGATGATATATATGCTTGATAAATCTACTCTTCAATGCTCTTGATAATAATTTTTTCTCTTGTGAACTCTTTATTGTGCATGTTAAGTTTGAATTGATAAAATGACTATGTATTTATAGTTGTTTATCTAATTTCCTAAAAATTAGATTCCATAAGCTAACATTTGAAACTTGAATTTGAATCATTAAAATTCCGCAAAAAACATATTAAAAATTGGGATCTAGGACTTAAGGAGGACCCATTTTCGCTTGGATGAATGGGTCTTGGGACACACACTTTCCAAGGTAATTAAAAATAATGTTAGCATTTGTTTATTTTCAGTTTCCCTTTTAGAAAATGGGAATAATTAGGCTTAGGAATACATAATCTAGGAAATTAGAAGCTTAATTAAGTCCAAATTAATTAAGGGACCCAAACATAGTGTGACAATGTAAAGTACATTTTTATACACTACATTTATCCCCCACTTTAGTGAGAGTATAGACCCTACACTCAAACTCACACTAAGGTAGACAAATAAGTCAAGAGAGGTCTAATTGTACGATTGTTAGAAAGATGAGATGACAAAGATAAAGGAGGATGATCAAGCCCCCAAGATCATAATATCCCATGGAAAACCAATAAAGGCATAAAGAGACATACAAATACTACACCAAAAGATACAACATCATATAATGTCAAAATTAATGAAAGAAAAAATGAACTAGCAAGTTGTGTTATGCCACATCCATCAAACATTCTCTCATGGAACCACATGCAACAAAGTTGTGCTATACAAGGTGACCATAAGAAACATGCTCACAAGTGCAATCTAATATACATTCAATGAGCCCAAACAAGTGAGAAACAAACACTAGTTGTACAAGGTGTGAACTAAAAAAACAATTGACAATGGGAAAATCATGCTAGGTCTACAAGCTCTCATACATCAACCATACCAAAAGCTATACTCCTTGATAACTTTGATAAGACACCATATACAAAAAACACAAGGCTAGCAAGTTGCATTATGCTGGACACTCATAAAATAAAGGCTCCACCAAGTAGGTTGTGTTATGCTTAGTAGCCAAAAGTTTTGGTTTAAGATAGTCAAAGAAGTTTTTCTTAGTTCATGAAAGGTTTCACTTTAGGGAGCATCATACTTGATATCACCATCAAGAGAGGACTAGTTGAGAGATAAAATATTCACACCTTAGGGAATTTAAGCCATAACATTACCACTAAGAAGAATGCCATATGCCAACAAAGGTCACACTCTTGAAGGACATCAATCCAAATGTAACCAACAAGAAGACACATCACATGAAATAGGAAGACCACACTTTGAACAAGAGGTCACGACGTCAAGCAAGCAACAAGCGGGAGGCATAATACCCCCCACTTTAAAGAAATTGCTAAAAACCATGTTGTGGGCAATTACTTTAAAGTAGAATAAGATAAAATCCAATAGATGAAAGAGACATGGGATATTATTTGGAAATACCTATGCCAAACATATGTTTCTAAATAAAGATACAACATGAAAAGGAGAATACCCCCTATATGCAATTGTAAGATAACACATAAGGGATCCATGGATTTGGGGGTAGTGTATGTCTTTGCTACAATGTTATAATAGAGATCAGAATCATCATAATCCCCCAAATAACTCATCTAACAACAAGCACAAATGAAGAATGACACATAGAGAGTGAGGAACAAAGGAGAAGCCTTTTGGCTCAACATGGAAGAAACCTAAATGTCTTGATGCTTTGCATCACCCCCAAAAGAAAACATAAGACAAATGAAAAAGAAAATGTTTATGGAATATAGAAGAATTTCACAATAGATTCGCTTCCTTTGTATCCTTCACCAATAGAGTGAAAAGGATCATCCAAAGTAGGCTCACAAAAATAAAGACACTCCAAGCAGTATACTATGAGGGATCAAATTATGCACATGCAATCCTACAAAGAACATGAAAAGAAGACATAAAGCTAGTGTGACACATGCAAGACAACCTAAAGCAAGTCATCCAAATCCCAATCTTGTTCATCATATCTAGAAGGCAGATGAATATCCAAATGGGAAACAATGAGTGCACTAGAACAATCACTAGGTTCAACATGTGGTGATACATTCTTGCTAGGAGGATCATCATGGTTGTTCTTGTTTAAGATCATAGAAGAGGAAAATAAAAAATTCAGCTCATTATGCAATTCCTCATCAATTTTAGCATTCTCATCATCATCATCATCCAAGTTAATCACAACAAGAGGGATAATGATAATGTCCATAGAGGTTTCATGTGTTTTTTGTTGTGGCGAAGGTGGAGAACCATCATGCTTTTCTTAAGTTAAGCTGTGATCATCGTTTTTTTTCTTGTTTTCTTCTTTTAACTCATGAGTAATAACATGATGTCTACACCTATGCTCTTTACCATTTTGGTTTCTTTTTGCAGAATTTTCAAGTTGTGATTGTGTTGGAGCAAGTTTATCAACCATAGGTTTGTTTTCTTCCCACAAGGGAGGAACGAAAGGAACCATGGAAGGTTGGTCAAGAACTTTATCTTTAGGTTTATAAACTTGTTTTATCTTAGGAGGAATGATGGGAATTGTATGGTTATCTCTTGGTCTCTTATAGGAAATAGGTGGAGGATTTGTAATGGATTTTCTTGGTTACTCAGAAGGGATTTTGGTTCAATTATGGTTTCATCAATGATAGGAGACTCAAGCATGGGTTGAGGGATATTTCTAAGAGATAATTGTGATATGCACTTTGATTTAAACTTTTGGTAAGATTTGAAAAAATAGTCCTTATGAGGCTTAATAGGTTCCATAGGTTTGGGCCAAAATAAATCCAATGAGAAATTTCCATGAGAAGACACATGATTAAAATTGCTATGATGCATAGTGAAATTTTTATTACCAAATGGAAACTTTAAGCATTTATGCACTACCAAGGGGATCAAATCCATGAAGTGTAGCCATGGATAGCCTAGCTTCACATGGAATTGGTCTGATGATGGGATAATGGATAATGAGACATTTAATTGCTTCATTCCAACTTTTAAGGGGAGAGTGACCAAACCTATTGTAGGGTAAGAAAAACCATTATGCGTTTTAATCCATGATTTTGAATGTTCATAATAGTCTTGATAAAGTTCATGCAAAAATAAGAATTCCTCAATGATCAAATTATCTACACATAAAGGATCAATTAATATCCCATTGGTAGGATTGTCATTGATTCTTTCATAAAGAGGACCATCGGGTGCATGTTCGATTATGTCATTTTGTGAGAAAGCAATGTAAAGAGACATTTTGGTTCGGCCCTTATGAGGTTGAACATCAATGTATCTGACCATAATGTCATATTCATTATCACTCATATTATCATCAGTTATATTCTATATGCTATCAACATTCATCACATCATTCTTAGTGTCACTAGCTTTAACAAATGAGATGTGATGATTTGGCATTGGAGTGATAAAGATTTTCAAAATTTGGTTGGGTGGGGAAGCAGACTTATTTAATTGAATGAGTGTATGTAGGAATGAGTGTATGTAGGAATATAAGACATAATTGTAGGAGGGGGAATTTGAATTCCACCTTGACTTTGAGTGTATCCAAAAGTTTGAGCACAACTAGCCATTGTAGGAACATTATCATCAATAATATGAGCTAAGGTTCACACTATTTCTATTCCTAATTCATTGTCAAGAATTATTCTCATGTTATCTGTGATAGGAACCACATTACTAGCAATATATTCAACACTCATAAGGTTTTGAAGTTTTTCTAAGGCTTTATCCATTTTTTTCTAGTTTTCTTGAGGAACATGAGCAACAATGGTTTCAACATCAATGAGATTAGAGATCATAGGACATGTCATTTTGGGTATGGATTCCAACATGGGTTGACTAGTGTTAACACTATGAGTGAAATAGTTAGTAAAACCAAGATCCACAACAAATGTACTGGCATGGGATGGCATGAGTCTCGAACTATGTCTCACTGATGTATTAGCAATAGGAAACCAGGTTGTAATACTCATACAAGTTTCACCAAACAAAAGGGGTACCCAAAATGGACAAAAATCAGTAAAAAAATTTAGCAAACACCTATAAATAAGAAGTACAATGCAAGTATGTAAAAGGATTTTGCAATTTTCAGATATGACACAGAAGAATTTTTTAATTTTTGAATGCAAGAAAATGAAAAATTATGACTTTTGAGTGTAAATTTTATGTTTGAACTATGCACTTGTTTTGACCAATTGACTTGAATGTAAACAGTTTTAGAAAAATGTAACTCTAGAAACTGAAACTAAGATCTGAAAACAATAAGATGCAAAGCAGAGAAACATAAATTAATGCCCAAAAATTTAGAAAATTACTTGTATAAGGATAGATTCTCCCTAGGGTCCTTGCACAAGGGTTGAAAAAATTAAATTATAAGTTTCTGAGTTGATATTTAAGGTCTTTGATTCAAGTTTTATATAAACACTTTCAATTGTAAATTTCTAGAAAATTATGATGAAATGCAAGAACAATTTGATGACAAACAACAAGCAAAATGGAAACTTTCTAGATGCAATTTTTTTTGAATTTTTTGATCTAAATGAATGAAAAACACTAATATGCAGACTATAATGTAAAATAAATGCAAAATGTATGTCAATTTTTTAATTTTTAAAGTTTTAAATAATGCAAAATGCAACTTTTAAAACCCTAAATGAAATGCAAACTAATGCAATTTTGAAAAACCTAAATGAGATGCAATGCAAGCTAATGCAAGACCCTAGATCTAGGGTTTGAAAGATCTCCAAATCAAAAAGCTTATAGTGTAAGAATGTCAGGTTCACCAAAATGAAAGGAAGAAAAATTATGTATGTTTGGGAATGTATGCATGTTTTGTAGCATATGATTCACCTATCTTTGTTCTAATTTCATTAGGAAAAGAGATCTTCCAAAGGTAGGATTGACTTTCAACCAAAAGGTGAGTGAACCCTATTAGGGGATCTACTATTTCCCTTATGATAGAAAATGACAACTATGATTGAAATGCAGTTTGGGGAGATAAAAATAAAATACCAATTGAACTCAATTATTCAATGTGAAAATTGAAATGTAGATTTAAAGGATAGAACAAACATAAAAAAAACAAGTTATAGGCAGATCTAAGAAGGGTAAGATGATGTTTACCAACCACCAAAAATGGTTGCAGAGTGTCTTGTTGGGACAAAATTTCCCTAGGGTGAATGGGTCTTTGAGTGGGGTTCTAAAATCGAATTTCACAGTCCTCTAATCTTGGATTTACACTCTTGATTCCTCTGGATTTCACTGTTAGAAAGTTGAAAATAAATTCTACAAATGAGTTTCCATGGCTTGACAAATTTGATGAAAACTTTGACAACTTTGCAAAATTGCACTTTTGATATAATTTCAGTCCTTCACTTGCAAATTTGCATACACAAAGAGAGGGAAAAATTGTTTGTTTTTGGTGAATAGGGGTTTTCCTTGGTCAAACCTAGGTTTGGTAATTTAACCTTGATAATGAAAGATAATGAAAAATGACAAGGATTGATGAATGAAAAAAAATGTCACAACTCACCAAACCCTCAATGGATTCCCTTAAAGGATTGAAGTCTAATACATATCTCTAAGGATTGGATCTTGCATGAATTGAAATGAATGATTGCTTGATTTTATGCTTGAATTCTTGAAACCTACATCATAATGTTAGCTCCAAAACATAATATGAACACACATAACTTTGACATGATGATATGATCTTGATTTTCTATTGTAGATGCTTGATAAATCTGCTCTTCAGTGCTCTTGAAAATAATTTTTTCTCTTGTATATCTTGATTATGCATGTTAAGTTTGAATTGATAAAATGACTATGTATTTATAAGTGTATCTAATTTCCCAAAAATTAGATTCCATAAGCCAAAATTTGAAACTTGAATTTGAATCATTAAAATGTCACCAAAAACATATTAAAAATTGGGATCTAGGACTTAAGGAGGACCCATTCACCCTTGGATGAATGGGTCTTCGAACCTAAATTTGGGACACACAATTTCCAAAGAAATTAAAATAATGTTAACATTTGTTTAATGTCGGTTTCCCTTTCAAAAACCAAGAATAATAATGCTTAGGAATGTATAATTTAGGAAATTAAAAGCTTAATTAAGCCTAATTTAATTAAGGGACCCAAACATAGTGTGAAAATGTAAAGGAGTACATTTTTTGACACTACACCATTAAACCCTTATCATGCATTAGTAGAATATAAATATGAGAACTGGTGATGCAAACAAATCCAAACACATGAGAACACTAGATTTACATGGAAAACCCAAGAAGGGAAAAACCAGGATGAGGATTAGCTCACAATTTATAGTAATTACAACACTGAATACACTAGGCTCACTACCAAAAAGAAAGAAGGGCTCAATGCCAGATTAGAAAGAAGAAGAAAGAATATTTTTACAATGAGAAATCCATCTCAGAGCAATAAAAAATATCCACCACTACAACTCTACACTATAAGTAACCTCCAACTCACTGCTATCAAAAACTTTAGGTACTCTGCAAATGTAGACCCTTCTGCTCACTACTTTGGAGTCATAGGCATTAAGCTCACACTTAAGATCTCCGCATCTGATTAAATTCACATCTCACAACATCCTCACATATACACACTCTTCACCAATAATTAACCTTTCCTTTATACCATTCACAACCTTAAAAACATCTTTCAAGGTTAGATATGCACCTCAAATGTGAAAATTTAAATTAGGTCGACACCAAAGCATTCCTATGGTGGAGAGCAATGAAGGAAGACCAAATACACCTTAACTAAAACCTAAATCCACATATACACACCATACCATGCTTCTACAAACATTCAAGCACATCTGTAGTTAGTGTAAACACCCAAGGTTGACCAAACTTGTGTTGACACCATTAAACAATTAAGTACATGCTTCCTCAAATCCAAAGATAATTCTTGGTCCACACACAACACTTAAACACAATCTATAATATTCCATCAACACCCTAAAATCCAACACATCCTTCAAAACATCATACACCTAAAGAAAATAATCATTTTGTACACCTAGTTAACCTTCTACATACTATAACTCATGAATCCAAACTTGCAGAACACCAAATATCAAACAACTCAGATTGAGAATAGATATTAACAATATATGCACACTCCCAAATCCACAAGACCAAAAACCACAACACAAAGAAATGCAGAGCAAAACCATTTCTCCCAGACAACACTACTTCATAGTTCACACACTAGTGAACACAAATTATTTTGTCAAACAATCTAGAACATGAAATTATGGATATAAAACCTCTGAACACCTCTGATCAACATATCCAAACAACACAAGAAGATCTTCAACCATGAAGAAATGCAGATGAAAACACTGAATAGTACTGTACCACACTGAACTCTCTTTTAATCATTTTTTCTCAAAATCACTTGGAAACCAAGCACTGCAAACACCATCTCAACATCTGCAACACCTTCTCAGCATATCAACCACACAAGAGGTTGAAATTCCACAAAAATATGCTCATAAAAGCAACACTAGAGGTTGACATTATTAATACTATTGATGCCAACATAATGCAACCAATCAAAGCATCTCCATAGGTTGACATCAATGCAACAAAAAAGATTTGTTAAAATAAATGACAATACAAAATTCCAACACATGTGGAAGTTCTTGTTTCATTACAATGGGGATTTTAGAGTTGTTGAATGGAATGTTTTATTGATATAATGGATTCATGATAGTGTCTTTATGTTGAATGGTGTTTGCATTTGCATGCAAGTTGGGTGAAGATGCTTGCGAGATGTGAGATAGTTGTGATGATTCTTGTGGATTAATTATTGAAGTGGAAGCCATAATATTACTAGATGTGTTATATAATGGATTGCTTATTTGCATAGTGTATATGGGAACTTGAGTGTATATGTGAGGTAACGATATTTGTGTTGAATTAATGGGTATGACTGATTGTGGTATGATGGTGGCAATTTATTGAGGTGTGATATTAGGAGATTGTGAGGAATAAATGGGAGTGTTATTATTATGTTGGATGGTAAGGTTGTAATTAGGTTGTATGAAGGAGTTATTTTGTTGTGGTATGGAAGGTGGTAGGGAGAAATTAGTTTGTGATATGATGTCATTGGAGTTTGTTGCCTACAAATTTCGTGATGGGGTATAATTGATATCTTGTATAAGTGTGGTGTCAAATGTAGAAGGAAATTTAGCTCCATGTTGTGTAAGTAATAGGAAGTCATGATTAGTCACAAGAAGAGATTCTACTAGTTTTATGGCATTATAATCCTATTGAGTTTCTACCAACTCCTCGGGTGTTACATCTCTTACTACCACACCAACATTAGGACTATTCCTAGGAATTATTGGGGGTGGTGTTTTAAAACTTATTGGTCCAAATATCTGTGGGAATTCTCTTTATGTTTATTGAAAAGGGTTTATGTTTATGGGAATAATGTTGGGGTCTTATTGGTGTTGTATTTTCTATTGGTTTGGGACTTGGTTTCTACCAGTATACAATTTTTTAGAGACTTTATGACCTCGATGGATATGTTATGTGTGAAGTTGAGACCAAGAAAGATCCAAATTGTGTCTAGATATTAGATGATGATTTTAGATTTGGTCTAATGTGTTAAATTTGGACTAGAGTAATGAGTTCAAATTAACAAATAAGGGTGTGAAATATATTGACTTAGGAATTAGATGGACTTTTATGCTAATGTTTAACACTGATAAGCTAATTAGTCCCTTTACTTGAGAAGGAAAAATTCTAAGAAACTAAGACAAATTAGAAATGGATCTAGATGTAACTTTTTGATTCAGTAAGCAACATTTACAGGGTGTTGTACCCTTTACATAGAGATCCATAAGGGCCAATAAAGTTCAAGACCAAAAAACATTAAAGACCAAGCCAAAAAACATACACATCAGACCAACAATAGAAAGACAAAAAATGAACCAATAATAGACTAACTGGCATTTTCCCAGTTCTTAGATAGGAGAATAACAATGTCATCCCCAACCCATTCCTAGCCTTCTTCAACATTTTTCTTGTCCATTTCATCCTTCATAACCATAGACATGGTGCTAGTAACACAGTGGACCAACTTGACAGTGAAACACGTCAAGCCACAAAATTTCATGTCCAACTTTTCCATTCTTTCCTATAGCACATGGAGCTCCTCCCTAGCTCCTCCCCATAATCCAAAGTCTTCACAGTATTAGCATGCTCCACATCCAACAGGTCCAAGGACTAGGAAGGTGAGTGCTCCTTCTACACTTTGCTAATATCAGGAATGGAGTGGGGCCGTCCAACATACTCCTCCTCCTCATCCCAAGACTCCTCCTTGTCCCTGCAATCTTTGCTGTCAAACTGCTTCTCTTCCGGATCCAAGTCATTAACCTACACTTTCTTGTTATTCTTAGCTAGTCTACTATACCTCCTGGTGATGGTATCACCACTGGTCATCACTGTAGCCGCAACCACCGTGTCCCCCTTAGAATTCCTATCCACCACATTTTTTACCTCTACTGTTCTTGGTCGGAGGCTCCATCAAACCCTTTGATTCCTCCTTATCTTTCTTCTTCATGGTGGGTTTGCTAACAGTCTTGGTAGGGGTTGACTTGAGCTCATAGAGACTAGCCAAAACACTAGTTTGGGAAATTCTTGCATTCCCCTTAAGCTTCTTAGCGGTAGGTTTAGGTTTATGAGTGTTAGCAGACACCAGATGGGTTTTCTTGATGAGACATTTTGACTCGGCCGGGGATATATTGGTCACAATAGGTGGATCAATTTCCTCAACACAGATAGTAGAAATGGATTTGGGTGGGAAAAATGAAAGATGTAAGAGGTAGAGCCTCAAAATGGGGCCTTGGTGCAGCGATAAGGGAGGAGTATCATTAGGATTTAGGCCAGCAGTCTCAATGAATTTTTCAATAGAGCTCTCTAAATCCTTAAGAAGGAAGAAAGGAAAGCTTAAATTTTTTTTATGATGGAGGTGATTTAAAAGAGGGAAATGGTAGAAGTAGTAGGTTTTGTATCTACCTTCTAGAGTCATGTACTTCATATGGGCAAGGTAGACTTGGTCCCAAGGATACAAAAGAGATTCTATCTCAAGCCACGACTGGTTACGAACTGACTTCTCGTTCCCCATAAAGAAAGTGTTCAAAATTTCATTATCTTGGGCCTTTGTATGCTTCAGTTACTTCTTACCAATAATCAAAAGCCCTGTTGCCTATGTAATCACATCCTCATTCACTTTAAAGTAAGTATCACCCATAGTCACACGCCAATCTTTCCAAGAGTTAGCAAACTACATAGAAAAATTAGGGTCGTGACTTTCCAAACTCTCCATCAGGGGAGCCAAACCACCTTCAACACATATGTGCCACACCAACAAATCTTTACAAAATTCTCCATAGTTTTCGGGATCTGTTCACACCCTATCGCCACCCATAATGTCTCTTTGCACATAGAATAACCATACAACCTATGAGAGCAAAAGGTTAGAGAAAATGGTTAAGTGAAAGGTCACCTACACACTTAGGATTTTAAGTCAAACAAAGTAGCCTTGTGTAATCAAAGCAATGTACAGGTTGCATGCTTGAGGAGATAATTCCCTAAAAGCAATCTTTGTGAATTCATAAATGAGGATCTCCAAACATTTGTGACTAGGTAAGCAGGACATGAATGGAATGGAAGGTTTTCCTTCCATGTTGTTTTTACATAGAAACCAAGGCAAGATGGCTGCAGGGCCAAATTTAGAAATACCTAAGAAGCTAACTTTTAGAAGAGGAGACAAAATAGCAAAAAGGATAGAACCAATTAGAAGCTTTATCTCATAATTATTAGTCACATCAATATTAAAAACAAAAAACTTGAGAATACAATAGCTTAGTGCAATCCCCAAAAGGAGAATACGTAAGGTATGACCCAACTTGGCCTTAATCATAAAGTACCCACCATAATTCCTCATGACGCCCTTTTTAAAAATGGGCTCCGCCTCATTATTCAAAATTTTCCACTTGTAGTCCACCTTAGCATTAACACCCATCCACATGGCCCATAAGAAAAGCATGTGGACCCCCCAAAAAGCCCATAAAAGCGTATGATTAGTTATTATCATGGATCAAGTAAGGCTTTTCTCCTTCAAGATTAGACCTTGAATACCTGGTGGTAGGTTCCCCAAATTTTTCCAACACTTAGAGAATTTCCAATGTGTGCCAAAGTTGGCTAAGGCATCAACCACTTGATTTCCCTCCTGATAAATGTGGGTAGCAATCTTCGAATTTAACTTAGACACGAAGAGCTTTATGTCTAATAGAATGTCTTTAGTACTCCACCCCAGTAATCTATCAAAGTTAACAACATCAATAATAGACTTGGAATCACCTTCGATATGAAGGTTGACAATCCCAATAGAAACAACTAATTGCAATCCTTAAGCAATGCTCTAGCTTCCACAATCATAGAAGATTGGATACCAATCCCCCCAACATAACCAACCACAAAATTTATTTTGCAATATTTGATAACACCTCCTATGCTAGCTCTACCCGAGTTACCTTTGGCTACCCCATCAAAATTAAGTTTAAACCAACCACTATTTGGAGGCATCCATATAGTATCTCTTCTAGCTAGGGATCTAGAGTTGTCATAGGAGCTTGCATCTAGGTTCTGATGCCAAGCTTTGGCCATAATAATTTCCCTCTCAGTTAGACCTTTATCTGGTGTTTTCCCTTTGAAGAGTGAAATTTTTTATGCAATGAGCCAAGAACCAATACTAAAAAACTCCTTCAGACTCATCTCATTGTTCCTAAAAATACTATTATTTCTTTCTTTCCATAAGCACCAACAGATAATGGGGGGAACCTGGTTCCAAATTTCACAAGGTAAGGGGTGGACGAAGGGTCCAGTCCAACTCAAGATAAAGGATCTAATATCCTTATACATAGTCCATTGAATGCCCAAACATTCAATAGCCAGCTCACACACACCAAAAATAAACGGGTAGTGTAACAAAAAGTGGTCCACCGATTCTTCATTGTACTTGCATAAAAAACATCTGCTGGGAATGTAGGATCCCCTTTTCCTCAAATTGTCCTGATTATGGATAATATTTGGATCAATTTTGGTAGATAAATGGTTATTGATTATGGATGAAAGACTATGTTTTTGATATAGGTCTGAACCTAATTTCTTTTTGTGTTTTTCTATGAATGTGGTAGAAGGATGAAAAAGGTAATAGAATAAATGTTTAAATATTGATTTTTTTTAGTCTTTGGTCTATCTATATTTTTGTAGATTTTAGATCTATTTTTGATGTACAGGCTTATTTCTATAAATTTAAGTATTTTGGAAAATTATTTTAACACTCAAATGCATCAATCTAGGTTTCAAATACATCAAACTAGGATCATATGCATGACGACAAGTATCACAAGAATCACTATGTTTTTCAAGGGTGCTATTGTTCTATCAAATAAATTATTGTACTATTAAATAAATCACTATATTTTTCAAAGTCATCAAATTAAAGTAAGATGCATCACTATGTGAAAACCTAGGCTTTAGACTGACAAAATCAATTTAAATTAGATGTGTCAAAGTATATCAAGTGTGTTGATCAACATACTAGATGCATCACTGTACCTATCAAATACATCAAGGGATAATTATGGGTGCTAAATGAAAATCATATGCATCACTATAATATAAAATATGTCACAATGATAGTCAAATTCTTTATTGTGAGTTTATAACTAAAATTTTGCTAGGGTTTGACTGGTTTTGACTAATTTGTG
Source organism: Sequoia sempervirens (assembly GCA_007258455.2). Lineage (NCBI taxonomy): Eukaryota > Viridiplantae > Streptophyta > Pinopsida > Cupressales > Cupressaceae > Sequoia > Sequoia sempervirens. Next base: position 37,888,252 of record VDFB02000002.1, read on the forward strand.
AGACTAATTTTTTTGACTTGTTTGGAAAGAGAGATCAAACAAAAAAGAATAGTAGAAAATTGACTCCAAGGTATGGTATAATTAGAATTTATGGGTCTTCACAATAAATACACTCCATAAGTATAGCCTAATTAGTATTAAAGGTATGTCTTTCTAATAGAGGCCCACACAATAAAATACGATGGGAGCACACATTACATGAATCCACTCTTAAAGGGGATAGGTTGATCTCTAGTGGCATAAGGGCTCACCTTCCTCCTCTTGAAGGATTTTACACCCTCAAAAGAGTTGTATCTCACCCTAGAATGGTACATGTTGGGTAACTTCATGCATGATCTTGTACATTGCACCCTACTAGCAATAATAACCACTAATGTTAAGTCTTCTTAAATAAAGATTTTTAGTGGAATTGGTGAATAGTGAGCCTATTTTTAGCGCTTCGGATTGGAGGGGTCTCCTTTTCTCTCTTCACCTAATGAGTCTTGAAGGATTGAGGATCCCATTGCTTGGATCGAATGATGCTAGCCACACCTTAGGGTACAAATTTAGTTCTCCCACCTTTCTATACCTCACCTAAAAATGTGGTTGGGTTCACCCTGGCAGTGATGAAATCCCCAAGTAGGGCTTATACTAAATAAAAAAGGAAAAATGCTACTGTTTCTATTCCCTAGGCTCACACTAGGCGCAAGGGGAGAGCATACACAAATAACAATTTCTTGGGTAAAAAATAAAAATGTGGACTCAAATTATTTCTAATCCATAGGCTCACACTAGGCATAAGGGGGAGCGTACATGCCTAAGACTCCACCATATATGACAATAAAATTCTTTTACCTTAATAAGTTGAAGTCTAATTTAATCTAAAAAAATTAAGACACAAGATCTCACATCAAATAGGTTAGTAGTTTCAAGGTTTTGGATTTTGACAAAAAAATCCATATTTGCATAGATGTGCTAGTTCCAAAACTAAGCAAATGTTATGGTAAAAAAAAAATCCAATTAGCTAAATCAAATGTCATTGTAAAAGAAAATGTGTCCTTGTAAAAAATAATTACACCACTTTACCATCATATGCATCACTTTACCTGTCAAGTGCATCACTATATTTTGAAAATTCATTGGTATAATATCAAAAGTGTCGACTGATAGTCAGATACATCACTGCAATTCACCAATGCATTGCTGTAATTCTAGAACTTGCAAAACAGTGATATCAATGCACTAAACTAACTTCAAAAGTGTTCCTATGGGTTGCAAAGGTATCACCATACTATCAGAAGCATTGATCTATGTGTAAAATGCATCAAAATACTGTCAATAACATAATTTTAGATCCAACTACATCAATGTAACCTGCAACCTACAAAACTTAATAAAAAAAAAAATTGAATGCTAAAAATAGGGATGTGGATCCCACTAGACATGCCAAAATGTATGACCTAAAAAAGAACTGTGAAAGTGAACAATAAATAAGAAATAAAATAAATTTACAATAAATATCATAAATCACACCAATAGAGCATACAAAAGTTGCATAACAAGGAATATAGAAAAATTGTACAAAAAAATTCTTACACAACAACCTTAGCTTAGCTCCATTATTATCCTATGTTGCACCTTGGAGAGAAGTTGTAATGGTGGTTGCTCTAAGATTTTTAGCACAAGAACTTTAGTATAATATATGCATAAATTTATTACAATGAGTGAGAGATAATAGATGATATGATAGCTAAATTTATAGATTTTAGGTGATACTGATCAATGATTGAGATCTGATGAGAGACCAAGTAGATTAATGGATGATAATCCATGAGAGGAATTGATGGATAGTTAATTGACTAGATGATTTTAGTGAACCGAGTTCATGGATTAGTTAAGAGGATTTTATTGATCAGAGAAGTGTGAGTGTCTGTTATTCAAATTGAATAGCTTAGATAGAAGATTGCTTTGATTGAAGTGATCTAAAAGTGAGTGGGAATTGACTGATGAGGTGGAAATGCATGAATAATTGATAAATAATTAAATTATTAATTTCATTGTGCAAAGAGGAAAATAAATAAAATAAATAATTTATTTATTTTAGAAGATTATAATGTTGAGAAGAATAATTAGTATTAATTAAATAATTATAAATAATTATTTAATTAATATGATTTGGGAAAATATGAATGTTGAAGTAGATCAATTAAATAATTATAAATTATTTAGTCAATTTGGAGGAGGGAAATAGATTACTAAATTAATTAAATAATTTAAATTATTTAATTAATTAAGGAAAAGTGATGAAATAGGAAAATTAATTAAAGTAGAAATGGAGGGAGAATTCAAATTTTAAATATAATTAAATAATTAAAAACTATTTAATTATCTAGGATGAAGGGGAAATAATATTAATTTAATTAAATAATAAATACAAAAGACATATTGATGATACCTAATGATGGAAAATGACAATGTTTTAGAAGAAATATGTTAGTTAGATTTAGGTGTCCACATTTCCTTTTGAATGTTAGTGTAAACTTAAAACCTTACTATGAAACACTTATGCATAAATATGTCAAAATGTGAGTTGTGTAAGGTATTTATGGTTCTTTAATCACATTGTATTTACTACAAGTACAAATCACTTAATAGTATGGTGTATAACCCCTTTTATCATTTTTTTTCAATTTTAAGTTAGATTTCTACCCTTTTTCCTTGCAAGAATAGTAGAGTAAACTCAATTTTAGGTTCTACACTAGGGGAACACAACTTCTTTGGAGATTCAATCATACCTTTAGGTCACTCACAACCTAGGAATGTTTCCATTATGTCAGTTGGAAGGAGAATTACCCCACCAATATTTCATTCCAATGTGACAATAATAACCTATTCTTATGATCTTCTTAGCTAGGGACATATCACTAATGTGAGCATTGTAGATATTTTTGTGAACTTATTTGAGTGTGATAAAATCATTTTCCAAGTGTAGGCATTTTCATAAGATACCATAAAAAATACCTCAATATAAGGTGTCACCAAGGATAGTGAATCATGATGAGCATTGGATAGGAGTTTTACATTGGTTATGCAATAGATTAGATGGCAAGGTTTGGTTGTGGAGGTAGGTGTAAAATTTATGGTACCAAAATGATTTTGGTCCAACAAGATTAGAGTCAAGGAAATCATATATGAGAACCAATAACTATTCAATTGAGAATTCACAAGAGTGATTATCTTGTGGTCCGAATGTCCAAAATTCACCTAATGGTGGCCATGACATTTGTTGATCTATTGTTGGGGTGGGATACCTACTCAAAGCTAATAGTATGAATTGAAGCTATTTACCATCCATTTTTAGGGAATCAATTTTTCATCATTGATTTGATACTCACGAATAACCTATTTGATGTTGATTTGAGAATGTCTATAAACTAGAAGATGCTAAATATTCTAAGACCCATTATAATGGCCTCACTTTATCAAATATTTTTGGTACATGAAAAATATAATTTGAATTATTTTTTTAAGATATCTCTTGATGGAGTAACAAATAAGATTCTTGTGCTTGATCCATGACAAGTGTAAGGATCCATCAAAGTATAGTTTTAGAGTTTGGGAATAATCATGTGAAAATAGACTCATTACTAGTTTATCTACCATTATGTATCCCTTGACTACTATTTTGTCTATATATTCAATGTTGAACTTGCTTAGTACCATGATCTATTTAATCGTATGGCCAATGAGAGAAGCCCTTGATAAGAGGTACTTCAGTGGGTTAATTTTTTCATGATCTTAGTTTTTTGGCTAAGAATGTAGTGTCAGAGCTTCTACAATTTAAATACAACTAGGCATGCTTGATCCATGGTTATGTAGTTAAGCTCATAGAACACTAAGGTTTTGTTGATGTAATATATGATATGTTCATAAATTTATTTTTTATGTTTTCCCAAGAGTGACCCAAAGAAAACTTATATAGCTAATATTCATAGGAGTATTGGATTTATTGAGATGGTACCATGAGAACTAGCAATGGGGTGAGATAATCCTTGATTTTTTCAAAGTATTATTAACATGATTTGTCCCATTAGCAGTTATTATTTATGAGGATATGGGAGAATGGTTGAAACTTATCTACCATCTATGATTAAAATTTTTGATACCTAAATTTAATCTTAGAGACTATGGAGCTACTTGAGGTTCATAGGAGGTTGTGTTTCTATGATATCCATTACTTTGGTTGGGTCTACATCTACACCTTGAAGAGAGACAATGAAGCCCAAGGATTTTCTTGATGTGAGGCCAAAGACACATTTCTATGGAATTTTACTCACTCAAATGGTTAAATATATACTCAAGAACTTGTGGGTGTCCTTCCCTTGATTTTGATTATTTCAATATATCATACACAGTACTTCATAATATCATGAAGCATTTCATAAAATATTATGTTGGAATCAAGGAACACTGAGAGGGGGGGTG
>VDFB02000002.1:37892815-38274822 GCA_007258455.2 Sequoia sempervirens
CGAAGAGAAGAATTTAATACGAAAAAACATGGCCACAACTGTACCCTTCCAAGAAAAGAAAAGAAAAGCTATTCGAAGGAAGACCATCATCTAACTGAAAGGTAAACAAATATAAGGAAAAAATTATTGCACAACTGACACCAAACTATAAAAATGCTGCTCAATATTTCCACAGTTTAAGCAAACCAAAACATGGTATATCTAAGCATGAAGAAACTAGATGCACTTATTGTGCCAAGATGGCATGCTCTCCACCAGACAGCTCACCAAAAAATTTGACCCTCTAACCAGCTCCATTGAAATCCAGTGTTGGTTTTCCTCACTGATTTTGGTGAAAATGATGTAGGGGTACCTCCTTCACTGTCCCTGAAAAATGCAAATTTGATGATGCAGGTGTTGTCCAGAAGACCATCAAGGGAGTTATTTATCATAATCTAGATACCAGGAATCTTAGAAGCAAGAAACCCAATGGTACATACCCATTTCACATTTCTCGGGCCCAAACCTGTCTGCAACTGGAAATAGCTGTTGCGGATGGGCTGTCATTTCTCTGCAAATGGGAAACATTTATCTAAATGCAATGGCAACTGCATCGTTTCTGGGTTGATTGCAGATTGTGACAGCCAGCAGATGCGTCATTGCAGTGAGCCGAACATCAGATATGATGTGCTTTAAGTTTAAATAGTTTTTATTCAAAATTTGTACATGGTATTCTTTTTTTAAATTAGACCCACGTCAGATCTATGGAATTTGTTTTTCTGAACTTCATGAACCAAAACAAGCATCATTGGACTCATGTCAGATACGTGGAATTTGTTTTCTCAAACTTCATAAACCGAAAAAAGTACTATTGGACCAACGTCAGATATGTAGAGTTTGCTTTTTGAATTTTTCAAACTTTAAAACCCAATGGCATCAGTCACGTGAGTATTATTTCTAAGCTAAAAGTTTTATTTATTTCTTTAAATGAGTATCATTTAAAATATGTGATATTCGTACTTTAAATGGATATTACTTATGGTCCTTGATATCCGCAGATTTTGTCTGTATTCAGAAAAAACAAAAAAACTTTCCTTGGGTGGAATCAAAGAAATCTTAGCCTCTTAACTCTTCCTTGATACCAAGGATGCAAACTAGGCCAAACAGTGTTAATGAATTACAAACACATTGTACAAACAAGATCATTCTCTTCGCCATACCTAATTTAATATTTTTTTTTTATTCCCACTTTCGCTTAAGTTTGATATCCAAGACTTTAAATTCTTTAGACAGAGTTTGAGGTACAAATGGAAAGCATATATTATTTATCTATTAATAAAAATGCATAAAACTCATGAAATTGTGGTATAAATCTATTATATCTATTAATAAAAATGCATAAAATTCATCAAATTGTGGTATAAATCAAATTTTTTGGGCTATCTTTTTGTCACTATTTACTATTTTTGTAATATATATTCTTTGCCACTACTTAGCATTAGTAAATGTGTTAAGTGCCAGAGGTCTGGTCCAGATATTGCTCAGTTCACAAAGAGCATATATTAACCATTTATTTTCTCTAAGTATAAAGGTTGATATGAACTAAGAAATGAGATTGGTTTCAAGAATTAATCAACCAAATTTTATCTGATTAACTTTAAGTATATTTATTTGGATTCAAACCTCCTTGATTGGCTTTTGTTGGTTTTGGGTCCTTCCAAAACTTGTTCCCAGTTCTTAGCTCCAGTCAAAAGCTTTGCTGGTCCTATTCTTCTTCTTGTGGTTTTTTCTTTGTCTCACCTCTAGTGAGTTTTGTTTTCTCTTTGCCTTAATGGCTGTTCAGTAACAGGTACGGGCCCTTCCCGAATTTACCATAATCAAAACTTTAAGTATATTTATGTATGTACATTGTCTATGGAAACAAGTTCTAATTCCTTTCTTATGTGCAACCTCATCCAACCTCTATTTTCCACCATGTTGTCATTTCCCTCACATTTGCTGTTCTCATTTGCAGTAACCACGACAAGGATCACAGTAACCATGCCAAGGATCATATTAACAATGTTAGAGGAGGCACTAGAGGAAAACCCAAGCAATTTTGGCTGGCTGAACCCTTGATTGACACCTAGAGATTCATCCCCATCATTGCAGAGAGTCTCTTGGAATAGAGTGGTCGATTTTTGGCTGAGTTTTGCCTCATTTTCAGCAATCCTCTAGTTGTGGTTTTGTAGAGTACCCCTAATGATTTTTTAGTTCTCCTTGATGTATTGAAGAGCTTGATAGACATCTGGTGGTACTCAGTCATGCAATTTGCACAAGGTTTTAAATATTTGATTCAAAGAAGAGATTGCAAAGGAGGTATGTCATTTGTTGTACCAAGATTAGGTTTGCTTGTGGGGTAGACCATTGGGTAATTGCCTAGTATTTGACATAGAGGTTGGAGTGGTTGAATCAGCATTGTGACACCTCCCTCATTTGTTGGGCATTGGCACCTGGAAAAGAGGCCAAGAGATTATATCCCAAAAATTCAATGATTAAGTTGAAAAAATCATTATGGGTCAAAGAATGACTCTATTTAGAATAGAATAGAAAATGTTAACATCCATGAAGCCAAAGATAGCCTATGGGACAGCAGATTCCATTATTTTTAGCCTTCTGAATTACCAATATTCTACTAATTGACTCACCCATCTTCTCAACCTCTGCTCTTTGAACAAATCCCAAATGGAAGTTGCTGCTAAAGTACCCATGTAGTTTTCCCAAATGTCATTGTAAGCTTTGCACTTTGCAGTCTAAAATAAAGTGTTTTTTCTAATTCAACCGCCCCAACTATGCAAAAGACACAAACTCTTTCCTCCCATTCTTCTTTTGGATTCTTTTGTCTACCTGTTTCACACCAAAAATCTAAATGTCATTGTAAGCTTTGTACTCTAAAATAAAGTGTTTTCTGATTCAACTACCCCAACTATGCAAAAGACACAAGTTGTCTCCTCCCATTCTTCTTTTGGCTTCTTCCATTTACCTGTTTCACAACGAAGATGTTAGCTCTTAATTGAGCTATTAGAATCTTTGCTTTGCAAGGGATATTTGCCCCTATATAATCTTTTTATTGATGATTATATCTGAAGTTAAAATTCTATATAGGCCTTTTCCCAGACTGCAGAATTTATCCATAACAAAAGCCTTGATTTCTTTGTTATTATTTGGGCATGCATTAAATTGGATATGTCATTTGTTCATCCATTTGATGGTTTGTTTCATCAAGGACTTTTTTCTCTTGTTCAAAACTTCTTTTATGACACCCTTGGGTAATCAATTTAACTCCATCTATTCAATTTTTTTCAAATATCCTAGGAGATGCATCATAAACAAGACCAAATATTTTAGTTTGAATTTGCTCATGATCATGCATTTTTTAATTCTCTGTATTTGCTTCCATTTTAACTCTTAAGTGTTGTTAGCCCATAATTCGCACTTGCAAAGCACCAACAGAATTTTACTAACAGCCCAAATAGAATCTAGATAGTTTTTCAATCCCATAACTCTACCTCTTTGCTTCTATTTTGCAATGCATGAACTGCTCTCCAACCTCCCACAATTCTCTTCCTTCTATAAGTTTCACAACTAAGCTTATTGTTGAAGTCAATCCCAAGGTATTTGCATTTTGTTCTTTCTTCTAGAATACTCCCTTCAAAAATAAAAGTTATGCTGATATTTTTTTTTTTTTCTATTGGAGTACCATGACCTTTTGTCTTGCTGGTGTTAACGTACATACTCACCTCCTTGCAAAAGTTCTCTAAGGCATACAAGTCCTCTTGTATACCATGAGCAGCCCTAGCAATAAAAATAAGATTGTCAACATACAAAATAAGCCTCCCAACATACTCTTCCAAAAGAAGACCATTCCCTCCATACAAATTTAGCTATTTTCCTAGATTACTGATATATAAGCCAAAAATGGTAGAGGATAGAGGGCATCCTTGCTTAACTCCAATGTTGCTCCTAAAACTTTCTGAAAAGCCTGCTTGATTTCTGATTTTTACTCTAACCTCCTCATAAAGCCTATGGGCACCTACTCTATACTACTCTAGGATACCAAGATCATTCTACACCATATCTCAGTCCTAGGGATGGTGTCAAAAGCTTTCTTTAAGTCTACAAAACAACAAAAATCTGCTACTTTTCCATTCCAAATTTTTCCAACGATATGTCTCAAGGTAATCCCATGATCTATTGTTGAATGTTTTAGTCTGAAACCTACTTTCCTTTTTTCCCTCTTATTTTTTTCTTCAACCCAATTGCTGATTTTGCGCTCAACCATGCTTCTAAACAACTTTGCAAACAAAAAGGATTGACCATGATGGCCTGGTACATAGAAGGGTTGTTTATTCACTTTATCTCCACTCTTAAAAAGAGGTATCACTTGATTGGTTGTCCAATCTCTTGGAATCCCATACTGAATGTTGTTTTTAGAATATTTTCTTGATGTGAAGGATGAGGAATTTCATCCCCCATTTTAGGTATTCTACTTGTAGCTCAACCATGTCATTATACTGATCTTCTTACTACCTAAACCTCTTGTAAAGTGAATAATTTTGATGTTGTGTTGATAGTGTGAGGAACCTTGGCCTCTAAGTCCTGCTCATATAATTGCTTTTACATTTTCAAGTCATTGAGTGGTTGTGATGTTATTCTATATTTGCTTTGGATTGTTTTATTTTTCTCTAAGTATATTAGTTCTTCTCTCCTTTTGTTCATGAACTCTCTTTTTCAGTTTTTACAATCTACTTGTACAAATTTTTGTTCACCTCCTCTTTGCCTGGCTTTTCCAAAGCCTCCTTGCAGCTTTTGCACTCCTCATTGAACCAGATATTTGCCAAAAAAACAACTCATTTTCTTCTTCCTAATTTTTTCCCTCTTACATCTCCCAAGTGCCTCTTGAATTATGTTTGTCAGCTCATGGCTTTTCAGACCTTGTGTACTTTCTTCCTTCTCCATTCTTTTCTTTAGCACTTCCTTAAAGATAGAACAGTTTTCTTGCGTTACAAGAATATTTCCCTTTGCTAGGGGTTGTTGGCCAAGTCCCATCTAAGACATCATCATACCTACTAGGCTATACTCTGATTTTAATTCCGTAGGAGCTTCAATCACTTCCTCTATTATCCTTTCAATCAAACTTTGTGAGCAAATGACATAATCAACAATGCTTGCTCCATTGTAATTTTTGCATGTATCATTTCCATATTACTTCTACCTATCTGTACCATTGCAAATAATCAAACAATAAGTGCCACATAAAGTTAGGAATTCTTCAACAAAATGATTAATGCCATTGTTATCCTCTAAACAATTGAACATGAATTTCCTCTTCAAAGAACCAGAAGGGATTGTTATCCTCCTTGCTGCATAAAATTTTGGTTTGCTCATTTGCTGTCCTACCAAAATCTCCTAAGAGGAAGACTTCTCCATGCTAAAGTACAATGATATTTCTTTTTTTAGGACTGCATATGGATCCTCACCATCCATCCTATTGTATTTGTAGGTTTTTGAGGCCTTATGAGGCAGAATAACAAGCTGCAATTCTGATATGCCTTATGTTCTCTATTATTTTAAACCAAATGTATTGCTTATTGGTGTCTTCTTTTTCCAACAAAATGTTTCTACCTCTAGTTACTCTTACCAAAACCATTATTCCTCCATAAACTTTGCCATTTCCTACTACATTGCTCAAAACTGTACTCTCCATGTATCCTTCAACACTCTATTATCCTCTACTAAAGATTACTTTGCTGATGTGATACCAGGGGACTTGTACTTATTTTCCTGCTCCCTGGATTCCTTATGTTCCACTCTGCCCTTGACATTCAATAACTCTTGGGCATATAACTGTGTTGACTAGTTAAGGGGGGTTGATGAGGGGTTATACACCTCTTCCTCTTCCCTTTCCCCATGGTCTCTATCCCCTTGTATTTGTATTTCATATATTTGTAACATAACATTATTTGCATAAGTTTTAACCTTTGTACTTGCTCAACAAATTTCATCTTTTGTGACTTTTCTTTTTGTCTACTCCATTTTTGCATAGGATAACCTATGCTTTATTAACCCATGATATTGCTTTGCATTTACCAACACCCATTTCCCTTTCTTGTCTACTAGTATTATTTTGTTTAACCTAGGCCACTTTTCCCTGAGTGTTGGATCTTTTGTAAACAAATATGGTTGTTTAAATCAGTGTTACAAGACTCGGACTCGGCAAGCCGATTTTTGACTCGGACTCAAACTCGTAGCCCAGACTCAGTGCAGACTCGGCAAAGACTCAACAAATAGAAAAACCCAAGAAATTCAGAGATTTTTAAGGATTTAAAACTTGTTTCATGCACCCTTAAATAAACAAACCTTAAAGACACAATTACATCATCAAATAGAAATTACTATGATCCCATACACAAACATAAATCGATCACATAAGTATAAACACAGATTTTAGCTAAAGGAAATAACACATTCAGATATATAAATATTGTCAAGTGTATACAAAACTCATGGAATATGCAATCCATGGTATCAAAACAAATATCAAAACTAAAATTATAAGTCCATGGCTCAAAAGAGCTTGCATTACTCATCCCAACATCACGACAAGTCATGCGCTAGTGTCTAAGATAGGTCCTAGATGGTGATGTAGCCATGATATTTGCTTGTGTCTCAATGATTGGTGTGTATATTCAAGTGAGGAATTTATTATTAAAATTTTATTGAAGCCTTCAAGACTGCATGTTTTGTTGTCTAATGTATGAAACAAGATAATCCTTGATTATGGCTTTGACTATGAAAGATGCAGAGATTTACAACAAGGGATATGTATTTTGTAGGTTTTATGCTCATGATTCATCATTGGCCTATTACATGCTTAGACCTATAGTTTGATGAGGGTTTGGGGGAAACACCCCAATGAGGTCGAGGGGCAGTGCCCCTCACGGGGGTCAAGGGGCAACGCCCCCAGCGGGGTCAAGGGGCAACACCCCTAGCGGAGGTCTAGGGGCAGCACCCCCAGCAGGGTCAAGGGGCAACGCCCCTCACGAGGTCCCAAGATAGCGCCCTGGGCGCGCTCCCTATCACAATACAGGGCGAGGTCAAGGGGCATAGCCCCCGCCACCAAGCCCAAATGAAGACCTTCAAAACCACACAGAGCTTCATGGCGCACAGCATTGAATTAAAAAAATTGTAAATGAAAGATTGCAAATTTTTTAAAAAAATTTAATTAAAATGGCCGAGTCTGAGGCACGAGACTCGCCGGTTCTAGCGAGTCTCGGCAAGTCCGGCGAGTACCCGGCTATCGAGTCTCTAGGCCTTGTTTAGGGTCACCCGCCTTGCAACTCGCCGAGTCTAGGCGAGTTTCTGCAAGTCTTGTAACACTAAATTATATATATGTGTGTTTTCAACACTTTATTCAAAATGTATTTCCAAAAGGCAAAAGGGACCTTTGAATGTAATTTAAAAGTATTTTTAACTACTAGGAGTTAAAAGCAAAATAAATAAAATAAAATTAGAGAACCTGAAATAAAGCACCTATAAAAGACAAGTCAAGGCTCACATCGGATCATCCATTATGTCATTATTTTCAAACAAGTCTCGAGAATTAAACTCCTTGGTGGCATGATCTAAAGGACAAAAATCCTCCTAGATTGCATTTTGATTTGAGGATGAAAACCCTCAAGCCTAGTGGAGTAAAATTGTATCAGCTGGATATAAATTCATTGTGGCAAGTGTAGGGTGAAATTAGTATCTGCTGCACCAAGTTTACATTAGTCTTTGGGAGGCAAATTTGACTGGCTGCACCAAACTCTGCAAGGTTAATCTTCCTAACAGCCACCACCTTCAACAAATAAACAAGGTTCAAGGTTTTTGAGGTTATTGTCACTGTTATGTTGGCCGCACCATTTTACCGGCTAAGTAATTGCTTATCAATCATTAAATTTCTGCAACTATTATTGTAAGCAGTTTTAAATATTTAAATTCAAATAATCATCCAATTTTGAATTGTTGTTCAAAGGATTTTCCAGAAACTATCATTGCTGAATGTTGTAATAACTATTCCAAATACTAATTATCCTTAGCATATCGTTCTGCCTAGCCTGCAATCTATATTTATTGATGAAGTTGTTATGCTTACTGATTACTTGGATCTGGAAACAATTCAGCAGTTATTAGCATCTATTATTTGAGGATTAACATATCTTTTCAGACCACTACTGTTAGGGTTAGAAATCTAAAAGAAATTCAATTCTGGGATACATATCAGTTACCAATTATCTGCTGTTATCAATTCTGTTATCTGAAAGTACTTACTGATTTTTAGTCAAGGGTTTTTTTAATGTTAACCAGATTTAACTAGCTGTGCAGGGGCTCATTTGGTATTAAGTTTTAGTTCTTTACAAATAGTGCAGGTCAGCATAGGGTTAGGGTCAGTATAGATTTTGTGTTTAAATATAGTTTGCTTTCAGCTCTTCCAACAATCAGAAAATACCAAAATATGTATATATTTCCAAAAATCATATTTTACTGTCAGTTGTATACCAAAAAAAAAAATTATAAAAAATTGCATATTGTTTGAGATCCCGATTTGGAGACATTATAGTGGTATCAGAACTTTGACCTTGCAGCCTACAAGGTTAGATCTAACTTTTATGCAGCATAATGGGAAACCAGAGACATATAACACCTTGGAACAATGGCCAAAAAGATTATGGAACATGGAAGCTCGAAAGAGAGCATTAGCTGCATTTTGCACTAAAATTGATAGAGACATATACCATGATGAATAGGATGGGTTAATTCACACAACCCATAATAATTTGACTTTCCAAGGCATCTATGAGGTAAAGATTAAGTATGGTCCTAGGAGAGGAAGAAGAACTCAGCAGGAGACCAACAAAATGTTCTTGGAAACAGAAGAGAAAATGGAAACAAAGATCCAACAGGCTACAAAAGAATCTACCATGCAAGATGAATGTAAGAATCTCATTTATCTAAAAAAGATGTTTCATTGACTTCTAACAATTGTCTATGTCAACAAAAAATTGATGAAGTCAAGGAAGAAAAGGCATCACTTATTGTTTGCAAAGAGCCCAAAATGGAAGAAAATGCATCAATCCATGAACTACCTATTGATCTTCAAAAAGGTGGTGGTTTTGAGAACATCAATCTTCCAAAGGATATTTGTCCTATCTGGCTAATTTTCAGAACAATTATGTTGATGTGCATGTTTTAGGTAATGCCACTAATTCTGAAATTACGAAACACAAGAATGGTTGTGTTAGGCAAATCAATCAGAAACATCTAAATCAGTAAAAAAGGGTAAGCACGTTGACTATTCTAGTGATTACAGTTCAAAGGGTCGAGGTAATGATATTAGCACAGTTTTATTGCTTCATAGTTCATAATATACCATTACAAGATTCTTGTCATCATAGTTATTATAAAGCCAATGTAGGACTTAATAAGTGTTTTCAACGCTTTATTCAAAATGCATTTCAACCTTTGGATGTAATTTAAAAGTATTTTTAAATACTTCGGGGGAAAAGGCAACATAAATAAAATAGAGGGCCCGAAGTAAAGTGCATGTAAAAGAGAAGTCAAGGCTCACATCAAATCATCCATTATGTTACTATTTTCAAGGCTCTCAAGGACGAAACCCCTTGGTGGCATGATCTAGAGGACAAAAACCCTCTGGATTGCATTTTGATTTGAGGATGGAAACCCTCAAGCCTAGTGGAGTAAAATTGTATCAGCTGGATACAAATTCATTGTGGCAAATGTGGGGTGAAATTACTATCTGCCATGCCAAGTTTTCATTAATCTTTGGGATACAAATTCATTGAGGCAAATGTGGGGTGAAATTACTATCTGCCATGCCAAGTTTTCATTAATCTTTGGGAGACAAATTTGACTGGCTGCATCAAACTTGTCAAGGTTAATCTTCCTAACAACCACCACCTTCAACAAATAAACAAGGTTCAAGGTTTTTGAGATTATTGCCACTGTTATGCTGGCCGCACCATTTTAGCAGCTAAGTCATTGCTTGTTAACCATTAAATTTCTGAAATCTATTATTGTAAAAAGTTTTAAATATTTAAATTCAAATAACCGTGCAATTCTGAATTGTTGTTCAAAGGCTTTCCAAGAAATTATCATCGCTGAATGTTGTAATATTAATAACTATTCTAAATACTAATTGTCCTTAACATATCATTTTGCCTATCCTGCAATCTATATTTATTGATGAATATTCCTGTGCTTACTGATTACTTGGATCTGGGCACAATTTAGCAGTTATTAGCATCTTTAATTTGGGATTAACATCTCACTTCTGCCCACTGCTGTTAGGTTAGAAATCTAAAATATTTTCAATTCTAGAATACATATCAGTATAAAGATTATCTGATGTTATCAATTCTGTTATGTGAAAACTATTTACTGATTCTTAGTCTAGGGTTTATTAATATTAATTAAATTTTACTAACTTTGCAGGGGCTTCTTTGGTATTTAATGATAAATTTTGAATACAAATGTGAGGGGCCAAGCTAAATATAGTTTAGTGAACAATTGAAGTCCGTGAATTAGACATGAGATCCATGAGAGTGACAAGTGGATAGCATCCAAAGAAGACACATGGGTAGAGGTTAACAATGACATGTGGCATGATAAGTAAGACTCTAGATTTAAAATACTTGGACTACAAATTTAACATGGATTTAACAAACTCAACCAAAATTTATCCATGCATTAGGATCCAGGAGAGCTTGGAACTCACACACATAGCAAATTCAAGCACAAAGCCTTGAATGAAACTTAACTTATAATCACTTTGGGTCCATATTTAGGTGAAACAAGTAAATGCAATGAGTAGACCTAAGAGCAAACAAATAAACACGACACATGGCAAAAGAATATTTGCATAGTGGATGCTATGAAAATGACAAAATCAAGAATGCTAAGCACAACAAGAAATAAACACAGAAATCAGAGGCCAAGATTCAAGGACTCATCATAGGATTCAAATAAATCTATCCTAGCAAAGCAAAGATATGAAATTGAAATAAAACAAGAAATGACCCAAGAAAATAAAACTAGAACATGAATGAAAACACAAAAAACTTCATGAATCTGAAATTCTGAATATGTCTCCAATCAGTTATCATCGCCCATGAGTAAAATCTAGAATCCACAAAGGGGCATGTACAAGGCTAGAATCAAGTATTGCAAGCACGGAATCTGTAATATACCCTAATTTTTATTTTTATTTTCTGAAAACTAATATGAAGCTACAACCAACTGAAACTTAGCCAAATAACCACATTCACCAACCAAACTTTTGTTTCAAGGGTTCTCAATGATAAATACAACAATCATAACAATTTAAAGCAAGAATATTGAATACCCAGATGAGCAAATCAATTATACTTCATAAAACATTAAAACCCATGTTCTGCAATACAATTTTTCAGTCTGATATAATTTATAACAAGAAGTTTATGGGCTGTTTTATACTCACAATTTCATGGACAACAGCTATACAAATAGGAATGACATTTAACAAGCTCCCACAAGTTGCATTACATAAACTAACACATTTTTAAACAAATCCGGAAGCTGCACCTCAGAACAGGTCTACAAATAAATCTAGAACAGCGAACAGACATCCTAAAAATGGCTTCACAATAACTCAAATCTGCACTTCTCCATCCAGAACTTAATGCCAAAGAGTTTAGCAACCCTAGGCACTTCAAAACCAACAAATAGCCCCTCCAAACCCTAAGCGTTTGGACCCACAAACTCCCACGCCTAAGTCTGAGTTGTACGGCCAGAAAAGGGGAATGAACAGCCAGCAAATGAGGGTGAAAATCTGCAATTGGTTGCTGCTCTAATCTGTTGTTAATCCTCTTACAAATCTTCCCATAATATCCTCTTCAAATTTAGCACTATAATAGAAAAATCTTAAGCAATTAAGCTCTTGTGTAGTTCCTATGTAGAACCCTGCAAAACTCTTTTCCGTGCAGTCTATAACTTTGAATGAGCTACACTAAATTAACCAGGGAGGATCTTTCACCACTGAGGCTAACCTTCTCCAAGAGGGTTTTCGTCCTCAAGAAGGTTGAGATGAACAAAGTTCAATCTCCCAAACCACAAGGGTCTCATCAAAGAGAAAGTAATAATCCACATAATACCAAATGAGCTCACAAACCCCCTTTTATAACCTTTTTTAGGAACTTTCCGGAAAACACAATATAAAATCACTTTATTAATTAAATAAGCCTTATATCCCCGAAAAGTGATTTATTTCATTATTTAATTATTCTCGGCACCCAAAGTCACTTTATCAACGTCCCAACATTTAAAACTGTCCATCCAGGTTCCAACAAGCTATAACACTAAGGTGCCCATTAAAAATATAATAATATTTTAATTAAAATAGCAACCTTAGTAAAATTAATTAAATATAGCTCGATATTACATCCAAATTGTGGAAATGGTCGAAATACATCAGAATTGAAAACTGACTACACGAGAGTTATACCGATGATGAATGATCATAAATGGACCCGACTAGGTGACTTACTATAAATAGACACCCTCTCCAAGATTATTGGAGAACACACCAGAAGTCGGAAATAACATCGGAAAGCATCATTTGAGTCCTCTAGACCATCAAAGCTCACTAGTAACATCAAATAACCCCTCTAATAAGGTTGACACACACCCAAAAGGTCAATGCCAACTGCAATGCAAGAGAACCCAAAATGGGGACATTACAGAATCTGTAAAAAGGGAACCCCTACTTTCCCTCGTGTGGCACAAGCCACAATAAATACAAAGATGTGAGTATTATTTTTTTTTATGAATGAGAAAAATGGACTTGACTTGGGCTTCACATATTCTTCCATTTCTTTCCACTAGATACCCCAAGAAATGAAACACAAAACTACTGTGTGGAGGTCAAAGGATGTGGGAAGATATTGTGTCTAAGGGATACCACTCAAATATTTATTCTTATAGCATGGCGATAGAGGTCAATTTTAAGCTGAAAAGTACTTTAAAGTGTGGTTTAATGGACTAGGATTAAGGGCATAATAGGGTCATATGATGAGTTGCTTTAGTGATCACTAAAGAATTGAAGCAAATACAAGGACCATGCAGAGCTTTAACTTGGAGTAACTCAACAATGCAATTTTTTTGCTGGAGGAGGAGCCATGAGAAAGCATTTTCGCCTAGTCAAAGGTTACTCATCCTCCACCAAGTTTTTTTCTCATCTTATTTGGTTAGGCACAACATATTGTTGCTTTACATTCTATCTGCAGTGCACTCCTTGAATGGATTTGTTGAGAACATATCCAAGCTAGAATATTCCCAAGTTCTGAGCAGCAACTGCATATTCTTCCTTACTGGCACTATTTTTATTGGTGCATTCTTTTGCTAGATTGTTGACTCATTGCCAATGGACAGCAAGAAAAAGTGCAACTGATATAGAAAGATCATCATGAAGTGGGTGATTTCACTTTGCATTTGTGATTTCACTTTGCATTTGAAAGGGTTGGTTCCCTCATATGATGGAGATTTTTGTATTTTATGTACGTTCAACCAGAAAACACAAAAGGGATGAAAACATGCAAACTCAAAGAGGAAGGTAGGAGACTTTAAATGGAATAAAAGGAGAGAACTACCTAGAATCGAATAATAACCATAGAAAGTAAAGGATCTGACTCAAAGGACCAATTTCAAAATTGGAAAGATTATATGATCAATGATGTATACATATAAGAAACAATTGAAACTCAAGAGAAAGCCCAAACTCTTTCCACCAAATCTGCTTGCACACAAGTGACCCATGGTTCACCTTTCAATTTGTCATACAGCACAAAGTCTCATAAAGAGAAGAATACTCGTGTGCAGCAACAAATGATACAAAGAAAATGATAGTCTTCTTCTAATTGATGGTAAACAAACTCATGTTCAAAAGTAACCATACATTACCCAATAAAAGAAAATTATTATTTCTGAGTTTCTCATATAATCTGCACACATTCCATTAACAAGTAACTGATGCAAATGTGCAACCGTTCTACAAAGAGAAAAAAAATGTGACTTTTCAAAAGGCCAGGAGAGTGCCCTTCTTACATTCCATTTTTTTCCTTCTATAAGCTTTGTGATTGTCAAACTTCTGCGGTTGCACGATGCTGGTGCATTGTGTGTCCTTGATTTTATCTAAAAGTTGAAAATAAAATCCTTGTAGATGGATCTTTGAAAAGAAAATCCCAAAATGAAATCTTTTACATTCAAAATATTTTGAGTTGTTCCATCCAAATTTCAAAAAATGGTGGGAAATCTTTCTAGAACAATAAAGCAGCCAAACATGAATGAGAGCCACCATGATATTTCAGTTGTATGTGCATTCATCTAAACATGCCATTATAACCATTTGTAGATATCTTTAGAACATCGTACGTTACATATTTTCTTTTGGTATAACATGCCAGAATTTCCATAAGAATCTAAGCCAATTGTCATCATTTCGCTTTAAGGGTCCCATACCCACAGAATCACCTTATTAAGGCTTCAGCTTATTGAACCTTCAAAAGTACTTTTTATACCCACATCCTCCAATCAAAACTGATCAACGATGTAGGGAACTTAAGGAGGTGTCAAACATCATTCTTTGTCAAATACTCAATCATTGAACATGGGTTAGGGCTGCTTGATCTATTGTTGTGGAGCATAGCACATCACATTGTCATCCATGGCCAGTTGACTATAGGATCAAATTCATTCAAGGGTGCACATTAATTATTATGCTCCTCATTTATTACCATCATTGAGGTCCATTGGCTTTAGGATCAAATGTGATTGATGATAGAACACTAATTGAAGACATCACTAGTCCATTCAATCAAGATAGAGTCCAACGATTCATGCCTACAACAGATTATTTGAACGTTTACTGCAAAAGCTTGTAATAATGTGAAATTAAAGCTCAAGCTTTACAATGAAGTGTTTATACATTCCAAACCATGGAGATTGCATGTAAACAAACAAACCCAAAATTAAAGCAGCAAACAAGAGGGCAACACAAAAAATTCCACTTAGATATTTGAAGGAAAAAAAAATGGGTGATACCATTCCTTGAAATCTTTAGGTGGCATTTCCCTTGAAATTTTCTAATAATCAAGAATTGAATTTAACTTACCACCCTCTTCCTAAAGCAACCAAGTTGACAACCTTTCCACTTTACCTACATTCAGTAGCATCAATCCTACTTCCTTTGTCCACATTCATTCAGCCTCTATCCATTGTTCTAATGTTGCCTCCACCTCTCCCATAGTCTAGAACACCACTCAATGGTATTAGTCTCTTTTGTTTTTGGTTTTTTTTTTTGTTTTTCCTATTGTAGGTGATCTATCTTCCTCTCTTGTGAACATCAAAAAAGGTCATCAGAAATCACCTACAACTAATTATCCTATCACAAAAGAAAGATCAAAGCAACTGATTTGCTATGCAACCAAGAGAGAAAAGATTGAATCTAGAAGAGCACTGATATGTGCAATGTATTAACCTGAATGGTTTTGAATTGAATGATTACAATGAATGTGCAAGCTTTATAAAACCATGCAAAAGCAAACCCTAGATGAGGATTTAACTAGATAGAGACAAGTGTTCTAATTTCATGCAATGAGACAACTTGTCCTATATTTACTTCAAACTAATAATTAAAAAGCACTCCTAAGTTTAGCTTAAGTAAACTTAAGTAATAAGGGACTTAATAATTAATTAATGATTAATTAATTATCAAGTGATTATCCTGATTACTCCAACATGCCCCCTTAAAATCAACTTAGGGAGAAGCCATAAAACCCTGATGTAGAATACAATGATGGATGCATGGATGGGTCCTAGATACAAGTCTTGATGAGGTACCCATGTACAAAATAAATGAAACTCTCATAACTAGAGAAAACGAGAAAACCTCATGGGAAAAACTCCTCTCCAAAAGAGAGAAAAATAAATGACTATAGTAGTGAAAGAAGGATAGGAGGACTCAATGTGACCCCCCAAGGACCGCTTCTATCATGAAAGTACAATAAATGTCCCCCCAATAGGAGAGAGAAAATGAGGATATGAATCCCCCCCCCCACAAAGAAGTAGCTCTTGTGCCAATGATGAACGCTTGAAGAAAGAATATGATCCACTACCTGCAAACAACATTTCTCCCCTTAGGAAGAAATAGATCCACTGGTGATTGGAGAAGCCAATCCAAAAGAATGGGTGAATCAGGAATCCAAATCCAAATGATGTGTGCCTCTAAAAAGTGCTCACGTGTCCACATGTCAGAAAGCGATGATGTCGATTTAGAATCCTATGAAGACTGATATAGAACAAGCTACAAAGGTGATGAAGATGGTGGGCCAATAGCGTTGATGTGGCTGTCAACAAAGAGGAGATGAATGTCCTCAAAATAATCCTCCAAATCTGCAATCTGAGACTCTACAAACAAGGATGATATGTCTGCAAGATAGGAATCCCAAGTAGCTATGTCTGGAAGATGTATGTCCTACTGCACTGAATCAATAGGAGCCAAAGATGTGGCAATGTCAAACTGATCAAGAACAATAGGAGATGATGATGTAGTCTTGATCTAAAGGGTGGGAACATGAAGACAAGTTTCTGAACCATCAGAACATGCAAGACCTGTGATATACTCAAGTTCCTCTAAAGTATCATCATTAAAGGGCATGGAATTTGCATCTGCAAGAGGGATGAGACAATCTGCAACAGGTATGGAGAGATATGAGGGTCTCCACGGATCTCCCAAAGTCATGTCCAAAGTGTGTGGGGACATTCAATGTCCGATACAGTACATTGTGTCAAGATCAACACTAGAACATATAACCCTACAATATGATCTTTGATGATACCCCATGCTGATAAACTCATTGGTGTGTCTAGTGTAGGTATGAGTCCATTCATATAAGGCAAAATATCAAGCCACCTGAGATGTGTTAAGATGCCATTTCGCCAAGACTCATACTTATCCAAGTTGATCACAAAAGGATGAATAGAAAAACCCATGATACTCACTCAAATGAAAAAATCAGACACTAATAACCTCAATACTGATAAAGCAGATCAAATGATGTCATCTGATGCAAACAAATCCTTTCCAAGTGCCAAGACGTCCAAGAAATTAAGCAAAATGTGTAAACAAAAATATTGAATAAAATACACCTGGGGCAGATTCTGGAAAAAATGCATGAATAGATCTTAAGAGCTCTAAAATACCCTTCCAATGCCGCTTGAATCGCAAAAATCGGAGATATAGGCACAAAGTTATGAGCTTGGAAGTGCAAAATGAAGATCTGACTTTGACTGAGAATAATAGGAACCAACAAGAAAATCTAATGATGAAACCTGCACCACTGGGAAGTACTTGGAACCAGCTTTCCAACGATATCTCGTTTGCGTGATTTTGACACCGTATGCCCAAGTTATGCCAAAAAGAAAAAAACAGCTGCTTTAAGGCAAATAGGACCTAAGACAAGGGCTTGGAGACTTGTATGTACAATGACATCATGCTGACATCATGTTATCGTCAGCAATCTTCTAGCTTAAATTTGACAGCTTGCTAGACGTCAACGGAATGCCTGAAAATTTTCCCAGTTGCCGAAATATGCAGAGTTCATGGAATATTCTATAGGGCTGCCTGAATATTCAAAGGAATATTCCTTCGCCGTTGAGTTTTTGGGCCGGCCAGTTTATGCATGGCAGGCGAGTTTTTCGTCAAGTCTTTTTTGCATGGCTGGTAGAGATTTTAATGAAGCCGCCTGATGAATTTTTCAAAGAGCCCAATGAAATCAAAATATTGTCGCTAAGATCTTTAACTGCACAAATTTTAAGGTTTGCATCCTTTTTGTGATGGATGTCGAGACTTAATGGCTGTCGGAATCTTGCTGAAGCGGAATATTCCGCTCTAGGTATCGTCGAGAGCTCCAAATAGTCGCCTATGGGGCCTCTGCAAACAGCGCCCCTGCAGGGTATGGCATGCTGCGTAGGGCAACGAAGCAGGCTTGTTTGGCCTTTAAAATTTTTTATTTTTTTTATGATTTTTTTATGATTGTGTTTTTTGTTTTTTGTTTTATAAATCTAGAAAAAAAATTGTAAAACCAAAGTAAAGAAACCTTGTTGTACCTGGAGGAGAAAATTAATGCAGGGGTACAAATCCATACGGAATTCACCTTGGATCTTGTGCCCCTCAAAAAAAATTGCTTTTTTTGCAACTGCTCCAAAATTAATAAAACTACAATCATTCCTTCGGTTTTAGGTCGTTCTGGATGCAACGATGATGCTCGTTTCGCCCTAGGATGAGCCGATTTTTCCCTCAAGGCCAGATCTTTCAAAATTCGAACAAGAAGCTACAGATCTGGAGCTCTGATACCATGTTGAAGTTGATGATTGAACTCCACAGCACCCAAAAATCACCTGCAACTAATTATCCTATCACAAAAGAAAGATCAAAGCAACTGATTTTCTATGCAACCAAGAGAGAAAAGATTGAATCCAGAAGAGCGCTAATATGTGCAATTTATTAACCTGAATGGTTCTAAATTGAATGATTACAATGAATGTGCAAGCTTTATAAAACCATGCAAAAGCAAACCCTAGATGAGGATTTGACTAGATAGAGACAAGTGTTCTAATCTCATGCAATGAGACAACTTGTCCTATATTTAGTTTAAACTAATAATTAAAAAGCACTCCTAAGTTTAGCTTGAGTGAACTAAAGTAATAAGGGACTTAATAATTAATTAATGATTAATTAATTATCAAGTGATTATCCTAATTACTCCAACATTTTCATCTTCCTCTTGGGTGAACAATTTAAATTGGCACATTTATCTTCTAGCTCAAGAAATCTCCTTTCTTGCAACCAAAGAAGATACATCATGAATTGTTGTCAAAGCACTAATTCCATAAGAAGTGAAGCCTTCAATAAAATCATTCCAATAGATTCTTTAATTAGTTTTCATTCATGTAAACTTTCCATAGTTTCTCAATTTGTTTTCTTTCTTCTAGTTTCCTTCCTTTGCAATACTAAATTTTGTTCTTATAATCGTGCAATCCTACATTGCTAAGGTATCACTACAAATAATATAGATGCAAACAATTTGACAATTAAATTAAGACCTCCATGATCCAAGAGGATTCACCAATAGTGGCACACATGATAACACCAAAACCATTCTAATGGCTTGCAATAACTACAATAACACTTCAATCATCTCCTGTACAAAAAAGCACTCTCATATGCTTGCGGTAACACAAAGGCCAACCATTCACCTCTAACAAGTGCCACAAATAATTCAACAATGGTGTAGAGCACTCTAAACAAGTTCAGACATTCATGTGGTAACCATACCTCATCCAAACACTAGTTCTCTAACATAACTTCAGCAAGGTCCAGAACACCTCTAGGCCAAATTGTGCAGTCCAATTCTCACATTCTTATTGCATTGTTCTAAGTGTTGCATTAAGGACTTTGGACAATGTAGTAGACACAATAGTCCAGGTGGCAGCCTTGAGGCTCACACTATGTCAGGTCATCCGCCAACTCATCAGGCACCTACCAAGAAAAGATTACACTCAACCATCGAGGGATGAAAATTCATACATGGAAATGGTTCAAATTTCCAGCAACTCTTGATCTCCACGGCATGAAATCTATGTAATTCATATACATACATATATATTACAGTTTAGGCATGTTGAACAAGGATAGGCAGAAGATGGGTAGATAGTAGTCATACATCCTTCTTGGCAGTATGTCATGTACAGAACAAATAGAAATAAAAATACATCCACTGTTTCAGTCCTATATCTTTCTCCTTTGCACTTGTCTGTCTCGTAATGCTTCTGCACACACACCTACAACTTCATCTAGCTCTTCATCTAGAGAATTGTCCACCAAGATTCAACCAAGGCCCCAGATCATTACAACTTGAGAAATCTGCAACCACAGTTTCTGGGGCAGCCTGATTAGTCTTTTCAATCTCTTGTTTCGCATAATCTTGAAATACTTATTTACATGGCAAGGTTAAGCTTCTAGCAAGTGAATCCTCCTATACATTTCAGTCTCCAACACCAATAAAAATCTTCCCACAAAGCAAATTATAATGTAATCATATTTTTTGAGTATACTACACTCAATCTTGTTCTTATAGTGAACCTTCCTCTAAGACAACTTGTTGAAAAATTTAAATTACCTCAGAATGCAGACTATGGGAGATGGTAGTACTTTGATTACGGGCTACATAGAACTTCCTCCAACTCTTTACTACAAGAGTTTCAGCTTTTCACCTAAACTCCTATCAAGATTGTTGTCACCACACTAGAAGAAATACAGTGTGCTAGTTCTCAGTTCACAACCTTGAAAAAATATAGACTTGATTTTTTATGAACCATGTTTAAATTTAAGGCAACTTAAAAGACTTGGAAGGAATGTGTTATATGCATGAGTGGACAAGAGGATACAAGAAAAGAGAGTATAAAAACAGAGGAGAACTACAACAGAAATGTAAATTTATTATATCGCTTCTGAAATGCTATGTACATCATGGATCATTTTCTGTATTCACCTTTTGTGCTGATTGACAAGGATTCTAGCCCATCTTTTGATTCTAACTTTGGTGCAGACTAGGCATTTGTTCTTCATCGGATAGTTTCTCCTGGTCTTACTTTCAGAGGATTGATTGTATTCTATGGCTTTTGTACATAGTAACTAGATTTAATTTTGGATGCTTCTTTTTTTTCTGCAGTTTCTTTCAGCATTTCTATGTTCCTAACAAGGCATTGTAACTCACCATACTTTGAGTCCCACTGGCCTACTTCAAATATTTGCGAACATTAGTATAGGTTTTTTCTATCTTGAACAATATGGACCCTTAAGCATGCAATGAACAACCCCCACTATATGATTGGGAAACAATGCATTTCTTGATTAAGGAAATGGTGATGATAATTGACAACAAATGTAATCTCAGCTTCTGATGAAGAAGAATTCATACAAAAAATTAGCACCAAACCTTTTCATGACATTGTTGAACAGTTGAACTTGGATTATGTCATCCCAAAGGTGTAAGAGGTATACAGGGTCAATATTGTCTAATTAGTAAGCAGACAAACAGTGATTCTTAAAAGGAGGGCCTTAGAATCATAAATGGAATTCAAGTTTTTTTAATTAAGGCTACATTGATTACATAAGACCTTAATTTAGTTTGGCATTTATATCACTGGAAATTTCAGATCAAGATATGTCCACTAATTTATGATATTACTTTAAAATTATTTTACGAATCATAAAGAGAAGTTATGGGATACAAACAAAACATTGGATACTTGAGGGATCATGTGCTGACAGATCAGCATCACAGAGTGATGTTAGCATGCCATTGACATGAAATAGAACCTGATAGTTGAATTCAAGGCTGAGATAAATGAAATTCGTTAAACACTTGCCAAGTTACACTATAAATATACCAAAATCTTCTCATCAAGAGTTCTAGGACATTGTCTTGCACAAAATGAAAAAAATTAAAAAATGTGTTTCAAGAGAAATTTACATACGAAATGAAAATTTGGGAAACTGAAAGGCACTGCCAGTTTAGATTGAGAAAATGTAAACATCCAAACCGTTAAAGGAGATGCACTGCTCCAAAAACATATTCAATGATTTTCTTCATCCACCCTGCTCAAAAATTGACACATCTAGGACTGGTTGAAACAGAAAGTATAAAGGTTACATATTTTACCTATAAATAAGTTGCTGAAGTCAAGAATGTAACTTGGACACATAACCTTTTGTTTCTTTCCTTGGGCATGTTTAAGCTCCTCCAAACCCGTGCTTTCAGCTATTAAATTCATAGTGGAACTGTATTTCTGTCTTGTGTCAGGCAGCAAATTGCTGAACACATCAGGTTCTATCAGAATATTGTCATCCATTATATCCATGTGAAGCCATGTAGGAGACTTGCGAACTTGCACAGATCCATTTTCAACCTGAAGTCATACATATAAGAGTAAAATGAAACTTACAAATAAGCACAAAATCTAGAAAACATATGAGAGGGTGCCATGACCTTAACAGATTCAGGAAACTTACGCCATATATGTTAAGTAGCACCAGAGGATCGTGTGGTAAGTAGTCATCAACTATCTCTATAAGGTGTTTGGGAGTAATGTCACCCCTGTACATGTCAGTGAGGAACTCCATTTATATCAACTGTCAAGAAAACTGTTCTCAATTAAAACAAATTAGCCACATCAAACTCAATGTGGCTATATCATGACAATTTTGCAAATAATAATTTCAGGTTAATAGTGTGAGACTAGTCTGTTGAATTCTTTTTGAAGATCAAAATTTATTCAACTGCAAGATAAAGAAGTGCACATCATCTTCACCCTGAACCTAACTGATTTTTGTGGTTATTACTTCACTTGAGAAATTATCAGTAAGTTAGTAGCCCATTCATTGTGTGTCTATCAAGGATCAAATTTTTAGAGCAACATCCTTTGACCAACAGGGAGGAACTCCAAATCCAATGGGGTAATTTAAAAGAAATTGTTGTCATAGCCTGCAGAAATACTAATGTTCCTTGTTATTCAGTGACTTTTCCTTCATATTTAAATGCTTCTATACTCTTGACTAACAAGCACATTAGCATTTTAATTTATCTGTTGCCAAACAACACAAAACAGAATGGCACATATGGTATGACCATTCTCCAAATTACAAGGGAAGCTCTTTGAGATAGAACTAAACCTAAAACCTAAAGCTATGAACAAATTTACAATTATGCACACTATACAAGTTTGTCAATGGGAGATTTTGCATGAATGTAAATTACTATTTGACTATGTTTATGCCTCAGATGCAAACAACTGTCAACAATCTAGCCCTGTAAACAGATTTTCAGATTTAAAGGAGAGTAAAATATCAAACACAAACAAAAAAAACTTCCTACTAGTCAAAGTAAAGACCAATATTCAATTGCAGCACAAATATTTGAACAGAAAATAGACATAGCTTATTACTTATTACTGGCTAAAGCAGAGACCAGAAAAACTTAAATCAACAAAAAGAGAATTAGAAGAGTGATCACCACATAGTTTCATGAAATAAAAAATTAAACTACGTACCAAGCTTGGAATTTCGAAAGATGAATCTCACCAATACTGAGCTTGACTAAATATAATCTTCTGTCAATTTAATTCATGAAATTACAAATACGCAATCACAGTTACAATAACTTCAATGAAAAATGACTTCTACAGCATAAGCGTGACTTCTACCAACATCCATTAACTTTCATGAAAACACAAACACTTGACTTCAAAGTTCAAACAACAATTTTTGTAGCATAAGTCTGACCTCCACTATCATTAACAATTATGTGCTCAAAGCACTTATTTATAAGCTCTTCAGAGTAGCTTTCAGGGATTTAAAATAATAATAAAATATTCCCAAAAAGTACCACTTTTAAGCAATTCCATCCCCAATCTAAAACAAACTAATTAAAACAAAGGCCATAAGCTCATATCTATTGCCCAAAAATAGCCACTCCTATTGATGATAGCTGCCAGATGCAGCTATGCTAGAAAAATAGAAACTTTTGACACTAAGTGATTTTGGAAAATCCAAATCAATTCTAACTTGAAAACTTTGTCAAATCCTCTCAAATAGGGCGAACTCTTTCTTAAAGCCTCTAAAAGTTGCTGAAACTGCATGAACATGAATCTGACAAAAACTTTGCAGTTTACCAGCTTGATGACTTAAAACTAGAACCTTGACCATAATGAATCCATTTGTACTCATAATCTATATGCTTGATATGTTAGTCTTTCTGAATTTGGGACCCTCTTTTAGAAACTATTTGATATCATGAACACCATGGCAATTTAGAACATAGAAGACATCATATGAATTTGTTTTAGGGTTTTGATGAAGAATGTCATGCAAAACCTCTCTTATCACAGTGAGTTTACCATCCTAATTCGATGCCTTAGATTTTATGCTTCCTCGATATGCGAGAGACCCTATCTGCCATGATTTAGAACTCATGGAGAACAAAATCCTTACCAAACTATCATGAATATTGGCCTTGAAGATACCTTGCTCTAATGTTTTAAGAGGCTGAAACCTTGCTGTAGAATACTAAATTTAATTGATATATTTGCAAAATGGAGGAAATAAAGCCCTGTTTCTTCTGCAAATAACATAGTCCAAACAGCTTTCCTTTATAGGAGCCAAATTGCATGCTTTTAGACAGTTTTTTGCTTTGATTTCTGATTAAAAATAGGGCTGAAAACACTGATCTAGGAGCTGATTTCACATGAATGAACCACTTTTATGCTTGGTGCACATCACTAATGTGCTTGTCCTTATACTAAATGCTGAGCAGAACTCTTAGGTGGCTAATCCACTTCAAAACGGTACCAAATTTGTCTTGTAGTCACCTGTTTGTTGGCTGACCGAGATTCATAATGTATCTTCCCTGCTTTATGACTTTGGGTTGAACTTTTTAGCGGCACTGACACTTAGAAAGTGCGCCACATCTTTGACTTATTGTCTTTATTCCTCCAAGCAGGATTTTATCTTATATTTTCTTAGGCAGAGTGTTACAACCACTTTGTCACTTTTTAGACACTATTTCATGAGCCTTTTGCCACTCTTCAGCTTGGTGTGCTTTTATAAGCCTATTGTCACCTTATTTGGATGAGGCAAAATTTAATGTAATTAGCTACCTTCAGCAAAACTTGTTAGTGGCATTGCCACCTAGCAAAGGCCCCTAAAAGCTAGTTTATTTCCCCTTTTTCTCTTAGTCATAGATTTTTGATGTCTTAGCCACCTTATGATTTCTAATTAACATGGATCACTAAGGTAATTGCCACTTGTCTCATATCCTGGTGGAGTTTCATCTTGCATTTATCACTTTGAGAACATTGGCACAAATTGGACTGGGATTTGCCAACATGGAATAGCACCAATTTTCTCTACTTTCTTCACTTCTCCCTTAGGTGCAGTTTGCCAATGATATTGCCACCTCTAGACACAGTTTTGTATATTTCTCTAAGATGGAGAAATATGAGGTGAAAGCCCTTGTAGTGTATATTTCTCTAAGACGGAGAAATATGAGGTGAAAGCCCTTGTAGTGTATATTTCTCTGAGACGGAAAAATATGAGGTGAAAGCCCTTGTAGTGTATATTTCTCTAAGACGGAGAAATATGAGGTGCGAGCCCTTGTTCATCTCTGTTTGCCCTACGGAATGTAATTCAAGGACTACGTACTACTGAGCAAACTAAATCATATGCAGAACATGGAACAAAATAATAGAACAGAAATATATCATGTTTGGACATCAGATGCTTTATTCATTATCAGAAATATCACCATGTACAATCATAGAAGTATCACAGTGCTATCAACCATGACTATTACATAGCTGCGTACATATAACGTTCGGTGGCAGTTAAATAACCAACCGACACGACATTTCATAATAACAATTATCACTAATCGAGACTTGATTACCCAAAAGTACATGACATGTATTATTCCCACTAACTATAGTTTTATTAGCAAATGGCCAACTACTGCCAACTACAACAAAAGTAAAGATATACTACTTACATCATCCCCCCTAAAAAGAACTCGTCTTCCAGACGACTGAAAACCAAAAATGCCAACTTGAGTTCTTGCTTGGTGCTAGCCAATTCCTTTTATTTTCCCTATGGCTGACTCTCCCTATCGACTGAAAGTCGCTGCACATCAACCACCTATGTATCTTTTTCCACCACTAGCTGATCCTCCTCTACCAACTGATTGTCACTCTCACCCAATACTCCATCTCTCCCTACCAACTTCTCCTCGGGAGCTGCAACTCTCGTCTGCTTGGCAGCCAACTGCTCTTGCGACTGCACTATGATGGTTGGTTGCACTGCAAATTGGCAATTCCGATAAATCTAATGGGGGTCTGGGGGCAATGCCCCCAGTGGGGTCAAGGGGCAGCGCCCCTTGCAGGGGTCTGGGGCCAACGCGCACCTCATTTTCATGATTTTTCCACAAGTTCTAAATAGTGCTAACGAAGCCGAAAAATACAAATTTTGCATTGTTTTTCTTAGACTTTACTTTCTCCAAGGCGATGCTTGGTACAGCCTGCCTTTTACAAACTTCGATACTTGGTACGGTCTTTATTTGCTTGGTATGTACAACTTGCTCCTTGATACGTACGACCTCCTTAATCCGTACGGCCTCCTTATGGCATTCTTTCTAGCTTGGTACAGTGCTTCTTGTTCTGATGCGTATGGTCTCCTCCTGATTTGGGCGTACAGAGTTTTTACTTTTGCTAAGTCGTACGACCTTCACATGATAATTGCATACGGCCTTCTCAAGATTGTTCTTCCATACGGGCTTTTGAACGCTTCTAGCTTGCCACTGTACGGCCTTCTTGAAGTGGATGACTTGTGCATTCTTTAGTTTCTTGACCCGTACGGCCTGCTTCCTCTCTCTCCACCATACGGCCTCCCTCTCTTCCAATCGTACGGTGTCTTGATCTTGGTGTACAGTTTTCTCCTGCCTTCTGCATACAGCTTTGCCAGTGAGGAGTTTGATATCTGATGTGATCTTATTCTAGCGACTTGGCACTTGCAACTTTATTTTTCATTTCACGTGGAACCGTACGGTGTTCTCCTTTTGAAATCGTACGACCTCTCCTTGGGGCCGTACGACCTTCTCTTCTTGTACCCGTACAACCTTTCTTTCCCTATTTCTTAGTACGGAGAGCTTGTGTGTTTTATCTTGAGCAACTTGCCAATTGCTTGCTCGTACGGAGTCCTTGCCTTCTACTAGTCATACGGATTCGTTGCCTTCTTCCAGTCGTACGGATTTGTTGCCTTCTGCCAGTCGTACGGATTTGTTGCCTTCTGCCAATCGTACAGACTTTCTCCCTCGTTTAACTCGTACAATGGATTGCTCCCTTCTGATGATATTTCGTACAGCCTTTAGTTTAATGAGTCGTATGGGATTTTTAGTGCTCAAATGATCTTGGCATACCATTAACTCTCGGCCTTCCTTCTTGTTCCATACGACATACGGCTTATGCACTTGTTTTATTTTAATTTTTCCCAACTTCAACTTTAATAAACTCCTCTTTCTATTATCTCGACTGCCTTCTTCAAGTTTTATTTTTTCTCCTTTTATTTCCTTTTTCCCAATACTTCTCTCTTTTATTTTAATTTTTCTTCTTCTCCTTTATCAATCTCCAATATTTTATTTTCTCATTCTTTTTTTCCAATATTTTCATTTTTTGAAATTTTTAATTCATCTACTTTATTTTTTCTATTTTTTCCAACTTCCAACTTGTCCTTTATTTTTTCAATTTTTTCATTTTTTATCTCCATTATTTTCTCCTTTGCTATTTTTTCATTTTTTGGCTCCAATACAATTTTTCCATCTCGTACCTATTCGGATTTGTGGACTGGCATATCCAATTTTGGTATTCTTTCTTTGTACTCTTCGTACTCGGCTGGAAGTATCTGGGTGGGCATACCCTGTTTCTCATCTTCCTTGATTTCCTTGATCTGTAGCATGTTACACTCTCGGTGCAACACTTCATAATCTTCCATCTGCCAATGAAATAAACCATTCAATGAGCTTGTCTCGTCCTCCGAATAACTCTCAAATTCAAGTACGCCTTCGGTGTTTGGTTCCATAGCTTCCCTTCCTTCGTCCACATCCAACTCACCTCCATCTGATTCAAATCCAAAGGACGCCAATTCTTCGCTCACGGCCTGGTTCTTCAAGTCAATGACATACTTTCGCCCGTCGTTCTCAATCAAGAGTGTGTTCCTCTTCCAATTATGATTTGCCTTCGCGGCTATCAGCCATCCTCTCCCAAGTAGTGCATCGTATGCTTTCCTTTGTAATGGGATGACGACAAAATTTAGCAAAAACTGTTGTGTCCCAATGGTCACCTTCTACACCATCAGCGTTCCCAACGGCTTGATACAATGTTGATCAGTGCCAACCAGTTGGAATGTTGGCGGCCAGAGTGTAGGCTTCCCAAGACTCTTCCATGTGTCTTCAGGTAGTACGTTGACTCCCGATCCTCCGTCAACAATAGTATTTGTCAAGATATTTCCTCTAATCTCCATATGCACAACCGCTGGCATCTTCCCAATGTTCGTCGTGAGCAATATTGGGTCGATTGTTTATTCATCGTACGGTGGCGGTTCTGGTACCAATTCTTGCCTTCATTCCTCCAATCGCAGTTGCTTGCCATCCACGACGACGTTTGTGATTGCCAGTCCCAACTGCGGCATAGTCTGGAGAAGGTCAGTTACTTTGATCAATACGATGGTCTGCAGTACCTATCATACGATGTTGGTTTCCACCTCTGACCGCCGAGAGGTTCCTGGCTTCTCCAAAGGTACTTTGTTTTCCTTCGCCATCGCCAGTTCTACTTCGTTTTTTGCTTCCTTCATCCTTTGTTTCTCCGTACATGGATCTAGGTACGTAGCTTTTTTTGCTTGTGCTCTGGTGATCGCCAGTACCTCTTGTTCTTCTACTTCCAACATGTGGATACCCTTTTGCTTAGGGCATTCGTTATCTTCATGATCGCCTGGTCCACACCACTTACACAATCTCCCTCCCGAACCTTGACCATTCTGGCAGTCCCTGGCAAAGTGGCCCCATTCGTTGCACTTCCTGCATTGGATCATGGGCCTTCCTTTTGCATCGTACTGTATCATGTTTCTCGGACTTCTGTTACTTCGGTAACCTCCAGGGGATGCATTGCTATTGTATTGGGGCTTCGGTGGTGTGTTCAGTGGTGTTGACGGCTCTCCTTGAGTGAAGAGTACTTGCGTACCCCTTGCTCTCAAATTGTATGGGCATTCCTTGATGGAATGTCCCATAACTTGGCAGATATCACAGAACATCTTCTTTGGACAGTTCGCTTTTATGTGACCTTCCCCATTGCACTTTGTACACCACAATTCTCGGGCTTCCTGTTGATGCGTGTTTTATGACACAACAAACATTCTAGAATAAAGTGTCAAAGACACTCCATCCCCTCTTGAAAAACTACCTCGTATGCTAAGACTGCAAGAAAGATCATACGGCAATTCTAATGTTTCAGTTAGTTGTGGATGAGCTCTATGGTTTGATGTGATTATGCTGGTAACACAAAGGGACTTACACTAGGCTTGTTCAATTTACAATGAAGGTCTAGACAATGAAGCTCTATGGTTTGGGTCATGGATCAAACAAACTGAAAAAAGGAGATAAAGGTTTAGAATTTCTAATCTACTCCTAAGAATTCAAGAGACGGTATTGACTTGGTGGAACCAATAACCACGCTTTGCTTCGCCACGCTCAACGACAACTACACAAAGGGGGGTGCAATCTTCAAGGGAGTGTGCTTATGATTTTCACGTCATGAATAACTACCATCAAATTGAACAATATTTATCCAAACAGAAGTTAAGCATCCACAAAATAAGCTCAGGCTAACTTTACGCATTGAATGAAAATCATCCATTCAAAGAAAGTATGAGCAAAATTTTCACCATAAATCAATACTTATCAAATCTTGCATTCATCTAACATATATGAAAAGAAATCTAAACTATGATGAGGGATAAGAACCATGACAACTCCAAAATAAGAGAAGTAATCACCATTAGAACAATGCATGCATTACTTATTACTTTGGCAATCTTACAACAGTTGCTTATCTCAACATGTTTTGCAACATGCTCCCATGCTTTACAAATGAGGGGGTGAGCCCAATTTATAGGCTCCCCGATTACAGTTCAATGGCCAAGATTAATTCAGGATCAATGGCTGAGATTACAGAATAAAACCCTAATTAGGGTTTGTTACAACTAACTACTCCTTGACCAATGAGAAAATTACATTCGAGGACACTTGTCCTTTTTACCAAATATGAACCAACAAATAAAATAGAAAGTTGTTGAATCTGGATGTGCTGGCTTGGAAGAATTTGATTGGTCGAGGCGCCACTTTAGTAGGTTGGATGTCCTCCTTGGTTACTTTGTTCTTTTTCCATGTTCTTGCCTTAGAATATTTTTTCCTGCCAATGATTCTATCCTTTGCACTTTGATCTTGGGTTACTTTGGCTTCTTCTTCTCTCCTCGCCTTGGAGCACCTATTTAGACTTGAAGTTATTAAGTCTTTCTTCCCGGATTGCTTTGGAATTCCTTCACGTGCCTTGAATTTGGAGAGGAACTCCCTTGTGCTTTCACCGCAATGGAGGAAATTGGAACTTTCTCCATGGAGAATTTCCCATACTTAGCCAAATTTTGGCTATTCAATTTCATTTTGTAACATCTTCAAGATTCTGGCCATTTTTGTGCTCAAATAAACCTCGCCGGTGGATTTGTCTTCAATTTTGAATTTGGCTTGTGTAAGTTGGATGTACTTGATGATGTGCCTGCCGTTGTCTTCATGATGCCAAATTCTTGGTGGACTTCCCGTTGGTCTTGCCATGTGCAAGGGTGGACTCCCAAGTTTTTTTTAATCTCCCTTCAAGTCGGACTTTATACTTTCTTTGTCATTTTCCTCTTTGAAGATTCGCCTTGTGTAGTCATCCACCTGCAGTAAAATAAACAAATTTATTTCAGATTTTTTCTCTCCTAAAGACAACTTTTCAGGATAAGCTTTGAAAGATTTTTATAAATTTCATTTTCAAGCTTTTAATTTTCTCCAAAATGGCTAATTTATTTGATTTTATCTTTATTTTATTTTTTAAATTTAGCCATGGCAAAAATTATTCATTAATCCCAATGTTGGATGAAGATTTTCATTTTCTCTCTCCTGAAATCTGGCCTTGTGCTGAATTTTTTTTTTTCAAACTATCTCCAATGGACTTGGTGAGCTCTTAGCCATTCCTTCCAAGCAGACTTGATGAGTTCTTTTCCATTCTCTCTCTTGGTATGGCGGACTTTCATGTCGAATTCTCTGTTCCTTTCTCTTGAGGTTGAACTTGTTGAATTTTCCATACTCTCTCTCTACTCCTGGCGAACTTTCTGAGACCTATTCCATTTATTTTCCATTCGTGTCATGGCGCACTTTCAAGGCAATTTGCTTCTGGTTATCTCTTCATGGCAGTCTTTCAAGGCTTCTTGCCTTTTCATTTTTCCATTGCCATTTATCTACCTCTCTCTAGGCAATCTTCATAAACAATTTTCCAAGTATTTTTCTCTATGGTAGACTTCGCAAACATTTTTCCATTCATCACAGCATAGCGGAGTTTGAAAGGAATTTTCCAAGACATACTAGGCTGGGCAGACTTTATCCATGTCTTGACATCTTCATTTTTTTCCCTGGGCAGACTTGTCTTGTGCTTAGGCGTCTTCATCCTTAGGCGGATTTAACAGTAGTTTAGACGTCCTTACTTGAGTTAAGTTGGACTTTGCGTGTGTTTTGCCATTTCCTCGGCGGACTTCATATGAGCTCGGACTTTTTTCTTCAATCAAAGTCGGACTTCATGATGCTCAAGACATTTTCTTATAAAGGTTTGGACATGCTATGCTTGGGAAAAGTCAAACTTTCTCATGCTTGTGCCGTCCATCTATTGAGCAAGGTCGGACTTTGTCTTGTCTTTGCCATTTTTTCTAAGTGCCAAGGTAGGATTTTCCTCTTGTCTGGACATTCTCACCATTCCTTCTTTCCATGTTGCAAGGGCGGACTTCAAGAAGTTCTTGCCATTCTCATTTTTGCATGGCGGACTTGGAACTTCATCTCCACATGTATTTTCCTTTTACACTTAGCCAAAATTCAAATTTCATTTTCCGAGGCATCAAATACTTAGTCAATTTCATGAAATTTTTCCTCCCCAAGGTAGCATTATATAGGCAAGGCACTTATACTAGCCAAATTTTTCAAGTTTTCCCCCTCAAAGGTGTTCATACTTAGCCAATTTTTTGATTTTCTGCCTTCTTCCAAGCTGGGCGGACTTCACCAACTACTTGCCATTTCCTTTTCCAGGGCATGGCGGACTTGCCATGTCCTCATGCCATGTCTTTGTTGAGTGGGGGCGGACTTTCCATTCACTTGTGCCAACTTCTTTTCTTTAATACCTAACCATTTTCTGAATTTTTACTCCCCAAGTTGCCAATACTTAGCCAAATTTTTTGTTTTGCTTTCCTCCTCTAGGTTGGGCGGACTTGGCATAAATTTATGCCATCTCTCTTGGGCGGACTTTACCCATGTCCAAGCCATTTCCTTGGGCGGACTTGGCATATGTTTATTCCATTCTTTCTATGGGCGGACTTGGCAAAGTATTGTGCCATCATCTCTTGGGTGGACTTCATCTTTTGTTGAGCCATTTTGACTTAATGTCATGGGCGGACTTTCCATCATGTTGTGCCATCTTGGAGCGGACTTTCTTCCTTCTCATGCCATTGCTTTTTAAGTGGCTGGGCGGACTTTACTTACCTTTGTGCCATTAATACTTTCCTTTGTTAGGCGGACTTGCCACCTTCCCATGCCACTCTCCATTTGTCCAAGGGCGGACTTGGCAAGTATTGAAGCCATCTCATATTTTGTCCAAGGGCGGACTTGCTTTATCTCCAAGCCATTCCACATTTTGTCCAAGGGCGGACTTGCTACCTTCCCATGCCACTTCAAGGCGGACTTGGTATGAGTCCATGCCATTTCCTTGTGAGCTGGGTGGACTTACCTCATGTCTATGCCATTCCATGCTTTGCTGGGCGGACTTGTCTTAACCTTGTGCCATCAGCTGGGCGGACTTACCACCTTTCCATGCCATAGTTTGTGTTGCTTCCAAGGGCGGACTTCATCCTTTACCAAGCCATTCCAAGGCGGACCTGTCATAAGCTCATGCCATTTCCTTGTGAGCTGGGTGGACTTACCACTTCATCAGGCCATTAATTTTACTCTTCCTTCCCTGCTGGTTATGAATCTCAGTCTTCTTTTCATGCCTCCATGAATTCTTGCCATGATTTTCAATCATACTTGGGCCATTTTGCCATGATTTCTCAGATTTATCCATGATTTTTTTAGATTTCTTCATGAATTTCCCAGATTTTTCACCATTTTCTGTGATTTCTTGGACTAATTTTTCCAGATTTTTATCAATTTTCTGATTTTCATCATGAATTTCACAAATTTTCAAATTGATTTTCTGAGATTTCTATTGACTTTTTGGAACTTCTGAGTGGATTTTCGAAATTTGGGCCCTTTCCAAATATAGAAACCCTGACAAAAAAAGAAACTTTCCCAAAATAGAAACTTTCTAAAAATAGCCCCTAAAAAATAGGAAGTCCAGAATGGGCCAAAAATGCCAAAAATAAAGTCCCTAAAAAATAGGGGGTCTGAAGGGGCAATCCCCAAAAAGTAGGAGATGTCAGAATTGACCGAAACGACAGTCAATCTTCATCCCTCGGGCCTCCTAAGCACTGTGGTGATGTTTGGACAATGATTTAGGCTCAAATTCTTTGCTTGGCTCGAATGACTCTTCAAAACTTTAACTCCTCATTGTAAAGAAACATGGTGATAAGCAGTTGTGACACCAAGGCAAAAAGCAAAAAAGCAAAAAAAACAAACGGTTCCCATTTGCAATGGGGCGATGTGTGAAAAGGTCACAACACTTCCCTCGCACTCTCTTTGTCGGCCTTCAATTCTTTCATCATTCGCATCATATCTTTTCTAAGTGCTTGTACGGTCTTGGATTCACCGTCGCTGTCGTTCGGACTCTCCTCGTCATCCGTCTTCTTTTTCTCTTGGGAAGATGTTTTATTTTCACTTTCTATGTCCATTGCCCGATTGTATGCTTCGGCGTACGACAAAGGAGGTACGAATTTCATTTTCTTTCTTAATGACGGAAGCAAGCCCTCGATGAACCATCTTTTCTTCAACCTGTCGGTCAGCTGTGCCTCCAATTTCCCCAGCAAGTCTTTGAGTCTTCTGTTATAGGTCCGCACACTCTCGTGCTTTCCTTGCTTGGTATTGTATATCTCCGCAACAATCTCACTATCATCCCGCAAGAGTTTGAACTCCTCTTGAAATGCTTGCTTCAATAATCTCCATGTAGCTTTGTGTGCTCTAATTCAGAGTACCAGTCGATGTCACTATCTCTGAGTGTCGCCCGGAATGCTTTCAGCCACTGATCCGGATCATCTTATCCATTTGCTATCCAGATAGTTTCACATGTTTTACAATGTCGTATTGGATCTTCTGAGCCATTCCCTGTAAACTTCGGCAACTTCTGTCTCTCAGGAATCACCATCTTTCCCCGCTGCCCTCCTTGTGTATTGGACCCGATTAGACTGGTTTCCCTGCTACGTTCTGGTGCATCACTTGCACTCTCGGCCACGTACGAGTCACTCCCACGTCTTCCTTCAGTGTCCTCGACACCTTGAGTCGACTGAGGTTCCCTTTGGTACTCTCTCCACCTTGGGGTACTAGGCTAAGATCTTCCACTTGTCAGCCATTCTTCGTCGTCCGATAAGGACAACTCCCGAAAACGTTTGATGCTACTACTTAATTCATCTTCGTTCTCATAAGGATCATACCTTCCTATGTACGGGGTGCCGAAGGGTCCTTCGTTCCTCCCTTCCACAAAACTTTGATGTGCTCTTTCAATGGATGTGTCTATTCGTGTCAAATTCTCATGTCTTCTTTTAATACTCTGGTTTATTTCAATTAGATCCTCATCAAATTCCTTACCAAGTTGCTACAGTCTTCTTCGTCGGTTTTCTTGTTCTTGCAGCCTGAGTGATCGCCGAACCTTCTCCTCCTGAGTCTCGTGCCCGCTAAGTACTTGGTTCTTGTCTTTGTTCGGTCGTACAGGCATTAAAAATTGTTCAGGCGATCATTGTTGGCTACCAGACGTACATCTCCGACTAGTGTCTCATTCCTCTTCTTCTCGTTTGGTTCTCTCTTCGTAGCACTATAGTAATTGTTGCCTTCAGTGTTCCTGATCCTCTTCTTCTCGAAGGTCTTGTAGGATAATGAAATGACGGGCCAGCAATCTGGGCATACGGTTCAGGAGGTGATTCACCTCGTCGTTCACTTCCAACCTATCCCAGATAACTTCCTCAAGGATCTCCCATCTACGAGATTCCCTACGTACGTGATCTCGTAAAGATATCTTCCACAAATTGATAAAATCTTCAGTCAATAGCTCTTCCCTTTCCTCATTGCTATTCACGGGTTCGTCTGGCGGGAGACCCATTACGCTGCCATGACGAGTGATTCCCTAGTCCACTCAGGCAACGGCGCCAAATGTTTGCCCTACGGAATGTAATTCAAATACTACGTACTATTGAGCAAACTAAATCATATGCAGAACATGGGACAGAATAATAGAACAGAAATATATCATGTTTGGACATCAGATGCTTTATTCATTATCAGAAATATCACCATGTACAATCATAGAAGTATCAACAATGCTATCAATCATGA
This sequence comes from Sequoia sempervirens, assembly GCA_007258455.2. Lineage (NCBI taxonomy): Eukaryota > Viridiplantae > Streptophyta > Pinopsida > Cupressales > Cupressaceae > Sequoia > Sequoia sempervirens. Next base: position 37,928,356 of record VDFB02000002.1, read on the forward strand.
CTATTCACCATAACATAACTGCGTACATATAACGTTCGGTGGCAGTTAAATAACCAACCGACACGACGTTTCATAATAACAATTATCACTAATCAGGACTTGATTACCCGAAAGTACGTGACATGTATTATTCCCACTAACTATAGTTTTACTACGACCAAGGCCGACTATGGCCGACTACAACAAAAGTAAAGATATACTACTTACAATCTCTACGACTGAGATGAGACGTCATGTTGAGAGACTCCATGACGACATCACATTGAGAGACTCCGTGATGGACCATTGTACATCTCCGAGACTGAGATGTGTTTCTTTCCACACATGGGAGTAGCCATTGTGGACGTCATGTTGAGAGACTCCATGACGACATCGCGTTGAGAGACTCCGTGATGAACTCTTGTACATCTCTGAGAGTGAGATATGGGTGTAGCCTTTATGAGCGTCATGTTGAGAGACTCCATGACAAGGATATCTGGAAAATACCTCCCTAGCTAAGAGGGAGTGTTAGTGTTTTATAGCTTCAGGAGCTCTTTTCCCTTAGTTAAAAGCTAGTCGGCCTTCATGTTTCAATTAATATTTTATATTTTTATCTTCTAAGGGAGCCGACCTAGTGAAGAGGTCGCCTATCTTGGTATATAAGAAAGGAGACTTCTTCTCATTTGGATATCAAGTTCATTTCTTTCATTCGCATCTTATTAGCAGCAAATATTCACATATTATTAGCAGCAAGTGTTCGCCATTCTTAACAGTTCAGGCAGTCTTAGCAGCAGATCAGATTACAAGGAGAAGCATATTCATTTGTATTTCTGTATCAGGAGAATTGTCTCTACACTTTGTATGATATTCGGCCTTGTGTAGGGCCTGAATTGTAAACAGATTTCTGCTCTTTTCTTTACATATATAAGAGATATATTTTGCTGGGTTTTTCTCCCTCGAGAAGGAGGGTTTTCCCAGGGTATCTGTTGTGTTCATTGTTCTATGTGTTGTTGTATTTCTGCTTATTTCATTTCTGATCTAAAATTTAACATGGTATCAGAGCGGATCTAAGAAAAGATAGCATCAAATTTGTTTAAGCAGTCAAGTCAACTTTTCATCTAGGGAATTGCAGATCTGAGGTTGCAAATTATTACACACCTAAGGGCAGATCTTTGAAGGTGAATTTGTGCGGAAAAAGAAGATGGTGAATGGTGTCAAAGTAAAAGATAGGCTTGATGGAGCTTCAAACTTCAACTCTTGGAAACCCAGAGTACTCATTGCATTAGAGGAAAATGATCTTGATTTCCTGGAAAGTGATATGCCTGAGCCTTCTGATGATACTGAGAAAATCCAGTGTAAGAAAAATGGCACGAAGGCTAGAAAGATCATGATAGACTCTGTGATGAATCACCTAGTACCCATCATCTCCAAGTTGAAGACAGCTAAAGAAATGTTTGATACTCTAAAAGGATTGTATGAGATCAACAATACCAACAGAGCCCTTGCTTTGAGACAACAGCTTCACCATGTAAAAATGGATAAAGCAAATTCAGTCATCTCATTCTTTATGAAGATTGTTGATTTAAGAGATCAGTTGAGCGCTATTGGGGACATAATTGCAGACAGAGATCTTGTTATGTTGGCACTAAATGGTCTTCCCCAATATTGGGAGCCCTTTATCCAAAGCATCAGTGGGAGATCTAAGTTGCCCAAGTTTGATCGTCTTTGAGCTGATTGTATTCAAGAAGAGTCCAGGTTGGTAGCAAGAGGAATTGGGCGAAACTATCATGATGTAGAAAATCAAGTTCTTGCTACACATACTTCTAGAGAAAGAGCAATAGAGACAGAGAATCAGATTATGACCCAGAACCGAACAATAAGAAGGATCTCTCTCACATTCAGTGTTTCAGGTGTGACAAGTATGGTCACTTTGCTCGAGATTGCAAATTAAGGTCTACACAACATGTTTCTACTGCAGAAATTGACATAGGGACATCTCAGAAGGAGCCAAGTTCTAAAGTCAATTCAGAAGGTTTCTTATTCTAAAGTCGATCAGTTTCTTCGAAGAGGAGGAAATAACATTCAAAGGGAGTCTGACAAACCAACAGAGGCAACCTTGGACGAGGAGGTCAGGAGGTTGATGCTAGTACTTGGAGCTTCAAAGGGAGTCACATCATCATGAAGATTTCTTGTAATGTATATTTCTCTGAGACGGAGAAATATGAGGTGAAAGCCCTTGCAGTGTATATTTCTTTGAAACAGAGAAATATGAGGTGAAAGCCCTTGTAGTGTATACTTCTCTAAGACGGAGAAATATGAGGTGCGAGCCCTTGTTCATCTCTGTGACTGAGATGAGACGTCATGGTGAGAGACTCCATGACGACATCACGTTAAGAGACTTCGTGATAGACCATTGTACATCTCTGAGATTGAGATGTGTTTCTTTCCACACATGGGAGTAGCCATTGTGGACATCATGTTGAGAGACTCCATGACGACATCACGTTGAGAGACTCCATGATGAACTCTTGTACATCTCTAAGACTAAGATGTGGGTGTAGCCATTATGAGCGTCATGTTGAGAGACTCCATGATGAGGATATCTGGAAAATACCTCCCTAGCTAAGAGGGAGTGTTAGTGTTTTATAGCTTCGGGAGCAATTTTCCCTTAGTTAAAGGCTGGTCGGCCTTCATGTTTCAATTAATATTTTATATTTTTATCTTCTAAGGGAGCCAACCTAGTGAAGAGGTCGCCTATCTTGGTATATAAGAAAGGTGACTTCTTCTCATTTGGATATCAAGTTCATTTCTTTCATTCGCATCTTATTATCAGCAGACATTCGCACCTTATTAGCAGCAGATATTCACATATTATTAGCAGCAAGTGTTCGCCATTATCAGCAGCAAGTGTTCGCCATTCTTAACAGTTCAGGCAGTCTTAGCAGCAGATCAGATTACAAGGAGAAGCATATTCATTTGTATTTCTGTATCAGGAGAATTGTCTCTACACTTTGTATGATATTCGGCCTTGTGTAGGGCCTGAATTGTAAGCAGATTTCTGCACTTTTCTTTACATATATAAGAGATATATTTTGCTGGGTTTTTCTCCCTCGAGAAGGAGGGTTTTCCCAGGGTATCTGCTGTGTTCATTGTTCTATGTGTTGTTGTATTTCTGCTTATTTCATTTCTGATCTAAAATCTAACACTTACCAACTTGGAATAGCACCAACCTTTGAATATTTTAGACATCTTAAACCTTTGCACACTTTCTTCATGCTTAGGCGAAACTTTGAGGTGGCTTAGCAACTAGAAAAGTTCACTTCTTCTATAACTTGCCTTTGGATTTTGCCTTTGCAAGGGTTTGTAGTGATGTTGTCATTCAAACAGAGTACTAGAGGAGTTTATTCTGACCTTCACCAATCTTGTATTCAAACTCAAACCGTTGACATTTCCGTCTCTTCTTTCTATTGCTAGAGCCACCATCAATCAAGGGCTTCTTCATCTTTTGTTCAGCATTGTAATTGAAAAACTAGACTATGATGTGATGTCTCTACAACTTGACATGAGAAAAAACTTAGTTGACATTGATTATCTCAACAAGGATGACCTGATTACTGATAATAAATTGACCAAAAGCAATACGAAAGCCAGGTTTTGTATGTATACCAACAAAATACATAAATTTCAAATAATGAAAGCAATCTCATTATGTTACGAAGAACACTTTTTGAACTGCAAGCAAGAAGTGGGCTATCCAAACAAGGTTACCACCGAACCTTATCTATCACCTAAATGGAGTCGTTCAAGAAATGAAACCCATGAAGGAAAATAGGTTAATAAATTACATGTAAAATTTTGAGGAACATAGTTTCTCTCTTTTGCAAGATGTGCAATGTCTTAAAAACTAACCCCCCATTCAGTAAAATTATTTATCTATTGGTGAAAGTGGAACAGTAAATGTGATCATATCACCTAACACATTGACAATTTAATTAGTAAGCAATATCAGTACATATCATTTCACATCGGCAATTAAACTTGTAATTAGTGAGCAATATCAATAATAAAAGCAAACAAATAGTATATAATTCAAACCTTCCTGTGGGCAGAAGCTTCTAGGACAGCAGTCTATGTTCATAATAGAAGTCCTCACCAAATCCTAGAGAACATGACTCCCGAAGAAGCCTTTACTGGGAAGAAGTCAGAGGTGAGTCATTTGAGGATCTTTGATGTCCAGTTTATGTTCATATTCTGAAGGAAAAGAGAACAAAGTTGGAGCTTTCTGGCAAGAAGGGAATATTTGTGGGCTACAGTGAGACATCAAAAGCCTACAAGATATACATTCCAAGTCAGAAGTTGATCGAGATCAGTAGAGATGTCACATTTGAGGAAGATGTTGCATTCAAAAGATCCAAAGGCACTCACCTAGAGATTGATAGTGAAGAGTCTCCTCAAGATATGGAAGTTGACCATACTCCTGAGATTTAGAGGGAGACTTCAGAACCGAAGGAAGATGATAATCCAGTTGAGCCCTTGGAACCTACTGATGGGCCTACCGATATTGTGATTGGGAGAAAAAGACCTCTCTAGGCTAGGCAAACAATGCAAGAGGCAGAAAGGTTTGCAACACCAAGAGGTACCTTCAGAGAAAGTAAGAGACCACATAAGTTCTCCAGTTATGTTGCTTTGATGAGTCAGATTATTGAGTCTGAGCCTTCCAGTGTTGAGGAAGCTTCTAGTCAACAAGTTTGGAGAGATGCTATGACAGAGGAGTATCAGTCAATTCTCAAGAATGACGTTTGGGACATCGTTCCTAGGCTCGACGGCAAATCTGTGGTATCTTCAAAATGGCTCTTCAAGATCAAGCATGCAACTGATGGGAGCATTGAGAAGTACAAGGCAAGATTCGTGGCTAGAGGGTTTTCACAAAAAGAGGGAGTTGACTATGAAGAAACATTTGCTCCAGTTGCTCGCTATACTTCTGTCAGAACCATCATTGCCATTGCTGCATCTAGAGGATGGAAGATTCATCAGATGGATGTGAAGACAACTTTTTTGAATGGTGTGATCGAGGAAGAAGTTTATATCGAGCAACCTGATGGATTCGAGGTACATGGGAAGGAGTCTCATGTTTGCAGGCTGAAGAAGGCCTTGTATGGTCTTAAGCAGGCTTCTCGTGCATGGTACGAAATGATTGATCGTTATCTATCAAGCTTGGGCTTCTCCAAGAACGATGCTGACTCAAATCTGTATTTCGAGGTAATTGATGGAGAAGCATTGATTTTGATTTTGTATGTTGATGATTTGATTCTTACTAGAGAAGAACACCTCATTATCAAATGCAAGGAGGAGTTGGGTTCTGAGTTTGAAATGAAGGACCTTGGGCTCATGCATTACTTCCTTGGCTTAGAAGTTTGGCAAAAGCCAGATGAGATGATTCTAAGTCAAGGGAAGTACACTATTGATATACTTAAGAGGTTTGGTATGATGGATTGCAAATCCATGTCTACACCTATGGAGACCAACCTACATAAGTTAAAGGAGGTTGCAGCTAGTTCAGACCTGGTGGATCCCATGATGTACAGGCAGTTGATTGGATCATTGATGTATCTAGTCAACACTAGACCAGATATCTGCTATGCAATGAGTGCACTTAGTCAATTCATGTGTGAACCAAGGCAGATACATCTTGTTGCAGCAAAACATATCCTCAGATACTTACATGGCACAGTTGGATATGGGTTGAGATATTCTTCAGATGTGGATTTGAAGTTGCATGGTTATACTGATTCTGATTGGGCAGGGTGTGTCACTAATCGAAAGAGCACCTTTGGATGTTGCTTCAGTTTGGGGTCTTCTATGATATCCTGGTGCAACAGGAAGCAGTCATCTGTAGCGTTGAGTACAGCAGAGGTAGAGTACATTGCAGCTTGTGTGGCAGCTCGGGAAGCAGTGCGGCTTCATAAGCTCCTTGCAGGATTGTTTGGACAATCAATGGAGCCTACTATCATTCATTGTGATAACCAGAGCTGTGTGAAGCTTTCTGTCAATCCTGTGTTTCATGACAAAACCAAGCATGTTGAGATCAAATACCATTATATTAGAGATATGGTATTGAGGAAAGCTATACAGTTGAGGTATATCAGCATTGATGAGCAGACGGCAGACATTCTCACCAAGCCTCTCTCCAGGATAAAGTTTGTGTACTTTCGAGATAAGCTTGGTATGGTGGAGAATCAAGCCCTGGCTGAGAAGGAGTCTCAGTATCAGTGATCTTCATTAATGCATTTCTCTTTGAGAGAGATTTGAGGTGCAAGCCCTTGTTTAATGCATTTCTCTTTTGAGATTTGAGGTGAAAGCCCTTGTTTCCACCCTCTAGGAGAGCCATGGTGGATGTCATGTGTGTGACTCCATGACAGCATCACGAGAGAGAGTCCGTGATGATTTTCTTGTACTCGTGTTTCACCCTCTGGGAGAGCCATGGTGAACGTCACGTTGAGGTGACAACATCACGTAAGTGATGAACACTTGTACATACCATGCATTGGTGTAGCCATTATGGTTGATATCACGATGAGGTGATATTGTTTCTTTTCCACATATGGTTGTAGCCATTGTGGTAGACATCACGATGACGTGATATCTCTTGTGCAGCTGGAAGAATCCTCCCTAGCTGAGAGGGAGTGTTGATGTTTAGAGCAGTGTCGTGGTCTTCTTCTAGCGATCCCCTTTACTACTTGAGATAAATTAAATTATAGCCAAGGGGCTATTTAATTTATAAGACAATGATTTATTGAAGAGTCAGGACTTTGTGATAGTTCGATATGATGAAGAGATACAATTAATTATTGTTATAGCCGACATCATGAAGAGGCGCAATCATTTGGAATTATATCTCTTTGCTGGGCCGACTTGTTGTTTATGAAAAGACATGTCCTTCTCCATCACTTGTATTTATACAAGTCATTCCATTGCATTGTATCATCGATTTCATTCAGTTCATTATCATTCATTGAGTTCAAGTGTGAATTGTCTAGAAGAGAGATTGCAATTTCTGTAGAAGAGCAGATTGTTTGTCATTGAAGGCTAAGTCTCTAATCAGCGAAATTGCATCTGATTGTATCTGAGTTTGCATCAGTCTGTGGTGCTTTTACTGGCCTTCATATCGGCCTATTGTAAAGAAGTCTATTTGTGTTATCATTCAATAAATAAGTGATATATTGTTGCTGGGTTTTTCTCCCTCAAGAGGAGGGTTTTCCCAGGGTATCTGCTGTGTCATTGTGTGTGATTTTTGAATTAATTTTCAGTACTCTAATCTGATCATAAAATTAACAAAAACCTCTCCCCGTTAAAGCAAAAAACAAAGACAAGATATTGAGCTTGCAGCCTAAGGCAAAGAACATCTTTACAGAAAAATGCAAACTTGGATTTGGCATGCAAGTGCAAATGTTGCCTAAGAAATCTTATCATCCCTAAACTAAGACAACCAAACTTTACACCATAATATTTTGTAGTTATTGATAAACATCAAAGCATCCCCAAGGAGAATACTATTAAAAAGAATGGACCAATGAAAACATAATTAAATTGAGTCAGTACTCATGCCTAAATGGTCATGGAAGAAGTACACATCTAGAAGACATGACCAACTGATTCCTCTTTCCCACAAGGACTGCACAAAGGATTTGCAACACCAACCTTAAGAAGCCTTGGTTTGACTACCGATTACCGAACTTTGGTAGAGAATCAGCAACTTCAAAGATCACACTGATTTACATACAGTTTCAATCATAGTTACATGACTCAAACTCAACGTAGACTTGACACGTTGATTTTTTACTTGAACTTGGGCTAGGCAAAGACTCGACATATTGAAAAAACCATGAAATATGGATTTTTTTTAGGGTTTAAGGTTTTTACCATGCACCCTTCACAAAGTCAACTTTTAAGACATAATAAATTAATCAATTTAGAAGATACTTTGATCACATACATAAGTATACATCAATCAACAAGAACAAAAGCAGATTTGAGCTGAAAGAAATAATATTTTTAAACATATAAGCATTCTCAAGGGTTTTAGCTATACAAAGCTCATGGATTATGATATTTGCATCAAAAACAAAAATTACATGGAGTCATGAACTATGATAGAGAGTGTAGTCAGTGTACAATGTCTATTATTATGTTTTCATAATATTGGTTATTCGACTATGTATTAATTGTTTGTCAGCTTTGTCATGTCCCCGAAATTACAACACTAAAAAACTTTAACATTGAAATACGAATGAATAAATAAAATACATATTAAAAATTTTAATATTATTATAATAAGGTAATATTATAATATTATATAACCATATATAAATATCATCAATTATAATTATAATTATAATATAATAATAAAAATGTACATAAAAACTAATATCACAATAAATTTATTATATATATTAAAAGAAACATTATTTTAAAAGTCAGCAATTAAGAATAGGAAATGCAGCGATTAAGATATGTTAAGAACAGTGGTTATATCTACAGAAGCAATCATTTAAATAAAAGGCCTCATGCACATTCTTCAAAGGCAGCGATGGAAATTTATTAAAAGTTTTGACTATGGTTGAGTATTAAAAGCGTGATATCATATAGAAGGAAGCAATTCCATTTAAAGTTTAATGTATGAACGGAAATTGATAAAGGAAGCAATTTAAGATTAATATAAACAAATGTTGAAATCAAGCAATTAGTTTTTGAAAGACATGTCTATTTCAAGGGAGATATCCATTCCAAAAGCTATGTCTTTTCACTTGATATGGGAATATAAAAAGGTAACAATAATAGAAGATGGAAGGAAATCAAATGGGATATGAAGAAGGATAAGAAAGAAGGAACAATACAATCAGAAATCAGAAATAACGGAATAGTCAGTATTATTTATTTTATGAATTCAGAGATAAGAGAATAAATTGTGTAAGTAAATACTATTGCTGCAGAACATTAGGGAAAGTAATATCTTTTGAATATTAAATCATCAATCAGACCTGCAGATTTTATGAATGGAAGAATATAATCAGATCAGAATCAAGGAATGTAATGTCCCCATTTTAGCTATTTGCCTTTCGGTGATTGATTGCCTATTTCCTGAAGCCCGTAGGCTCGTCAAAGGTAAACTTAGGGTTTCCTCTTTCAGATACTGCTCAGTTGGCGTTCAGGGTTGTTGTGCAGACTTACTATTTATAGCAGTTCGCTATTTTTAGCAAGTCTATCTTTTGGCAGTATCTATTTAGCAGCAGTTCGGTCGTTCAGTTTGGCTTTCTGATGGTTTTGAAGCGAACTTACTATTTATGGCATTGGCTATTTATAGTAAGTCTAAATTTGGCAGTAGCATCATCAGCAATTCAGCTCAAGTCATCTTGCTATCCTTCAGTTTCAGTTTGGCTTTGGTTATCTCAAAGGACTAAGTTTATACTTAGTCAATTTTATGTTACTCAGTTGTACCCCACGCCTAGGAGTGATAACTTCATGTTTTTAAAAAGGGGACATTATGGGGTCAATTGTGCATTTAATGATTTATTAAATGCTTTATTATTGCATTATTAAGTTGGACACCTAAAGGGAGGTTGAATAAAGTTTTATTATTTCAAAAAGTAAAATGCTTAAAGGTGTCGTCCCTCTTGGAAGTTGAAGTGATTCAACTTCTTGGAATTTGAAGTGATTCAGTTGCCAATTGAAGCTTATATATTGGGGCTTTGAGAAGAGTTCTTCATCTTTGGGAAATACTGTAAAGTTATGATGTTGGTTTGAAATCTAGAATCCGGCTAAGGGAAAGCTTAGCAATTCCACTCCATTCTTCGGGCCTGAAACTATGGTTCCCTAGATGGATTGAGAGTGTGCTTCATTCAGAAGTGCATATTGTGCATCAAAAATGAAGAATTTGGCAATAACTTTCAGATTTGTATTTGTTGGTTTATCATGGCTGAAAGTGATTTTTGAATACAGCTCTTTGTATGAATTTTTATGCATTCTGGGTATTGAAGCAATGGTTTTCTAAGGCTTGGGCGACCCTTCTTGCAAAAGTTGGGAATTTCTTTTGAAGTAATGATTTTTCTAGAGAGTGTCGTACTTCTTCAAGGCCGTACCATTGCTTGTTGTCTTGAAATTTGTGCAACAAATAATGTTTAGCTTCTTGAAGTGGTTTCAAGGTTGGAACTTGGGCGCCATTCCCCTAAAAGCTTTAGCAATCTGTTTCAAGTCATTTGGTGGAGTTTTGCAGATTTAGTGAGCATTGTGACATTGCTGATTTACACTAGGCTGAAAGGCAATTTTGTATACAGCTATAAGGGAGATTTTTATTTGCACATGGGTATGGACTCCTTCAATTAGTATGCTAGAGGCGCCCCTTTGGGTGCATTATCAGAATTTATTGTGGAGCTGCTGATTTTATCTAAGGAAATTGCCCTCTAAGAAGGTCGTACCATGCTGGGGTCTTCTTGGAATTCGTGCTTAATTAATACTCAAGTTTTGGTTGCAGTTTAGTCATTGTTTTGAGGCGCCAATCTTCCAGAGAGCCATTGCAATCAGTTTCAAACAATTTGGAGGTAATTTCATGAAGTTATGAGCATTTCTTTGATTTCCAGCTTGTTGGTTCACAGTTTCAGTCTGCTGGTTTTTGTTATCAGACCTCATTAAGTTCAGATTTTGGCCTCATTTTCAGTCCTTGGAAGTTTTAAACATTGCTATAATCATCCTTCTTATATTTGTATTCATTCTATTGTTGTAACACTCGTAATTTGCAGATTCTTTCAATTGTAAGGTTGAGAATTAGTAGTACTAATCCAACCATTATTATTATCGCAATTACTTGTGATTTCTAATGCAAATACTTTAACCCCTGGATGGTTTACCGCCAGTGTGGAGAATAAACTTTGTAACTCTCATTGTACCCACTGAAAAAGTGGAGAATTCCCAATCTTGAGTGGATGCCCGCCGCAGAGGATGAATTAGTTAGTTTGAAAATCTTCCATGGCTGGTTATCCGCCTAAGTTTATTTCAGTTTGTCATAAGTACTCTACCATATGTTAGCACCTCGCCTTCAAAGGGATCTAGTGTGCACATTCTTGGCGCTGAGTTTATTTTACATTTCCAGTTGTAATCAATTTCAGTTGATGAGTTATTTGATCCTAGGGATCCTCTGACCATATGCCCGCCCCTCTTCCTTCAGTGGTTTTAGGGCGCATTCTTGGTTAGAGTTGCTTTGATAGAGATTTGGTTTTGGCGCTAACACTAATCAAATTGGCCAAGTGTTGGTTATTGTGTAAAAATTGTGGCAAAAAATTGGTTAGCATATTTCAAGGAATAAGGATCTAAGAGGTCTATTGGCAATATATATATATAACAATAATAGAAGATGGAAGGAAATCAAATGGGATATGAAGAAGGATAAGAAAGAAGGAACAATACAATCAGAAATCAGAAATAAGGGAATAGTCAGTATTATTTATTTTATGAATTCAGAGATAAGAGATTAAATTGTGTAAGTAAATACTATTGCTGCAAAACATTAGGGAAAGTAATATCTTTTGAATATTAAATCATCAATCAGACCTGCAGATTTTATGAATGGAAGAATATAATCAGATCGGAATCAAGGAATAAGGATCTAAGAGGTCTATTGGCAATATATATATATATATATATATATATACATGCAAAAGGGCAAGATTTAGGCCAATCCCAAAAGCGACACTACAGGCTTTAGGTAGTTATAAGCGTCGGTTGGATGACGATTGTGCTCCTCTTGGCAACCATCAGGTCCTTTAAATAGATTGTGTATCGTCACAGTAGTATGATCAAAGACTTGATCATACTACCTTCCTTAACAATACACAATCTATTTAAAGGGTCCAATGGTTGTCAAGAGGAACACAACCATCATCCAACCGACGCTTATAACTACCTGAAGCCAATAACCAATTAATACATAGTCTAATAACCAATATTATCAAAACATAATAATAGAGATTGTACACTAACTACATCATCCCCCCCAAAAGAAAAAGTCATCTTCCAAATGACAAGTAAACATCAAGTAACATTAGGGAAGACTTTTCCAAATTGATGATGATATTGTAGACAAGGGCTTGTAAACAAATTTGTAAGTGTACTTACCAAACTCGAACATAGAGTGTACTTGGAAAATCAAATAAGTGTGATGTGGGTCTAGGGGCAACGCCTCCAGCGAGGTCAAGGGGTAATTACTAATCATATATCATTTTCATGACTTTTTAAAAGGCAAAAAATAATGTTCACAAAACCACACAAAACTTCATGGCATACATCATTTTCATGGTTTTTTAAAAGCCAAAAAAAAATACTGACAAAGCCAAAAAATAGAGATTTTGGAGTGTTTAACCAATGTATGATGGCAACCATTGAAGGAAGTTGTCGTATGTGACATCGACCACCAAAATCTCGTGATTCTAAATTGTTGGTCGTACGATGTGGATGCAGAGTGATTGTAATGTCCCCATTTCGGGTTCTCATGCAACTCAGTCGAAGCTGACTTTTCGGGTTGGTAACAACCAAATTACTGGAGTATTTTGATGTCACCATTGTGTTCAGGTGATCTAGTGGAGTAGTATGACACTTTCTGGAGGAATTTCGGGCAACTTGTCCAAACTTACTATTTTTACCAAGTGTCAGTCTGGACACTGTTTCGGTGACTTGGATGGTTTCGTCAGGGATTGTTGGCAGGGTTTCATTCTGATCTTCAGTTTGGCTTTTTCTGGAGGTGGATTTGATTGCTTGGGCCGAACTTGCTATTTTTGGAAAATTAGGGTTTTGGTCGTTTCGGGATTTTCAATGTGGGAGATGAAGCTTCTTGGCGAGACCTTTCCAACGGTCTATAGATCACTAAATTATGAGGTCATATGAGCCTCCGTTTTAAAGTCCATTAATTATTAATGTTTATTTAATATTGGACTTTGGGTTATAATGGTTAAGTGACAAAAAAGAAATATTATTAAAAGACACTATAGTCAAAAAGGGAAATATTATTTAAAGTCACTTAAGCCTTGTGTTACATCCCGATATTATAGCTACTATTGTATAGGGCAATTGATTGTACTGTTTGAATCTTGATGATGAATAAAACATGGTTGATCTTGTTAATAAATGATTGAGTTATGTTTAAATGATGGTTTCATTTGATTGTTACTTCTAAATGATTTAGTTTTGATTAAATGTTGCATACAGTTATGGAATAATGTTAATCTAACTTGTGAGATGTTTTTACCTTGTTATGAGCATATGATTGCCGGTATCATGTCGTGATGTGCAGGTACGAAGACTGTACCTCCGGACAGAGGAGAGACATCATTCGGGGAGGAACTTGGTCGGGTAAACAGTAACGAATACCAAATTGAGCATACACACACAAACTATAGATTGAGTAAGCCAAGTCTGTTTGTCGAGGTAACGGTAAGTCATCCCTAGGCTTGTGTATAGACATAAGGGTTCTGAATTCATTACTTTATGCTTAGGGAATGTGATTGTTTAAACGTCAGACTTGCTATACCATGGTCCAAGTATGAGTGATATGAATTATGTGAATATTATGTGTTTTGATTAATTAGGCACATACATCTATACATACGCATATACAAGTGTATATGTGTACACATTCCGTCTGATATCTGTAGTGGAGATAATATTTAATAATACTGCCTAGCAAAATTACATAAATATCTATGTATTAATGTATATATTAATAATGTGATTATATTATGAATATATATATATACATAAATACATAAATACCTATGTAAATGTGGTATATAGTTATATATTTAAATATATATATATTAATATTAAGGTAATATTTATATATATATATATATATATATATATATATATATATATACATCACGATGTAATGTCGGAAAATATATATATTTATATATATAAAATATTACACTTAATTGAAATATATATGTGATAAAATATATAAATAAATAATATTGAAGTGTGGATTATATAAATTTAAAATACCTTGGTAAATTTATAAAACGATTTTTACGTTGAGTTATAAATTATTACTTTAAAAATATTTAAATATGAAGGAAGTATCATATACTTGAAGTTTTTATATACGCATCAAAATTCGTGAATATTACATTTGATGACATTAAAAAGGAAATATTAGATTTTGATTGAAAATGAGAAATCGAAATATTGTGAGTTAAATAGAAAATACTTCATAGTGTAAAGTAAAACATTTGAAAAGAAAACAATACATTTTTTTAAAAGTCATCCCGTGAAAATAGAAATCGCGTGAAAAGCCACGCACAGGATGAGAAACGCGCCAGAAACGCAGGGCAAAGAACTGGTCATTGATAAATGTTTGAATGCTGTTCTTTAGGCAAGTAAAAGGGCGACGTGATGAGTTGCTGTATCAACGTTTCAACTGGAACGAATCTTCTGCCTCAAATAAAACCCTAAATTCTGGAAAACGCCTTGCTGTCAATCCGCCATGTAAAATTGACTTATTCTTCTCTTGCTGGCTTAAAAGAGAGTCGAATCACCTTCAAATTGATGACTAAGGGTTTGAGAAACTCGCCAAATGTCTGTTTAACAAATTCTGGGCACTTGTTGTCAATTTACATGCCTTCAAAAAGGGAAAACAGTTGCAATTCGGGCCTATATAATGACGCCCTTTCACTCTTCTCAACTCACCTCTTGCAAATTACGAATTTCACACCTTTGGGAGCAATCTGAGTTTACTATTTTTGTTCCATATCCATTACATTGTTCTGCCTGAGTTTCCTGTATTGTTGAGTTTGATAAAATCAGTGAAGTATTTTCAGCAATTGCTAGTCACAGTAAAATAAGTCATTTGAATTTAAAGTGAGCAAGATATAGAGAACTTGGACAGTATTTGACAAGCAATTGCAGCATTACAGTCTTTGATACTTGTGAGAATTAAGAGTCTTTGCTGGGCAAATCTTCTATAGTGGAGTGCCATTGTGAAAGTGTGATCTTGGAGTACCATTGTGCCATTGTGAAAGAGTAATCTTGGAGTTCACCGTACTCTTTGAATATCAGGCATGACTTTCTAATTCTTTGTAATTTTGTTGAAAGGTTGCATTTCCCTTCTTGTGTGTTTGAAATTTCAATTAGTTCAAAACTATTTAAGAACGGATTGGGAAAACTTTCTTTGTACATTCCATTTGAAGGCAAATGTATAAGAACTTAAATTAAGGGGATAGTGAAAAGAGAATCAAATGATTTAAGAGCTAAATGGTAGTTTTATTTAACCTGCATTGAATAGAAAAGGGTTTTTATACGTATTTGATTGTTTTTGCATACTTTGTATGATCTCCGTATATGGAGAATACGTAGTTGTATTTATTATCTACTAGGAACGAAATGATGACAGAACCAAGTGAAGTCTTTTAGCTTAAGTTATTAGGATAACTGAGACAAGTTTAGTACTCCTAGGATAAAGAATTCCTAGTTAGGAGGAATTGGTACAAGACTCTTGAACACTGTTTTCATTTCTAGTAGGTTCGTATGATTGTAGGATGTCTGGGATGACGGATTCACCCATTGAAGGACAAACCTATGCGTAGAGTAAGGAAGCCTTAAGTCAAATCGGCCCTGAGTAGTGTTTATGATAGATGACCTTCATTCGAAGTACTGAATGAGAATACTTTGGCCAAAGTAGTGAAAGGTACAACATCCACCTAGATGTGAGATAGTTGAGACTACACTGTCAGTTCATTGTGATCCGAGTACTAGATCGAGATTGTGAAATAGCAAGGTTCTAGTTGAGTAGGACACAGCACTATGCTCAGTTGGTAATCGTTAAAGGATACCCTACCAATCTCTTCTTGAAGGGAGGGCCGTTCATTGCAAAATGATCGCGGGGGACCGCATTATAAGTCCGTGGTTGGCGGAAAAGTGATGATGTTTCTCCTCCACAGCGAGCGGCCGATGTACCAAGATTTGAAAGGGCGGTTCTGGACCTTCTTACTTCTATTTGTGCAAAAGCTTACGAGCTATGTATGTAACTGTATTCCTTTTTAACTCTGATTTATATTTGCAATGAAAATGAAATTCATGAGGAAACATATTGTAACTTGTACATGTTTATCAATAAAGAAAGGAAGAAATTTATTGTAATATCTTTGTTATATGTTACTTTTACATGTTTAAAGTGAAAAGGGGAAAGTTTTTAATTTACGCGGAATTGGGTCGTAACACCTTGGTTGAGTGCCCACCTTGAGAGTATTAAAAGTGACTTATCTTATGAAGGTGTTAAAAATTAAATAAATTAAAAAGGCTTTTGAGTTTTGGCATGATTTCTTGGTTTAGGGTTTTGGACGCCCTAGCTGGAGAAAAGTTTATAAAAAGCTTCTTTTGAAGTCATTTGGGCTTATGGATGTTTGGATATTTGGTGCATTGGCTTTGGAGCTTGGCTCTGGGGTTAGATTTCGACTTGTTGAGACGAAAACCTTTACAAGATTGACTTTCTTCGTGTGTGAAAGACCACATCAAGAGAGGATTTGGGAGGCTTCATACAGGAGCTTCATTTGTGCTTCAAGTTGCAGGTTACAAAGTTTTTGGATGAAGATTTCCGATCAAGTTTTGAAGTGGATTTGAGAGATTTTGGTTGGTGATGATATTGCTTCAATCTGGAGAAGTTGTGTTGCATTTGGAGATGATTTAAATACTTTTTTCTGGCACTAACAGTCGAACCTGAGAATCAGTTTTCTGTTCATAACTCTGAAAAGAGATTTTTAATCCATCTAGGTATTGTGTCTAATGAAGGGCCTCTTGAGGCCGATTCCATCAAGTATTAGAACACATTTTTAGGTGGTGTCTGTGATTTTTAAAGGGAGGTCGAATTTCTGAAGAGGACGCCCCTTGAAGTGGATTGCATTACAGTTGGTAACCTTCTTAGGAGTGGCATTGATACTGGATACTTGGGCGAACTCAGCAGGGCTGTATGGTGCATAAAAAGGTGGGTGTTGTGGCCAAAGATTAAGCTGCAAACTCGTGGCTTTGGGAGTACTAAATCTACTGATAGTTCTTTGCTCAGGGCGGCCATGCTGGTTGGATTAACTCAGTTTACACTTGCTGGTCTTGTCTCATTCAGTTGCTATTAATGACTGCTTGTTTGAAGGGTTCTTGGAGTTGGTAAACAGGAAAGATAAGGGGAAAGAGTTGGTTGCTGTGCATGACCTTTGAAGAGTTTCAAGAATTGCTGCTTTGTCTCTTGTAACAGGTCTGAAAACTTCTAAAATTTTGATATTTGTGATTGTAAAAATCTGCTCATTATGTTCTTGAAAATCTGAGTATAATAAAGGGTTGAATGTTAATTTGTGGGCAAGAATATCTATTGTTATTTCTACATACTGTTACATATATGTTTGGCATGCTTCATTGGTTATTTGAACTAGCTGTCCCTACAATGCTCCCATTCAAATGGGTTATTTGAACTAGCTGTCCCTACAATACTCCCACTCCCAAAAGAACCTCCAACATTACTTTCTACCACCAAGGGCTTTTTGTTAAGTGTGAATTTCTTCACCTTCATTGCTGCTCTTTTTTGTTTGGTAAAAAACTTCAAATGACAACTACAAGTGCAAACATGAAACAGATACAAACAAAAACCCTCCTAAGTGTTTAAAAATTTAACAAAAACAAAAGAAAAAAGAAAAGGCAAAAGAATTTGTTAAAATGAACAATAGATAGTGAACTTACTTGAAACGGTGTAGATTTGGTCCTCTCTTGCCCTCTTCTCAATTTTGTTCCCTTCTTTTCTCATAGCTGTTCTCTTTATTTCTTTTCATTTTCACAAGTTATAAAATGGCAAAAAACTGAGCTCTTTTTTTGTTTTAGATGTTAATGTCTAAGTTTTACATATAGGTATTGTGTAAAGTGATTTGGGGGTCCTTGTGGGCCCCCACATCCCTTTACTTCTATTAATTTTTATTATTTTTCTTTAAATTGAGAGTTTTGGCTATTGGACCATATGGGATAGTTGAGAGACATCCAGACATCCCCTAGTGTTCCTTGTCAACCCTGAAATCTTTTTGGCATCCCTAAGACATTTCCAAAAATTGGGAACATTGGAAATGAGGGTGGAAGGATGTTTCCTACTATATAGGAGTGAATTTGCACCCTTTATGCAGATTCCCCTTTTTGCCTTCTCCACTTTAGAAAACTAAGTTTGGAGGCTTAATTACACATAAGCCCGCTGCTTTCATCCCACTTGGTGCCTGTTTTGAGCATCAGTGGAGGCGTTTTTGTCGGGGACGCCCGCGCGGTGCACAAACGTTCGCGCAGCGCACTTACGTCCCTGGCAAATTCCTGCGGCTGAACCTGCAAAGGCATTACACTTCTCATCGGGAGTCAAGTTGTAATGCCCCCTTCAGCCGACCGACCCGAATATGGCCGTTTTTCTTCATCTCCTCTTCAAATTCACTCCTTCAACAAGCATTTCATCTTCTACAATCTCTTCACAAGCTTCTACACACTCTTTTGCATCCACTCCAAGCATCCTAGCAACACTTTGGCACTCCATTGCAGCAACAACTTCACTCCATCACTTCGGTAGAGTAAGTTGGGGACAAACACCATTGCAGCAAAGGCTCAAGTACTCTCATTTTCTCCCCCAAACAACCTTGAGTGCTCTTGGTGGAGGTGGTAAGCTTCCCTTTCCTCTCCTCTATCACTTGGTTGAGTAAGCACAATTACTGTTTTGTAGTGTTTTTGGTGTTCTTCATTATAGTACTTGCTTTATCATACTCACTTTCTTGGCTGTCCATGGAGGTGGAAACACCTAAACGAGGTCTGACTGAGGCAGACTCCTATACAGCCACCCAACATTTTTCTCCTTGTGTGTAGGTGAACGTGCTTTCGAGGAGCTAGCTGACGAACGAGTTTCTTTGTGAGATCCTTCTTGCCACCTCAACTCTCGTATTTTTGCTTTATCACATTAGAGAGTATTTCATTTACTTAATCACGTTATTTTGGCCCTTTAGTAATAGTTAGCTGGGTCGTTAGCTTGTTTTCTTAGGTTTGACCTTGTCTCTATAGTTGTTTGGCCGTACAGACGCCAACGCACTTTAGAGATGCCAATGCGCTGCGCTTCCGTCCTCAGGCAGAGAGCTCCTTGAGGCATAGTGTTGAATCTAAAAACCAACTCGCCTAGCCCCATTTTGCATTTCGGGTCTGTAGAGTGGTTGAAGGACCTCATAATCTTCATCATTCTCGTCCCGTATATCCTAGCACCCCGTTAAGCTGAGGTAAGTTAGGGATGCCTTCCACATCTTGGCCCTCCATGACCTCGGGCCTTCCACGTGGTGGTCCCCCTCTCTTACACCTACCCATCCCCACATACCCAAAACATCCACTATAGGGTGACAAGTCATTTTTGTAGGGGACACATCTCCGGGGTACATAGCTTTCAATGGTAGGCTTAAGACAAGTGCAAACAGATGGCATTTGCAAGTTTGTAAAAAAAGAATGGCATAAATGTTATGTTTATGTAGACATAAATGAGGAGAATGTGTGAATCCATTCTTTGAAAAGCATGGTCTAACTGGCACACAAATTTCTCAGAGGCCAATATCATGATGATTAGAATATAGAACATTGAAAGCCATTGTGTTGAAATCTCAAAAAAATTCTAAGCTCATGCCTAAGTGCTTGCTCTCAAAGGCCATCAACAACCATGGACATAACAATGTTTATGGGGCTACATTGTTTATGAAGCAACCAAAGATCCTAATCTAACAAAAATAATTGGTGCTACTGTTGTTTTCAAAGTTTGAGCATTCAAGATATCAATGCAAGCCCACCAATGCAAGCTATATGATACTATAGTGTTGTTTAGTCTTGGATATCAAAAAATATTTGGTGTTGGAATTGATCACTCTAACAACCAACATGTGGAGCTACACATTCAAGAATAGATGGCACAAATGAGGCAAAGCGTAGGCCAATGAACCTAGTATTCAACACCAGTTCGTAGTTTACTAAGTGGTTAAAGTGGCCAATTTCTTGTGTACTCTAGTGAGATGGATTGGTCACCATATGGACATTTGGCAATATTTACTACATTGGCAACAATATTTTCATTGATCGAGTTCATGTCTAGACTTAAACAAGTTCTTTTCACCTCACATTCTTTCTAGGTGATATAATGCCTAAATCTGAATCATTTGAAAAGAATTAGTCTTAGGGAGCGTGTTAGATATATTAGACATATTAGATATACTAGCATATATCTATTATTTTTAGCAAGTATTACCATGTTGTTAGAACATTATTTTTAGACATTTTGGTTTCTTTATGAATAGTATACTCCTTGGTTATATACTAAGTTGTCAGTTTTGGTACGGGATCGAGTATGGGTATGGAATACTAGTACGTTGGTACGGAAAAAAAATTCCTTGGGTACGGTACGTTTGGGTGCGGCTGTATATATATATATATATATGCAAAATAATTAAAAATATACAGAATTGTAAATACATTTGATAGTATGATACTTCAATCATCAATCATCATTAAATCATTGATCAATGCTAGTGATAAAGATAAATGTCAATTGATAGTTCAAAATTTCAATACATATGTCATATATCATATATGTCTAGAGTCATGATTCAAATGAAGATCACTACAATTACAAAATTGAAATAAATACAATCAAAAATTTGTATAATTGTCTAAGACTCTATGTCTTCAATCTTCATCAATCATCAAAAGGATCTAGATCAAATTCATCATTTGCTTCAACATCATTTGAACCACAAGTAAATGCATTGCCACTCATAGTAGGTGCATCATGTGCAAGAGTCTCATCATCATCATCATCATCTATAGTGACTCTAGCAAGCTCTGCAATAGATGCATCCAAGTTGGCACCCTCAGGGGCTATGTCCCAATTCTTCATTGAACCATCCTTGTACTCATCTTGCTTATGTGATAGAAGATGCAAGTTGGAATGGACATAAACCAAGTCTTCTGCTTTTTTTGCAGCCAACCGGTTACGCTTCACTGAGTGGATATAGGAGTATGTACACCAATTCCATTCAGCTGAAGAAGAACTTGCAAACTGTTGAAATTGGAGAGAAAAGCAAAACAACTTAAAAATTAAAAATGCAAAATAAATTAAAGAATGGTAAGTACTAAAGTCTACAATACAAATGTTTAATAATAAAAAATAAAAATTACTTGTGATAGAATCTTGATTGCAAGAGGCTGGAGGAACACAAAATCTTGCCCATGGAGGTACCACCATGTACGAGCATCTACATTGTATTGGTCTTGAAGAGCAAAAATACTATGATTTCGTCCTAAGATGAACAAGCCAAACTCTTTCCTAACATTTTCCACCACTTTTGGATCTGAGGAGAGTCTTTTGAATGCTCGCTTGTACCCATTAGCAACTTCATTATCTCTATATGGTGGAGTTCTCCCTGACAAAGCAAGTATCTGTGCACTATAGTATTTGGGAGACAATGCAAATGCAAGGAGATGCAATGGTGTGTTCATCTTGTCCCAACAATGATGAATGATTTTTTCAACACTTTGAAAAAATGTTTCTTGGGGGTCATTCTCTTTTTTTGCTATTATGACCTTTATTTTTTCTATCATGGAGTCAATGCCATCATAGATTTCCACGAAACATGGTCGATCTATATCAGAAAACCTAATCATACTCATGATAAGCTCGGTGAAACTCAAGACATAGTCCACACGAGCCCACCAATCATCATCTAGGATCAACGACTTAACCTTTTAGTCCCTCTATGAACTTGATGTCCTCCAAATACTCCATTGGTTGCTAATAACCATGGCACCTAATGCCTCTCGCACCTTCACAAGTCGTCTCAAAATGATTGTGTGTGATGCAAATCGGGTCTCAACAACCTAGGATCATGTAAAACATAAGTTAATAACACATTAAAATTTTAAAATATATTATAGAAGTATACATAGCATAAATGAAATAAAATTAAATAATTAAATTAAATTAATTTCGAGAAAGTCCTGAAGATGCTTTGTGACATATGGTGGTTTGTCACAAACATTTGGATCTCCTCACCCTCTTAGTATATATCCTTCACCCACTCTATTTGAGTGCCAATTGCTTGCATCACCAAGTTAAGGGAGTGTACGGTGCATAGTGTCCAAAAAATGTGTTCATACCTTTCCTCAACCAAAATACCTACAGCCCTACAATTTTTTGCATTGTCTGTAATGACTTGAACAACATTTTGAAGACCCACCATCTCTATGGACTCAATGAGGATTTTTGAAATGAATTATGCACCTTGATTTTCCCCTCACAATCAATTGCCTTCAAAAACATTGCCCCTTTTGGGGACACTGCAATAACATTAATCAAAGGTCAATTTTTGCAATCTTTCCATCCATCAAAAACAATAGACATTCATGTTTAAATCCAAGAATCCCTAATTGGTTTGAGTGATGTCTTTACATTATTTTTTTCTTTTCCTAATAAGGTGGTGCGCACCTTTTCATACCCAGGCCTTTTGAAACGAGAAGGTGCACTATTGATTGTCGCCACCATATCACACGAATATGGTGATCTCACCAAGTTGAAAGGAAAACTATTGGCATAAATGCAACATACAATTTTTTCCTCTACAATGTCTCTTGCTTCAGTTTGAAGCCTTATCCAATGGGCCTCTTTTGTGGGGAAGAGCGGGATCTTCTACTTGGATAGAGGGTGTCTCCAAGAAAGGATGTTGAGAGGCCATTACTGAATCTATAGGTAAAGTCATTGTTGTTCTCTTTGCTCTTTCACACATAGCATCAACTGCTTCTTGTTCTCCAATGAATGCCATATTTTTTTCCTTTGGCAACCCCCTCTTATTTCGCCCTCCACATATTTTAATCCCTTTCCCACTTTGTGCACATAAGTGAGCTTTCACTCGACCATACGAGCTCTTAAATTGGACTCCACACTCACCACAATCCCAAATGAATGCCCCACCTCCTGGAAGTTGTTCAAGCATCATAACATGATTCCATAAAGGAGATGCTTGATCAATTTTAAATTTCTTGTTTGCATCAACACCCACTGAACTTGAACTTGTAGCCATTTCAAGTAGTTTGCAATTTGATTTTGCTGTTATAAGAAATATGAAACAAAATGAACACCAAAAACCATTGAAACAAATAACAAAACTTGTTTCTTCTTTTCTTTAAAAAAAATTGAAAAAAATCATCAAAAACTTGAAAAAAATCTTCAAAAACTTGAAAAAGATCATCAAAAACTTGAAAGAATCCATCAAAAACTTGAAAGAATGAGTTAAAATGCATACCTTATTAGATCTCCTTTGTGCAAGCTATCCTTCATTCCTTTCGCACTTTGATCAATTTCCTTTGAAAAATCAGCAACCTTCAAAATGAAAAAATGGAGCCAAATGTGTTTGAATAGAGCAATGAAATGAGAAGGGAGTGTTGAATGAGGGTTTTAGAGGCATTTTTAGGTCTAAAAAACACTTTATGCATTGTGTTTTATGATTTTTTTAACTTTCATTTGGTGTCCAGCACCTAGGGAGTAGACCCAAAGGGAACTCAGGGATGCCTAGGCACTCCAGGGAACTCCCTAGCCCACTCCCGCTCCCAAACGCTCCCAAAGCGGGCACGGCAGACAGATTACAAGAACCCGGAAACATAGGTCATATGTACAAGGCTATTTTGGAATGTACAAACCAACCCATGCAATAAAACTTACAAAATTGGACTATAAAATGCATTCACGTAGGACAGGCAAGAGATCTCTGGTGAAGATCCTTGATCAATGCAATCCAAACCATCTATAGAGATTGGTATATAATAATCACATGGACAGTGCATCTTTGTAACATACTAACCCTTTCGTGAAGTAAAAATTTCTTAATTTTACACCAAACAAATAAAGATAACGAGTAAATAGCCATTGTAATAAAAAAAATCTTTTCTATTTATTGAAAACATCACAACATGATACAATACATTTTCAACAAATAATCTTTTCCTTTTCAAATAAACATCAAAGTAAGAAGACATACAAGTACAAACATAGCTCATGGAGCTTTTGAACAAATAGTAGTAAGAAGGTCCAGGAATCCGTCCTTTCAAATCTTGGTACTTCAGTAGCCTGCTGTGGAGGAGAAGCATCACTTGGGCGCTTTTCTGCCAACCATGGACTTATAATGCGGTCCCCCGCACATCTATCATTTGATAGATGGCCCTCCCTTCGACGAAGAGATTGGTAGAGTAACCGATACTGTTAACCAACTGAGCATAGTGTTGTGTCTTACATAACTAGATCCTGTGCAAGACGGCAACTCTCGAACTAGTATGTAATACGGGATCACGATGAACTGATAGTGTAATCATCACACAGTCTAAGTGGATGTTTGTTCATTACACTACTTTGGCCAAAGTGTTTCATACAGTATTTCTATTGAGGGTCATCTATCACATACACTAATCAAGGTCAATTTGACTTAGGGCTATCTTACACTACGCATAGGTTTTGTCCTCCAATGGATATTCCGTACCCCAGACATCCTACAATATACTAAACTACTAGAAATGAATCAGCATAACAAGTATTTCACAAGTTCCCTCCCATACTGGAATCTTTATCCTAGGAGTATCACAAGCTCTTTTGAGTTAACCTAATAACTTAGTTGTTGACCTTTACTTGACTCATGCCTTCATTTCAAACCTAGTATATAGTAGCTAATGCAACCGGTATTCTCCTTATATGGAGATCATACAAACAATGCAGAATACAACTAGAATGCATCTTTTATCTTTAATCATTTCACTTCCTATACACAAACAGTAAATACAATTCAAGAAGTATTAAGAGGATAACTATAGAAATAGATAGTAGAAGAATATCCCATGCCTATGATTTGCTTTTCCACAGAATGTTGATAACACAACCTTCTCTTTTGACCAATCCAATAACTTCCAGCCCCACAGATAACTGACAACTCCCTCTCAAATTTCACTCTTCCTCACTCAGAAAATGGATATTCAAAACTGGTAATAACACAGAAGTACTTAACCAGCAAGTGTATGATTTGATATAATACGCCTTCTTTAATAGATACTCAAAAATGGTGGGAGTTGTTATTTACTTACAGCTAGTGAATGTATGATGCTCAGATATCTCAGTATGAAAGAGGGAATTATGATTTCAATCTAGAATCACAGTAAAATGAGTATAATAAGAATGATTGAATACGAATGAGTGAATGCCTATGAATGAGGTAGGTTGGGCAACTATTTATAGAGCCCAGCCTCCCTTTTGTTTTGGCATGTGGTTTGCCACCACAACTGTTAGACATTTTCAAACTGGAGGTGGCGCTAATTCCCTGCCACACTTAGCACACAAAATGGTGAATCGTCCTCCAGCAATTGACAGCATTTGAAGACTAATTCCAAACACATGGAGAAATTGTGCCAATCGACACCTACAGGTTTATTCTTCAGATGTGGCGCCAATTTCATATTATGGCGAGTAAAGATGATCACAGAGAAAAAGTCATTTGTTAAATTGTGTACACATCGCTTATTTTCCAGGCTAAGTCAACAATGTTGGATTCCTGCGTTGGTTTCATTCATTGCCATAAACTTGGTCAAAACGCATTTACATTTGCATGTATTTTCCAAAACGCGCGACTACTTCAGGCGTCGTATTGAATTCCAATTCCGTTTCATAGTTAATCGATATGTTATTTTGATTCATAATATTTTGATTCAATGCTCAAAAGATAAGCTTCAAAAAATATTTCGATTTCCATAGTTTGAAAGATGAATATTCAATTACATAGGAAATAAATCGATTTCCTAAGTTGTGAGATTAATATTAAATCAATTAGGAAATAATTCGATTTCCAAAATTGAGAGATTGATATTAAATATATATTTTAATATATATATATATATATTTTAAATACCTTGGCATGATATATATATATATATGTATGTGTATTAATTTCACTATAATATATATCAAATATATATCGTGAGCCAATCAACATACGTCCGATATATATATAATAATAATATAATATTATTAATATCCACATAATATAGGATGTATGAATATATACATGTATATACCTATATATACCTCTATGTACATGTATGTGTAGGTATACCATATCGATGCATCTGTATGAACATATCGATCTGCCAACATACGCTTGTATCGATATGTATATACATATGAATACGTGTATATACTATATATATGTATATATGTCCACTTCCGATTCACTTACATCCACTTACGTTACTATCATAATGATTGTAATATCACAAGACAGATACATAGATAAACATCACTCATAAAAGAATACAGAAGTAGACAAGACTCCTAATGCAATCATACAAGCTACAAATGACTTACCTATAACCAACACAACTGACTCGGTTCACTCAATCTAAAGTGATGTGTGTGTATGCTCGAATAATTCACTTTATCGGTTAACCGACCAAGCTCCTCTCTCGAGTGATACTTGCCCTCCGCCTGGAGGAATGGTTCATATACCTGCATCCACTGACATAATCTCATGGCAGTCACATGATCATAACATTAGCAGTATACATAAATATCTCAAGTTAGAATAACATAATTCAATAACCTTATAATGCAATATTTCACCATGGATAACATCAATTGAAGCAACATTAAATGACAATCATTAAATGTGAAAACACTCATATTGATAACAAGGAACAGCATATTTTATTCATTCTCAGAATTCTCATTACAATCATTTAACCCTATGCAGTACTAATATGTAGTAGCTATAGAATCGTGGTGTAACAATCTTATATAATAATTCCTTTATTAAACATATGGCTTAGAGTTATTATTTTGATGTATATCAATATTGTCACTTAAAAAATTGTCTACATCTTCCCCCTCTTAAACTTAGCTATGCTTAGCTAGTTATTTGATTTCTCTTTGTAATGTCCCCATTTTCGAGAGTATCAGAGTTTGGAAGATTAGCCTATCATTTGACCCTCGTAGGCTAGTGTTGTGGATTAGAGGGTCCAGTTTGGGCATTAATGAGCTCTTCAAGTGGCAGTTAAAAGTGTTTTCCTCTCCAGATTGTTGGTATATTTTGAGGCTAAGTTATTCAAGGGATTATGGGTTCATTTGTATGTAGTTACTATTTATAGTAAGTCAGTGTGTCGATAGAGGCTAACCTTACTATTTTTAGTAAAGCATCCAGTTGGACAGAGGGAGCAGTGGGTAAGCCGGTGGCAAAGTCAAAATTGATGAATGACGTTTATTTATAGAGTTTTAATTATTATTAAAGTAAAGCTTTGATAATAATTAAATAATGATTAAAAGTGCACATCATTAAATATTATTTGACTTTATTATAAAACATTATTTAATGAGATGTATTAAAGTCAATTATTAAAGTGCATTTATGATGTGTTGGGTGCCCACTTTAATGAGAAGATATAAAGTGCAAAAAGCAAATATATTTTAATGATATTAAATGATTAAAATGCCTCTTGGAGAAATCGACCTAATTGTGGAGAGTTTTTAAGGCATCAAATAGCAAATGAAAATTCATTCTTGATGATTCAACACTTGTCTATTTTGAAGAAGCTTTGGCTTTGGAGAAGAAACCTAGGGTTTTGCAGTAAATTCAATCTTGGAGAACGTAGCCTGTCTTCAATTGTGCTACCTACAGGTGAGAAGATCACCCAGGGATTGCAGGTTATTGGTGGCTTCACACAGAGGTCACATTTGTGCTTCATTGGAGAAGAATTGAGAAGTTTTTCTTAATGGTTTGAAGAGATTTTTATTGTAAATTTGAAAGGCATTGTTTGTTGTTGCTTTTCTGTTGGATAATCATTGCTGGGACGTACTGTAGCTTCTCTCAGGCCGTACAATTCTCTTTCAGCCTGGTCGTACAACAGCTAGAGGGTGGCGTTTGAGTTTGGGAGTGAATCGCTTTGAGTTAGGAGCTGAAATCAACTTCCTTGGAGGCGTCTAAACTGCTGTTAACAGTTTGCTGCTGTTACATGTTGGAGAACTCGTCTTATGAAGTCAGGCGTCCATCAATGGAAGATTCTAGTTTGCTGATATAAAGTTTTCAGACCTGCATTTATTGGCTTGGGTCTGGGTATGATCATTTGTAAGTCAAAGAGGTGTCTATTCTGCTGAATGACTGCTGCAAACTTTACACTTCCTCCTGGCAACCATTTTCAGAGGGTTTCAAGGCATGTTTATCTGTGAGTTCATGAATTGTAACTCCTAGATTTTCTGGGCATTGTTGTTTTAGATAATAGGGGTTATTTTATAAACTGGGTTGTCAATATATTGTGAAAATACTGAGTATTTAAGCTGGTATAAAAATCTGAAATTTTCAGCTATGTATTCCCAATGCAATTTCATTTTTGAATTAAAAAATTATTATTGCAACATCTCCTGTTTTGCTGCATTATATTGTTGTATCAAACATTGCCAATATATCACAAGCATTTATCAAAACAAACCAAACAAGGCAGAAAATTTGTGTTAGCAAATGTCCAGCTGGGGTGGGACATTACACTCTTACAATGGAGATAAGCACATTTTTCATTTCAACACTCCTGTACTATATTTATTTTTTCTATTGCTAAAGTAAGGTTTAAATCATAGTTTTACTACTTGTGAATTTTTTTCCATCTCAAGTTTTTGCAGGAAAAACTTGCTGAGTTTCTGCAGCGAGTTCCCGGTGAGTTTAGGAGAGTTAAGGCAAGATTAGGTGAGCTTTTCCTGTAAAAACTCAGAATAAAAAGAAAAACTCATAAGTAGTTAAACTATAATTTAAACCTTAAACTTACTTGAGCTATAGAAGAAATAAATAGAGTATAGGAAATGTTTTATAATGAATAATGTGCTCATCTACATTGTAAGAGAAATCAATTAACCAACCAAGCATAGCTAGTTTTAAGAGGGGGAAAATGTAGACAATAGTTTAAGTTACAATACTAATATACATCAAATTAATAACCCTAAGCCATATGTTTATCAAAGGAATGATTATATAGTTTTAGCAGTGAGTTAATGGCGAGTACTCGTTGAGTGTGTGGAAAAAGCTCACAACATGCAGTCAGAAGTAGAACAATTGGACACAGTAAGAACACAGAAATGCCACTGAGAAAATTGGGTTTTTTGGCTTTATAAGCCCTATCCGCCCAAGGTAAACAAGCACACTGGAATTTTAGTTTTTTTCTTCGTTTTTTTTTTTGCAAATTGGAAGGATTTTATTGTAGATTTGAAGTTCTGTATTTTGCATAAAATTTATAGTTTTTTAAAAAAATTATGTAATTTTTAAGTTGCTGAGTTTTGCCACATCAGAAAATTTTTGGTCTGCCAAGTCCAAGTATACGAAATATGGTTTAAATAACTTATAACAGTATTATGGGTTATCATTAAGATAAGTGTCATTAGAAATGATAAATCCTGCATTTTTTACTTTTAATTGAACCATCTTAAGATATTAATACTTTCATTTTAGATTGGGTTTAAACCAAAACTATTCTCTTATTTTTATTCTTACTCTTTTGTGCTTTATTTACTGTATTTAATATTTTATGTCTAAAGTTTAAACAACCACAAAAACATTAGAACACATAGGGTCCTAATTATTCTGAACTTATTCTTTTGGAATCTGACCATTGGCGAGAATGCATCACTGATTTGTTCATATATTATAGCGTTTTGGTTTGAAGATAAGTCAGAAGAAAATTTCCATTCCATTGAAAATATAGTCCCATGCTATTAATTAATACTTTCAATTATGATTTCTAAATATATTTCTGCTTATTTTCTGAGCCAAATTCAGGAGTAATTCAAAAATGCTTTCCAAAACCCTCAGAATCCCCTCACTAAAACCTACTTTTAAGATAAGCTATGTAAGAATGACATACCACTTCTTTAAAGTATCCTTGACACTTTTCCGACGACTCCACATAAGTGTTATGAATAGTTGCCATTCTGCTGGAATGCAATAATTTCCATAGAATGGATCCTCCAGAACAGAACTATTTAGCTTCACTGAAGCAAATGGAAAAGTGTTCTCTTTTTTATAGTCGAGCAGTTGTATAACATCCAGTTTGCTAGAGTTGTTCAGCTTCATTCGTTTACAGGAGCTTGGCATAGATGGCAGTGGCAAAGAATGAAGATTACGCACCTGCTCTCCCAAGAAAGAAGCCAGTGCAAAAAAATCCTCTTTTGATAGTTTTCTGCGGCTACATATCCACGAAAAATTAGCATTAATATTCATTTGTGCCAAATTTCATGACAAGAGAGAGAATGTAATTTTCTAATTATGTACATTCCCAACAAATATTGTTACAACTTAGAAACAAAGAAAAATAAGAGAAAGCAAAAATAAATGGTCTAAAAGACACCTGGAATATAAAATACAAAGTAGCTAGACTTGTAGACAAAGTTATCACAGCATAACCCTACAATATAAAACAAAAAATAAGTGGGTAGTTTCTTACAACTGAGAAAGTTCTTCGCCCTTGCAACGCTTTGTTATAAGATATGGCCATACTGACATGCTCACATTAGAATGATTTTCCTCTTTCAAAGGCATTTTTTTCCCTAACAAAGTGGATTCTAACTTGGCCTTATTCCATGTGCTAAAAGAATAATTGCTTGGTAAGTTGTTTTCAAAAAACAGATCAAAATTTGTATTTATACAGGGGACTTCTCTTCCATCCCACAAAATAGATTCATATGAGCCATTAAGAAAAGATAGGAAGCCACTTGCTAACACGTAAGGTATGTAGTTAATTAATGGAGATCCAGACTCATGTAGCATACTGTAAAATTCCATCTGCACAGAATTCACAACCAAAACGTGTTAGGAAAAACTATCTGAACTATGCAAATGTTGTAATAATTTAATTTTTGAATAAACTACCTCAGATCCTAAACTATGAACTGCTGATTCTAAGCCTCCTTCAACATAGAGTTTGATAACATACTCCCCAATTAGATAAACCTGTTCATTAACAAAAAATCAGAAACCCGGTCATAGACTTCATAGTTCTGTGAATCTCTGCATCAATGTGCTTCTGAAATTATTTATAAGATTGCTTCTCTTCATAAGTTTTTAGAAATTAAAATCTAATAATTAATTTTGGTATCTCATGCTTCATACTTGGAAGAATATTACAAGATTTGAATAGCAAAGTGTTCTGCTTAGAGATGCAAGATACTCACCGGATTACTGCCACTCCCAACAGGAAGCTTCTCGCTCTCTGAGGGAAGGGGTAAATTGTTAAAAGCACAAATACTCGAGACACGATCCAACCATTTACCTGCATCAAGAGCTATGCATGCACCCTGAACACAACAATTGTCCCCAAAACGAATTCCATCAGTGGCTTAAAAACACATGTGATGTTAATATGAATATGATGAAGATTTCAAGTATGAGACATTCATAGTGATTGAAATACAATAAGTCGTTGGTCACTGGAAACAAATGACTTTCAAGATGTAGGAATATATAAAATATGGCAAGCAAAGATACACACCATGAACTTTTTTTTTCGATTTCCTAGTCTACCACACCAAAGATTGTTTCTGATAATTCTGTTACATCTAATGAGGTGCATAGACCTAAGAAATAATTCATAACTTTAAGAAACAAAAAAGGTTATAAGGCCCATTATAAGGCCAAATGACATTGTTACGTCTAATAAGGTGCATGGACCTAAGAAATTATTTTAAATTTGGAACGAAAAAATGGTTATAAGGTCAAAGAGACAGAAGAACATGGAATGGACTGTATTTACCTCCCATATCTTCTTTCTGAGTGATGGCCTCACTGCCCAAAGCCTGTGCAACCATTCCCGCGTCTCTCTTTTCCCTAGAGGGTTGCTTTCGTTCCAGTTTGAATTATAGTGATCACGATTCTCCTCCAAATACATAGAAAGAGAATCTATAGAGTAGACCATATCTTTCACTGATGAGCATCTGCCAGAGTTCAAATAATCATGGTTTATATTTCTTGCATCTTCATCTTCGTCTGAAACCCCTACAAGTACAGATGATTTATGAGTGTTCTTTGGCATGACCTCCCCTAGGGTATTCAAGAAATATCAAACTATACATGTATTGATGTCCTTAGGTTTTCTTGTAAGAAAGATATGTACCATGCTCTTCCAAGGCAAGCCTTCCTGCACGAATAACTCCTTTGTGACGATGCCCAGGAGCCAAATCAAGACACACAAACTCAAGGTTGGTGTCATTGACAAAGTTCTGAGTAACAGCAACAGATGTCTCAAGATTAAGTACACAGTGCCACCAACCACTTGGAACGAATATTGTCTCTCCTGGAAGTTGAGTGCACTCCAAGGGCTTGTCTTCTTCCAAAAGTAGAGGATATATATCTAGCCACCACTAAGGAAATAAAAGAAAGTGTGAATAAAGTGCAGATTCATAATTTAAATTGTATTTATTCATGGCTGAAGGATTATCTTTTGAATATGGAAAGAGACAGCCAGCACACATGATTCCATCCAATCATCTAAAATACATTAAGTATACAGAAAATCAGCTAAGAAGAACTAGACAATATATCTAGCCACCACTAAGGAAATAAAAGAAAGTATGAATAAAGTGCAGATTCATAATTCAAAATGTATTTCTTCATGGCTGAAGGATTATCTTTTGAACATGTGAAAGAAACAGCCAGCATACATGATTCCATCCAATCATCTAAAATACATTAAGTATACAGAAAAATGGCTAAGAAGAACTAGACAAAAGAACCTGCGGTGATGAAGGGGTTTCAATATTCACATCTCCATCTTCCTCATTCACATGTACTGTTACTCCTGGGGGTACCCTGCCAGGAGGATATAGTGCCCATCTGCAAATGTACTTATGAATTTTAAAAACCACTGTTTCTTACCAAAAACAAAAAGGAATACTGAAAAATCACAATAAAAAGCTTTAAAGAAATGAAAAACTAGAAGAAAATTTCTTAGAAGTTGAAGCAAGTACCAGTAAAAGCGAGAACAAAGAAATATTAAGAAAGCATTCAAAAGAAAACCTAGACTGTACTTCCATCTGATACAACTTTTATAGTAGCTATATGAAAGGATAGAATGTCAGCTCTAGTCCATACCAGAGTAAAAATAGCATTAATGAAAGAAAGTTAGTAAATTTGACAGTTTACATGCTCCGAGACACCCAAAACAGAGCACCTGAAAATAAGCATATAGCAGACACAAAGCATAGCACCATGATGTAGATCAGCTGAACTTAAGCACAGTTGGCAGATTGCAGTTTACTACTAACGGTGAGCTTCAAACAGGTTTATTAACATATCTGTTATATTATATGCACAGTGCTACACTCCAACTTATCATTCTTCACTGTTATAACATGTTGCATGAAAGTTTCTTCCTAGAAGCAGAACTTGTCAGGGAAGTTCGAACTCCGTATTCTGTGCCTACATTGCATGTAGAAAAAATTCAATGCTGAAATTCCAAATACTTCTCATGGTTCAAGTAAAAACTAATCAACTATGTGTGCTATAGCAATATATGGATGGTTCGTCTTTGGACCCCCAGATACTTGCCTTACGAAGATATATGAAAGCAATATGACTTAATAGAAATTTTAGGTAACCACATTGTGTGTTCAAAATGAACAAAAACAATAAACAATAAAAGGTCACAGTTATGGAAACATGACAAGATATGGAGTTGAGAGACAGTGTTAGAAACAGCTCCACTCTGACCATACATATATAAACAATACTCATATTTCTGAAGCCTGAACAATGCTCAATGGCATGAAACAGCCCTTAAATGAACAAAAAACACCAAAATCTCAGAAACAACCCCAAAACAATGTTTGAAGCTATGGAGTATGGTCCTCTTAACCCATGCTGAAACACAGAAATTGTGGCAAACAAAAAAAAAAGCATAAAAGGGAACCGTGAAACAGCCATTCAGCAGGTGCATTGCAGTCTGTTTTTACATGCAACAGTATCCCCCTATTGCAATTATGGAGGCTAAATTTTACCATTCATTTATGTCATTTGCTTTTGGATATGTTATGTTAGTTTTTGTACATTCATGTCATGTACTAGGGTTCTGTGGCAGTCACTAATTGATTGGATTGTTGACGTGATTGTGATGTGCTTGTGGCATGCTTACAGGGCAAGGAAGATAAATAAAAATATGGCAACATTCTGGGCACAGATAAATATGAATAAACCTGATTATTTATAATCTTGAAATATTGATTTCACATTGTTGAAGAGAGACAACTGACGAAACATATGAACTGTATTTTATTTTTCCTTTCATAAATCATTTTTTATTGTTTTCTCCAGTGAAAGTCTTCATGACCTATACCCAAATGTGTCAGATACCCCAATAAATATTCTCAAGACTTGTTTCCCTTCAGAATTGCTACCCAAAACTTAAATATTCCCTTAAAAAACTCCTGGTTTCCAACTACCAGATTAATTACCTCCTTACAAACTATTCTAGCAATTGGAGGTACTAAGCATTCTTTGGGATGCTCCAATTACCCACATATAAGGCAATAAACCAATGAGGCCACAGTCCCCTCTGCAAGCAGTTACCAGGGTACCTCCATTCTCTTTTTCTCAAACAAGGCAAGGTGGGCTGCAGCCGATCTAGAAAATGGTTTGGACATTCCACAGGTGCAATCATCAGCATACAGATTCCAATATTCAGACCACTCTACACACTCAACCAAACATTTCTACCATCTAAAAATGGTTTCAAATACTGAAAAGAGTGTATAACCAGGCATAACAGACATCTAAACACTAACAATGGAAGCAAACAGACACAAATTTGTAACAACACATTACCACTGGAGAAACCCTCAACTAGGTAGAAAACTCCAGGAAGAGTGAATATAACTCGTCATCCTGCTATTTCTCAGCTTTTGTAAGTGTATTCACTGCCTTTTTCAGATTTACAAGAGCATTACATTGGTTTACTACCAGCTCCCTACACCTGCATAATGCCTTGGCATCTATATGACTTTGCCATAACCTATGCTACAAACTTAAGAATGGATTACATCCATCAATCAGACTTGCAACATATACTTGCACAACGCACAGTCCCAAACTGGCTCTACTCACCATCAATTAATTGTCTCCCAAAAACTAGCTTTAACATTGCCAAATCCCATGTCTTATTACTCTCCTAGGCATGGAGAAGGTATAACATAACTGCCTCTTGATTCCCACGCCAACAATCAAAAGAATAAAGGCCAAAATAGACAACAAAATGCTCACAAACTCTTCATTTTCCAAATCTCAACTCGTATACAAGTTCAATTACACCTATACCAGTTATTCACTCACCAGATCCATCCATTTTTGCTTGCATCTTCTAGAGGCCATAACTGTTGCATCTGCACTTGAAAATAACTGCCATTTTGTTTAAATTCAAAGGCTATCTAAATATGCAATAACATCCAATTTGTGATTCCATCTATCCATTCATTTCACTGCTACAACATGACTGCATTTTTTAGATCCTGAATGAGCTAAATCAAACCCAAAATTTGTCTCATCCACCAACAAAGATTCTATGTCCCATACCATCCCAAAACAATGAAACATCCATAAGCATAAAACAAATTGGCCAATGTCCAGAAAAACCCTTTTACATTGGTCTAATGACAAACTCTGCATGAGCTAGTTGACAACATGCTGTGAGCTGGAATGACATGTCCAAATTTCCGCTACACTCAAAATTTCAGATCAGCAGAACTACAACATAAATGGTCAGGTTTGAATTCCTCTTGCTATTGTAACTAGTTTTTGTAGACATTAATATTATTTCTTTCTTTCAACCAAATATGTCACAAATGTTGATGGGGATTTAAAATAAAAGCGGATCAAGAACTTAAATGAAAATTGAAGGAAAAACTTCATAGCATCTCAAAACCAAATTATTGAAGGAACAAATATGATGAGAAAAATATCAGCTTTTGTAAAGTATCCAAATGACCTTATTTGAAAGAAAATTGCACATTTGCACACACATGCCATGATGCAAATGGCAACAGATTTAGTTTTTACCTCTTGCGCCCTTGCAGGAGAGTGTTCCAAGCACTTGTGAGCAGTGGATCTACATGCCATGATGCACCACTGCGTGCAGGACCAATAACTAACCATCTAAAAGGTGGTCGTTGGTGCTTATCCAAGATATCAAACAGGTCTTCTTGAAACAAATGTGGCACATTATATTCTTTCAATAAATCTGGTGCAGCTTCTCCAAACTGGATAAAAGAAATATAAGGAGTGAACAGATAGTATAACTAAAATTTGAAAGATATTTTTTGAGGGATAAACAGTTAAATATCTTCAGAATTTGATAAACTTGCCTTGGGATCAAATATATAAAGAGGATCTTCATCATGTTGTAGTTTCACATACAACACATAATCCTTTAATTTCATAGTAATCTTATTTGCATTGCTTTGAGAAATACGAAATTCAACTTCTCCATATCTTTCTGCTAGTTTCTCCAAGGTCCACATATGTCTTGCAATCCAATCATTGGCCAAATTTGTAAATAACACCTGCAGTGCATGCTATGATCACTTATACAGTGGGAAGGCAAAGAAAGAATGTGGATTACACAAACCAGATAATGGAAACTACAGACAGATGCAATCCACAGATAAAATATTAGCAAAGATTGTGCATCATTGCAAACATGTGTCTGATATTAGAATTCCTCAACTACTACACATTCTCTTGCCATACATGCCAAAAAATCATCTGCAAGAGGTGAAACCAAATTTACATATATAATAATAAATGACAAGTATCAAGAACATTGGAGACTAATAAGATCAAAGGGAAAGGTATGAAGGCAGCAAGGCATATAAGAAAGTGAAAAATATTGCTTCCATTTCCATACCACTTACTGTTCCATGACAATTGTATACATGCATACTACTACTTTTGTGATTAAAACATTGAAGCATTGGTAATCATCATTATTGCAAATTTATTAGAGCAATATTATATAGTTCGTTTCTCCTTAATCAACCATTAATACTTCTTCATTTAATGACACCCGTAATCAGAAACAATCATTCCAGTTGTAGGGGCATGATACTTGAAATAGTTTGTGTTACTGTTAACAATGTTTTGAAAGCCGAAGCTTTATTTTCCAGCCATGAAAGGTTCATTAATGTTTACTTATTGTGAATTCATATTAATTTCTAACAAATATTTCAAGACCTACTTTAAAATTAAAGTCTTGAAGGTGGCTTCTTCAAAACCTTGTAACATTATTGTACATAATCCTAGGTGTAGTCAAATTTGTTCAAATAATATTTTATATTTCCTAAATACACTAGAAGCTGAACAGCCATCTAGAAGATGAACTAGACAGTCATTTCATATTAATAGATATGTACATTGCATCACATTTTGGGTGAAAGGAATACAAGTTTCATTGAATACTTTCTTG
Organism: Sequoia sempervirens; assembly: GCA_007258455.2. Lineage (NCBI taxonomy): Eukaryota > Viridiplantae > Streptophyta > Pinopsida > Cupressales > Cupressaceae > Sequoia > Sequoia sempervirens. The sequence goes on from VDFB02000002.1 coordinate 37,965,910, forward strand.
TTGTCTAATTTCCAGTCCATTTCATTTCGTCAATCTTTCTTTTGCATTTCATTCACTGGCCTACATTGGTATCAGAGCAAGTTATTCATTCTCTATTTTTGCAATAAAATACTCCTCCATTTGTCTAGAATTTCCAATAAACAATATGAGTCAAAGCCAAAGAAATATGCTTCTGTTGTTTGCAGCACACCCACTTATCCTGTGAGCATATATCATTCATTCCTACTCTGCTTGTCCCATCACAAAAAGGAAGCTCCCATGCCCTACCATTCGTGTGTCAATCTGAAGATCAATCCTCATTATCAATTCCAGCATGCCCTAGTATTTTATCCTCCCAACCTACACTTATTCTATCCAATTGAACAGACCCTCATATCCTTGTTGTTTGCCATTATTTTCACGTTCTATGATTCTCCGCCTAGTGCATTCACATTTAATATTTCTTGCCTCAATCCAATGATGATAACAGATCCACAACAAGGCCATGGACATGGAACAGCTACAACAAGATGATGGTGGTGTCTAATAGGAAGAGGTCGTCAAATGCTTTCTTTGTGCTATAATTATACTTTGAGATTCATTTTTCAAGACTACAAGGATTCAACCAAAGATGAATACCATCAATGAAGAAACTTGGATGTGTAGACAATGTATGTCTAGAGAAAGCCCCCATGGACATGCATGTTTCTCAAAGTTGGCAATTTTTTTAAAGAGGTGTGTGAAAATTAGCGAAATCTAAAAAGCAAGAATACATGAAAGTAAGGAGGAAGGAGCTAATTTCATTAGGGAAGCATAGTTCAAGAGGCTTTTGGAGGGAATTGCAACAGACTAGAACTAATCTTGCAAATAATATCATGGATGTCCAATGGTTCAATGATTAAAAAATGTTGTATGAAAGAGAACAAAATAAAGATCTCCCCCTGGTAATTAACACTAGGGCCAAATTCTTCTCCACAAAGGATATAAAGGAAGGAATTAAAAATTTGGCAATGGGAAAAGCTCGGGACATCGATCAATTATAGGCTGAATTATTAAAATTGGGCTTGGAAGCTCTAGAGCCACACATCAAAAGGATATTTAGCAAGGTTATTCAATATGATTTCCCAATAAATTGGAAAACTAGTGTTGTCATCCCTCTACTCAAAAGCAGGGATGTCAACAACCAAGCAAACTATCAAACTCTAATGATTAATCCCCTTTTTAGAAAACTTTTTGGAAGTATGGTGGAATGTAGGATTAGTCTTTGAGCAGCAAAGGAGGGTAAGAGGGTGAAAGGGCAAACAAATTTCAAGCCAAAGCACTCTACAATTGACCACTACATCACTCTCAGACATTTGCTTTAAAAAGTTTGGGAAAAATAGGGGGAAAAGATCTTTTGCTATTTTGTCGATTTCAAAAAAGCATTTGACACAGTGCCTAGAAGCAAACTTTGGGGCAGAATAGAAGAGTTGAGAATACCTAAAAAATATAGGATAGCACTCCACAAGCTTTATGATCAGGTTCAAGCCAAAATTAGAACAAAGGGTACTTTATCAAAATGTTTTGGGATCAACATCGAAGTCAAACAAGGCTGCCCGCTATCCCCCACTTTCTTTGGTCTATACATAGACAAGTAAGAGGAGTAGATAGACAAGTTAGGAAATGGGTGTGTTCGACTAGCTACATATGTGATAAAGTTGCTGCTATATGCAAATGATCTTATCTTAAAGGCCAAAACATCACATAGTCTGCAAGAACACCTAAGAGCTCTAGAACTATTATGTCAGGATGTCATGTCCCATGATGACCCTTAGCCTATTTTTCAAAAAAATTCACATAGGCTAATGGGGTGTGGAAAAGGGGAAATAAATAAATAACTAAATTAATTTGTCAAAATGTATTGAGTTATAAATTATATGATGACTCATATTTAATTATTTAAAAAGGTGTTTTAAGTGATTAAATAAAGTGTCGTTAGACCCAAAGTGCAAAAAAGAACAATTTATTATATTTTCTTACTTTGAGGGAATTAAATGTCAAGAAAATAATATTATTTTATTTCCTCAAAAAAATTATAAAAGAGAGGAAGGTTTTCGAAAAGAGTCTTCTTGCTCATTTGAACAATTTCATTTCTCAAGAATGAATGTGTGTTCTTTCTTTCCCAAGGATGAAAACCCTCTAAATTTGTTGCCTTCGAGGACAAAAACCCTCCCAAATTTTCAGTGCAATTCCATACACGGATTGACAGTGTGCTTCAGCTGATAAGTTTTTGGTACCCAGTTTTTGAGTATGAGTTTTGATGTGATATTTCACAGAAGTTAGTTGTTTATTTATGGGTTTTTTTCTATAATGTGATAAAATGCACAGTATTATATTGGTATTGCTGATAATTTTCCTGTAGATGTTGATCGTACATCTCCAGTGCATGTTGTACCAAGTACACAAAAAGAAATAGATTGCATTTTAGTGGACTAGTCATACCATCATGACCAAACCATCCTTGCTACCATTTCTCTGTTGCAATGATTTATATTGAATATTTTGCAAGTTGTACTCTTTCTAAATAGATCATATAATCTACAAGAATTTTATATAGTTTAATGATGATGATGGGTTGTGATTTGGCATTGAAACATAGTTCACTTTTTGAGTTTTGACTGGTTGCGCCTTAAACAGATTGATGTTCATGCAGGTATTATCTATAATAGGTCTGAAAATGGGGCAGTTTTATCTCCCAAGTTACTAAGCCATATCATCTACTCTACCACCTACCTGCATGTTGTTTTGGATTGCAGCCTTACAACTAACTGATTTATGCAAATTTCTCCTTCAGTATAGGTCTGCAATAGCTGATTCTCTAGTCTGTACCATTGCAGCCGAGGTTCCAATCTTTATCAGCAGTAATTTAATCCCAATTTCAAGTTCTGAATTGCAGATTTTGGCATCTATATATTTCCAAATATTTTATCTCCAATTTCTTGGGTTCTAGCACAATATTCAGAGATATTAACTAGTTTTAAGTATTCAGAATATTGTTTCAATTATTTGGATCTGCAAATAATCATTTGTAACTCAATTTCTTACAAATTGAATATTGTAAACTGGTGGGTTTACTGCCAATAGTTTATTCCTGAAGATCCTAGATGGTTCTGTTAAAACTTAAGAGCCCATCAAAAAATTGTAAAATTTATCTAAGGCCTGACTCATTTTGTAATTTTACCCCAAGTCTTGTCTTCTAATATCCATTTAATGTCCCTCATGTGTTGTGGAAGCCAAGTGTTCGATCAAATTCTTTAGTGTTTGTATGTTTTTGAGGAGCCTTGTGTTTCCCCACACTATAGGCTTTCAGGTAGAATTTGTACCTAGGCACTAGGTTTTGAGCTTCTAGGTTCCCCCAAAGACTCAAACCCAGCCGAGTTTTTGGTGCAATTGTACACCAATAAAACTTGCCGTACTTTTTGGAAAAACTTGCCATACTTTTGGCGAGTTTTTCCAAAAAGTACGGCGAGTTTTTAAAAAAAACCCGTGCGACTTTATGCACGCCCAGGCAGCCGCTAAAAAGGCATTTTAACTTGTTTTTTTTTCATTCATTTGTCTTCTCACACTCAGCAAAAACTCTCTCCGAAGCATAGTGCACTCATTTGCAGCAATTTTGCATCCAAAAGACGAGATTTGAAAGGCATTTACATCGAATTTTGAAGGCAAATTGGATTTCTAGGTAGGTTTTCTTATTTTTCTTTTTCTTTCTCTTTTTTTAAATTTTTTCTTCATTCTTGTTGGTTCTATGTTTAAAAATCATCTGAATGTAGTGTGAAAATGATTTAAATGCATTTATATTCATCAAAACAAGATTTTTTTATGAATTTTTCTGATTTTTTTCATTTTTTTGAAATTTTCTTTAAACCCTAGTTATTTTTTTTGTTTTGAATCCTCTTTTTTGTTGAATAACATGTTTACAATCTTAGATTAGCTTAATTTTTTAGTTTGAAGTAATTTTCAGAATTTTTACATTTTTTCACATTTCTTTGAAACCCTAGTTATTATTTTCTTTTTAAAATCCAATTTTTTTGTTATGAAAATGTTTAGAATCTTAGATTAGTTTAGATTTTTAGTAATTTAAAGTAATCTCTTTTGATTTCATCTAATTTAGCTTGTTTTTAAATTTTCTATCAAAAACTAACAAGTTGTGCTTTCACTTTGTGTAGGTTAATAATTAAATGATAATGGCTTATGAACCTGCTTCTGCCTTAGGCTCTACCCCATCCGTGCCTACGGGATTTGTAGGCACTCATCCTCCAGGAGCTAGAGATCCTGCCTAGAAATATGCTTATCTAGGACCCCTACCTGGCACAGTATATTGCATTAAATGTGAAAAAGTATTACGTGGAGGCATCAATCGCCTCAAATACCACCTTGCAAGCATCCCTCAACGTGATGCTAGGGAATGTCCTAAAACCACAGAAGAAATAAAAAGACATATGAATGCCATACTTTCAGTTGCAAAAGAAAAAAAACTGCAAAGAGAGAAGGCAAGAGCGGCAATGCAAGCAACCATAGCCTCTTCTCAAGGTGCTCCAATTGAGTCGGATGATGATTATGATGTTACTCAAGAGATAGTGGGCTCTCTTTGTGGTCCACATGTGCGAAGGTCAAGGCAACCCACCACCACCTCCATCCCTTCATCTAACCTCTAGTAGAGCACCAGGGGCAACCGCAGGACCTACACGGTTGCATGATTATTTCGTGCCTAGAAACACACCTGGTGCACAACCTTCCTTAGAGGCCACTGGGTGGAATAGGGAGGTGCATGAGCAAGCAGACATTGCCTGTGCAGATTTTTGGTATTTTAACAATATCCCTTTCAATGTGGCAAAGTTCTCCTTACTGGCAGAATTTGGTCACCGCATTGATAGTTGCAGGAAAAGGCTACAAAGCGTCTTCTCGCACGGACTTGAGTGGGAGGTTAGTTTATGTTCTTTAATTTATGTTTTTTAAGTTTAATTTATGATGAATTTAAGCTATTTTTTTGTTTACAAATTAAAATTACGTACTTAATTTCACTTCGTACTTGTAGGTTGCTTACTAATGCAACTGAAAGGGCAAGGGCAATAGTAGAGGAGCAAAAAGAAAAATCGAAACAATATGGCTGCTCTATTCTTTATGATGGGTGGACGGATGGAAAAAACCATACCATTATTAATTTATTGGTTGCATGCAAATAAGAGGTGGTGTTTTTAAAATCAATTGATGCCTCCCACATTGTAAAAAGTGCAGAAAATTTGGCTAAGATGTTGGAGGAAGTTTGCATGGAGGTGGGGATTGCAAATGTTGTGCAAATCATAACTGATAATGCAGCAGCATATGTGGCAGCAGGAAGACTCCTCCAAGATAGACACCCCTCACTTTTTTGGACACCTTGTGCAGCCTATGTCCTTGACCTTCTTTTGGAGGACATAGGAAAACTAGATTGGGTCACACCAATTGTAGAGGACACGAGGAGGATCACTAAATATATCTACAATCACCCTTGGGTTCTTCACTTGATGAGGGAGCACACCCATGGGAAAGAATTGGTGAGATCAAGTGTAACAAGGTTTGCAACGGTTTTCTTAACGTTGCAAAGCATTCCTGGTTCTTTGACGGCTTTAAAACAAATGTTTGTGAGTCAACCATGGATGGACTCAACCTATTCAAAGAAGCTGGAAGGAAATAAGGTGTCAAGAATTGTGTTTGATGCCCAATTTGCACAAAGGGCTGCAAAGATTGTGAAGGTAACTTCAATTTCAAAACTTTGAATTTGAATTCAAATTGAATATATTTTTTAATGTCTTTCATTGTAAATTTGAAACACTAATCTTTTTGCATTTTTCTATTGTAATTTGTAGGTGTCGGAGCCCTTGGTTAGAGTGCTCCGCTTGGTGGATGGGGATAAAATCCCAATGGGATATCTTTATGAGGCCATGGATAGGGCCAAGGAGGCTATAAAAAATTATTATAAGGGGGACAGCCTCAAATTTGCTCCCATTTGGGAGATTATTGACAGGAGGTGGAACCATCAACTCCACCAACCCATCCGTGTAGCAGGGTACTGAACCCTCATTTCTTCCATTCAGGCACCTACTCAGATCCTACTGGAGAGGTGATGGAGGGCCTCACTAATTGCATTCAGAGGATGTCACCCAATCTTGAGGTGGCAAACCTCATTGTTAATGAATTGCAAAGTTATAGAGAAAAAAGGGGTGCACTCTTCTCTTCAGAGCTAGCAAAGAGAGCAAAACACAATCAGCCACCAAGTATAAAATTTGAAATTTACAAGTTACAAGTTACAAATATTGATAATTTGATAAAATATGTTTTCAACTTTTGAGTTTTGACTTTCCTTTCTAAGTTTCTAAGTTCTAACTCTTAATTTGTTTTTTGTAGATGTTTGGTGGTCAAATTGGGATGGAAATACCCCACATCTCCAACAATTTGCCCTCCGTATCTTCTAGCAGCCTTGTAGTTCGTCCAATTGTGAGCACAATTGGAGCTTGTTTGAGGCCATCCACACAAAGAAAAAGAACAAACTAGCTCAAAAATGCCTGAATGACCTTGTATATGTGCAATATAATCTTCGGCTGCGCACAAAAAAGGTTAAGGAAATATCAGATAATCCAATTGATTTGGATGAGATAGATCCATACAGTGATTGGACGGGGCGAGATGAGCAGCCTCCATTGTTTTCCAAGGATGAGATCTATGACTTAGAGCAACAAGCAATGGAGGAGGGGGGTGGATTTGCATTCTCATTGGATGACATTGAGGATGATCCTGAGGAGGAGTCATTGCCAATGCCAAAGCCACTAGCAGTAGGATCTACATCCAGGATGGAGGTTGAGCAGCCATAGCAGATGCCTACGACTACACCCTCTCCCGTAGTGAGAAGTACTAGACATGGGAAGAGGAAGATGTGTATTTGTAAACGCTGAAATATATTAATGTTGTATTTACTTTCAATTTTACAAAAACAATTTGCTATTTTCATTTTGTTTCAGACTATCAGTATCAGTGTATTGAGCATTCCACATGGGGATGCGATTTTGTATCTAATTTTCTTTCAAATCAATCAAATATAACTAGACTCATCTTGTTTCTTCTATGTACTCATTTTATTGACTCATTGGATGCATCTTATCATTGAATTTTGCAAAAAAAATGTGTTTTTAATGAAGCTTAAGCAATTTTTTAAGTTGCCGAGTTTTTTCCATACTGTATTTTTCGGGCTTGCCGAGTTTTTGCAATTGGCAAGTTTTTCAACTATGCATTGCAAGATCAATCACCAAATCAAACACCCAATACCTAAATAGAGAAGAAAGATGTTTTCAACAATTATGTTCCTCCTTCAACCAATTCAACTCAAAAGTTTCGCAAAGACAAAAAATCCTTGAAGAAAAGTGTCAATCCCCCTCCTATGTCACAGAACAATGTTGTTGCATTTGAATCAAAAAGTGTGTTGTCAAAACCATAGTAACGAGACTTGCCAGGACTCGACAAGACTCGGCGAGTCCCGAGTCGAGTCACCCTAGCCGAGTCCTGGGGGCTCAAACTTGGACTCGGCCGAGTCCTGGCTGGACTCGCCGAGTTTGGTGGACTCGCCAAACTCGCAGAGTCCAGGAGAGTCTTGTCAGCAGGACTCGGCAACAAGCTGCCCCGGGACCCTGCGAGGGGCGCTGCCCCTCGACCCCGCTGGGGGTGCTGCCCCCAGACCCCCGAAAGGGGCGTTGCCCCTTGACCCCACTAGGTGCACTGCCCCCAAACCCCCACAAGGAACATTGCCCCTTGACCCCGCTGGGGGTGCTGCCCCTTGACCGCGCTGGGGGCACTGCTCCCAAACCCTCGCAATGGGCATTGCCCTTGGCCCCGCCCAGACCCCCGCAAGGGGCGCTGCCCCTCGACCCCACTAGAGGCACTAAGCCTACACCCCCACAAAGGGCACTGCCCCTCAACCCCATTAGGGCAATTTCCCTAATACTTGATATTATGGCTACTGCATCATCCATGACCTATCTTAGACACATTCGTAGGAAGGATGCAGGCTCCTTTGAGCCATAGACTTCTAGTTATTGTTTTGAATCTTTTGATATTTCATATTTGTTTGGAACATTTGATGTCATGGATTTCATATTCGATGATTTTTGTATACATTTGAGTCTTTGACTATATATCTAAGTGTGTTATTTCCTTGGGCAACTCAACTACAATTTGTGTTTATACTTATATGATCGATGTATACTTGTGTTAGTGGCGAGGACCTTGATTGGGTTGACTAGGCAAATAGAGAGGCTGAGGCTATAGCCATGGCAGAGGAGGAGGCTAAAGCATGAGCAAACACATCCACAACTAATGTTGGTGAGGGTGGCATGGAGTCACAAGCATAAACTATGGTTGTAGTTGCTACATCATCTAGGACCCACCTTAGATGCCTTCATAGGAAGGATGCAAACTCCTTTGAGCCATAGACTTGTAGTTATTGTTTTGATATTTCATATTTGTTTGGAACATTTAATGTCATGGATTTCATATTTCATGAGTTTTGTATACATTTGACTAATTTTATATTTCTAAGTATGCCATTTCCTTCAGCAGCCCAACTACAATTTGTGTACTTTATACTTATGTGATCGTTGTATACTTGTGCATGTGATCAAATTTGCTTTTATTTGTGTTGTATTCAATAAAGGGTGCTTGAAACAAGTTTTAAATCCTTAAAAATCTCTAAATTTCTAGGGTTTTTTCAACTTTTTTTCATTTTGTCGAGTCTGCACCGAGTCCAAGTCCCGAGTCGCCGAGTCACCAAGTCGAGTCACCCTCGCTGAGTCCGAGTCTCGTAACTATCCTTTCAGCTGCTTGTGCCAATGGACAGGACTCCAACATATTCCCAATGAAAAATGGGAAAGTAATAGCCGCCTTCTACTTTGGCCTCCGAATGTTCTGATAAGTCTCCAGCTGTCTAAGGACTTCTAGCAAAATCATCCTATTTGTAGGATAGATTGGAAGCCTATAAGGATTTCTAGTGAATCCCTGGATCCTTATATATGTGAACCTTGGAAACTGGATAAACCAGGATCCGTATCTACTAATCAAGCTCTTGGCTTCATGACGCAGCCTCTGGTGAGTTCCTCCTTGAAGTATTCTGGTAATGTACATGAGGAAAGCATCATGCGCCCGCCTGAAGTGAGATTTTCCTCTGAGTTGTAGCTACGGGTAACAGTCATAGGACTTGAGTTCGTTCTCACCATTGCCAACTCTGCCTTTGCATATCAGTCCTGAATATCTGTACGTTCTGGCCAACAAATAGACGATGTAAGAGCTCATGTGGAATGACTTTGTCTTCTCCAAATTGACTAACTGCTCGTTGAGATTATCACTAATCATTCGGGACCAGTTGAACATCCGAACGTCGGAGGTGATTTCATCAATAAAATAGTACATCCCCAACTCAAAAGGCGCGCCTTGTGGATTACCGGCTATTTTGTTTAACATCAAAATAATATCTCCATAATCCTCCTTGAAGTCTGTCCGACGCAACTTCTTGGGCATTTTCTTGGCAGATGGTCAAGGTTTTTCCAGCCATGATTTGTTAATATTTGTGGCACAGAGTTCAGCCTGGTCTTCATACAACCTTTTGGCATCCTCCTTAGTCTTATATACAGTCCGATGGTGTGTCAGGATACCAAATGCCTCCTGAATTGTCACTTCGCCGAGGTGAGCCAATATCCTCCCGTCAGGTGCAACAATTTGCCTCTCTTGTGCATCATAATGGATGGCGCACTCTACCATCAATTCGACACATTCTACTGTTGGCGGAAATCTGGCTGCTTGGAAGATGCCATTCCTCACCATCCGTCGAGCAATTGGTGTCAGCAATCCATTGTGTCCGTATATCCTCTTCTTGAACTCCGTGAAGTCCACATGCCTGAGATCGGTGTTGGTAATGTTTTTCCACTTAGAATTAATCTTTGACTCTCGCTGCAACCCTTTGCTGGCAAACTTCATCGGCACTTTTCTTGATAATTCTCCCGATGTGGTCATTAAACTGCAGTAAATAAAAGAATTAACATTAGTAAGGAAACTTTTAAACATAATTTATTTCCGTGCCTTTATTCAAAAAATTTACTTTCAGCTTGTTAAAAAGATAAATTTCTGCAAAAAAGCAAGCTGAAAGTGGGCAAACTTGATTAAAATTTTGCCAGAACTTGGCCAGAATGAATAAGATGGAAGAAGAATTGAGAAACTTAGCCAACCAAACTTCAAACCTTCGAAAATATCCTCTGGCTGCAAATCAAATCCAACTTGAAAGAATTTAGTCAAAAATCCAATGAAAGAGTGCGCCAACTTGCTGAGAAGTACGACTTTCAGCCAAGAATTAATTTATTTCCTCAAAAATCACGCCCTCCAGCATAAAAAAAATTATTCTTCCTGAGAAAATCAACCTTGCCTCAATTTCCTTGCAATCTTGAGAGAGATTAACTTCTCTTCAATCGAACTTGTGAAAAATGAGTTGTTGAAACTCATTATAAGGCTCAAGAGTTCGATTTGTTTTAGTAATTTCATCTTTTTCTCTCGATTTCGATTTGTTTTCTTCTCTTCATCAAGGCAAGTTTCTATTCTTTTCGAAAAAATCTTCATGGCAAGCTTATCCAGGCGCCACCTTTAGCAAAATCTTTTGATTTCCTCTAAGTTCAAAAATTCGATTTTAGCTAAGTGTTTATCTTTATTTTCAACATTTGGAAAAATATTAAATGTCCAATTAAATTCGATTTTCCCAAGTTTCAAATCATGGCGAGAATTTACTCATGGATTTTCTCTTTGGCGAATTTCATTTACTTCCATGGATTTTCTTCCAAGTCATTTGTGGCGAATTTGTATTTGTCCAAGGCACATTATTTTCCTAAGTGTTGGAATAAATTATCCAAAGTATTAAAATGGAAAATTTTAACTTTTTCCATGGCTAATTACTTATTCTCCAAGTTATTTCACTTTATCCTCTAGCCAAGGCGAACTTCATATTTATTTTGTCATGTTTTATCTTTTCTAACACTTAGACTTTTCCTCTCTTAGCCAAGTCGGACTTTATAGTCATCTCGCCAACAAATCTTATTTTTCTTACGCCACATTTTTATTTTTTTCTATGCCTTGTGCTAGGCATATTTCCCCATGCCAAAATCGAACTTTTACTCATGTTTGGGCTTTATTTCCTAGGCAAAGTCGGACTTTTCTTAACCTTGGACAATTTTCCTCTTGCCTAAGTCAAACTTTGTTCTCATGGCAGACTTCATAAATATTTCTCCAAGTGATCAATGGGGTGGGAGGACTTTGTATCTTGCTTTCCACATGTATTTTCTTAGCCAAATTTTTAATTTTCTTCCTTCTTGCAAGCTAGGCGGACTTTATCAACTTCTTGCCATGGTCTAGGCGGACTTCAAGATGGCCTCTCCATGTCTTGGGCAGACTTTCTAGCTTCCTTGCCAAGTCTACCTTGAGGTGGGCGGACTCCAAGACATTCCTTCCTTCTTCCATCAAAGCTAAGGGCGGACTTTCCAATATGTTTGACACTTTCTCATCCAAGGCATGGCAGACTTTCCATTGGTCTTGCCATTGTCTTCCAAATGCTAGGGCGGACTTCCAAAGGGTCTTGCCATTGATGGGGCGGACTTTGAAGTCTCCATGCCTTTCCTTCTTCAAGCCTTAGGAGAATTTCTCCAGACTTAGGCAAATTTACTCCATGAATTGCATGCCTTTTGGTTGATTTTTCATTGATTTTCTCATTCTGGAGGTTTGATTTTCATGATTTTTTTAATTGATTTTCTGATTTTCACCTTGATTTTTCCAAATTTTTGCATTGATTTTCCCATATTTTTCATTGCTTTTCCATGCTTTTCTTGATTTTTCGTTGATTTTTGCTTGATTTTTCACATCTGGTGGCCTAATTTTGATTCTAAAAATGGAAATGTTGACTCCTTGACCAAGGTTGACTTTCTAAAAATAGAAAAAGCAAAATCCCTAAAAAGTAGGGATCCCAGATTGGTCCAAAAATGCCAAAAATTAAAAAAGCAAAAAATCAAAAATCCCTAAAAAATAGGAAGTGTCAGAATTGACTCAAAGCACAGGCGATCCTCATCTTCCGGACCTTCTGAGCACTTCCATGATGTTTAGGCACTGATTCAGGCTTGGATTCTCCAGTTGGCTCGGGTGTTTACTCAAAAAATCTAACTTGAAACTCTCAAAACAATGACCTCATGAAACTGTTGCGCGAAGGCAAAACCCTAAGAAGCAAACTACTGGGGATCCCCATTTGCAATGGGGCGATGTGTGAAAAGGTCACAACAGGGTGCTACCCCTCGACCCTGCTGGGGGTGCTGCCCCCAAACCCCCACGAGGGGCATTGCCCATCGATCCCGTTGGGGTGTTTCCCCCAAACCCTCATCAAACTATAGGTCTAAGAATATAATAGGCCAATGATGAATCATGATCATAAAACCTACAAAATACATATCCCCTATTGCAAATCTCTACATCTTTCACAATCAAAGCCATAATCAAGGATTATCTTGTTTCATACATTAGACAACAAAACATGTAGTCTTGAAGGCTTCAATAAAATTTTAATAATAAATTCCTCACTTGAATATACACACCAATCATTGAGACACAAGCATATCATGGCTACATCATCATCTAGGACCTATCTTAGACACTAGCGCATGACTTGTCGTGATGTTGGGATGAGTAATGCAAGCTCTTCTGAGCCATAGACTTATATTTTTAGTTTTGATATTTGTTTTGATGCCATGGATTTCATATTCCATGAGTTTTGTCTACATTTGACAATATTTATATATCTGAATGTGTTATTTCCTTCAACTAAAATTTGCATTTATACTTATGTGATCAATATATGTTTGTGTATGGGATCATAGTGATTTCTATTTGATGATGTTATTGTGTCTTTAAGGTTTATTTATTAAAGGGTGCACGAAAAAAGTTTTAAATCCTTAAAAATATCTGAATTTCTTGGGTTTTTCTATTTGTCGAGTCTGGGCTCTGAGTCCTAGTCTGAGTCAAAAATTGGCTTGCCGAGTCCAAGGCGAGTCTGAGTCTTGTAACACTGGGACAGTCCTTTTTGGACCCTCCATCCGTGACTGCACCATAGTTACATCATTGCGTTGCATCAAAACTTCAATTCCAACCCTCTACAACTAGAATTCAAATCCAAGGGCAAGATGGTTGATGGTCAATTATTCATAACCTTTGGTTAAATCTGGATTCCCCCAATGTTAAGGAGCCCCACATCAATAATACACCCCCCATTTGGAAAAGGCATTGATTCTAGTGGTTAGACTTAGGATCACCTTTTCCACCTTAACACTTCCATGACCAATCGTTGTAGTTCTTGGTCCGACCCCATCTTTTATAACATCCCATTGATGATCTAGAATGTTTTACTCTTTAGTACTAGTTTTCTTCGTTCCCCTGGTGGCATTTCCTTCAAAAATGTGGACGTAGACAAGTACTCTTTGATGCTCTCGTACCATGGGGGTAGTGCTGCAATTTGGAATAAGTGTGTGTCTGGGAAGTCTTCATTTACTCCTTTTGGAGGTTCACCTGATTTTATCCTGGAGAGTTGATTGGTGATAACATGGCTCTTTCTTGGCCGAACAACGATAGTGAAGGTAAATTCTTGTAACAACAAGAGCCATCAGCTTACCCTTCCCTGAAATATTGGCTTGTTCACCAAGTACATAAGGGCTTGATGATCCACGTAGAACATTAAGGGTGTAGCCAGCAAATAGTGCCTGAATTTTTGTAGAACATAAACTATCCCGAGTGCTTCCCTCTTCGTCGTACTGTAATTATTTTCCGCCTTTGACAGCAACCGGCTTGCGAAGAATATCAGGTGGTCTAGCCCTTGCACTCCTACTTGTGTCAGTGTTGCTCCGATCATGTAATTTGAGGCGTCAACATGCACATGGAACTCTTTAATCCAATCTAGATATGCCAGGATCAGCAAACTAATCAGTCATACTTTCAACTCATCTAAGGCTTTTTCCTAATCTTCTATCCATATGAATGGTTGCCCCTTCCTCATAAGTACGTCCAGTGGATAGGAAATCTAGGCAAAGTTCTTGATGAACCCTCTGTAGTACCCGACCTTTCCAAGGAATGACTTCACGCTGATGATATTTTGCGGGGCTTCCCTCTATACAATTACCCTTATTTTGTCTAGGTCTGTCTTGAGTCTTGCTTTACATATAATGTGGCCCAACAATTTGCTCTATGATACCATGAATCAGCACTTTTTCGGGTTTAGCACCAATCATGCTACTCTACACTATTCCATACATTCTCCCAATGCTTTAAGGTGCTTCTCCTCATCACTGTAGATTGACCAATCATCAAGGAATGCCTTGAAATTTCCCACAAACATTTTATCAAAAATGTGGAGGATAATTCTTTGGAAGGTTGTTGAAGCATTGCATAGGCCAAACAGCATCCGATTGTATGCATATACTCCATCCTCGACTACAAATGTCTTCAACTTGTCTTCTTCGGCAATGCTTATCTGGTTGTATCCTAAGAACCCATCCGTGAATGAGTACATCTCATGACCAGCAACTCCTTTGAGGATTGTGTTAGTGAATGGGATTGGAAATGGATCCTTGATAGTCACCGCATTCAAGCTTTTGAAGTCTACACGTATTCGGATTTGTTCCAACTCCTCTAGAGACATTACTATTAGAGAAACCCATTCACTTGTCTTCACTTAAAGATTATGCCTACTTCTAACATCTTTTCTATTTCTTCTTGTAGTTTGGTAGCATAGTTTTTATTCATCTTGTAGGGTCTTTTCCATATGGGTTGTGCTCTTGGTATAAGGGGAATCCTATGTACGCACAATTCTAGCAGTATCCCTTTGAGGTTTTTGTACATCCAAGCAAAGGCATCTTTGTATTCCATGAATATTTTGAATGCTATTGCTTTCAGCACTAGGTTCCAATCATCACCAACCATGATCGTTTTTGGGTTGTCTTCCTCTCCCAGGTTCACTTTCTTCATCATTGGCTCCTCGCACTTGATTGATTTGTCCCATTTGAAATTGTGGGTTGGCATGTCATCCAATTTTGCTACTCCCTCCTTATATTCCCCGCACTGGAACGAAAATGTTTGACTAGTTGTACCTTTGTCTTCTTCTTCCTCTACCTCCCTGATTTGTAGCAGTTGCACTCGAGGTGAAACACCTCATAATCTTCCATCTGCCAATGGAATAGCCCATTGAGAGAACTCATCTCATCCTCAAAGCAATTCTCAAGGTCAAGTACTCCTTCGTCATTAGGTTCCATGAATTTTTTCCTTTGTCTACCTTTGATTCTCCTCCTTTGGATTCTAACTTGGAGGATGCCAGTTCTTTGCTCACAACCTGATTTTTTAGGTCAATGGCGTACTTCCTCCCATTACTCTCGATGGAGAGTGTGTTTCATTTCCTGTTATGATCTACTCTAGCTGCTACCAACCAACCTCTCCCAAGCAGTGCATTGTACGCCCTCCTCTGTAATGGAATGATGAAAAATTTCAGCAGAAATTATTGTGTGCCAACTGTCACCTTCTATGCCATCAATTAACACAATGGTTTGATGCCATGCTGATCGGCGCCTACTAGGTGGAATGTTGGTGGCTAGAGAGTTGGTTTCCCTAGATACTTCTAGGTCTCCTCCGATAGTATGTTCACTCTTGAACCTCCATCGACAATGGTGTTTGTGAATTTCTTTCCCATGATTTCCATTCGTACGATGGTTGGTTTCCTCCCGACGTTCACCATGAGTAGCATTGGGTCAACCATTTTTTCACTTTCCAATGGCCGATGTATTGCCATGTCCTTGCTTGGACCTTCTTGTCAAGTTTGGTTATCACCGACTATGTTCGTAATTGCCTCTCTCACTTGCGGCATTGTCTATAGAAGGTCTGTCAGCTTGATAGGTATGGTTGTATGTAACATCTGTTGTACAATATTCTTTTCCAACTCCGACCACAATGATGTACTTGCTCCTTCATTGGAGGTTCTCCTTTCCTTGGCCATCACTTGTTCTACTTCCGCTTTGGCCTCTCAAAGTCTTTCCTTCTCCATACAAGGATATAGATAAACTGCCTTCTTCATTTGTGCTCTGGTAATTGCCAGAACTTCCTCATCCTCCACTTCCAGCATGTTGATACCTTTTTGTTTCGGGTAGTCGATGTCTTCATGGTCACCCGGTCCACACCACTTACATAATATTCCCCCTTTGCCTTGATTTTTCTGGCACTCTCTGGCGAAGTGACCCCATTCATTACACTTTTGGCACTAGATCATGGGTCTTCCTTTAGAATCGTACTAGATTCAACTTCTCAACCCACTGTTATTATACCAATCATTATTTCCTCTTTTGTTGTGGTATCTACCAGGAGATGCATTACTATTATTATTGGTGTTTAGGAGGTGTGGTTGGAGGTGTTCATTACTCCCCCTGGGTGAAGAGAACTTGTGTGCTTCTTGTTTTTAAATTGTAGGGGCGTTCCTTGATGGAATGTCCCATTACCTAACAGATGTCATTGAATGATTTTTTTGGGCAATTATTGTGTGACCTATTTTATAGTCAGTGTGCCATAGTTCTTTAGTTTCTTTTGAGTTTTCTTTGTCGGATTTTAGTTCTTTCATCATGCGCATCATATCTCGTCGAAGGACCTAAACGGTTTTAGATTCTCTGTCATTGTTGTCGTCTATACTCTCGTCATCATTTGTCTTCCATTTTGTTCAAGAGGATGTTATGTTTTCACTCCTGATGTCCATCGGCTGATTCTAAGCCTCGACATACGACAATGGAGGTACTACTTTCATTTTCTTATACAGCAAGGGAATTAGTCCTTCGATGAACCAACGCTTCTTCAGCTCATCTTTTGATTGGTTCTCTAACTTTAACAACAATTCTTTGAGCCTACGATTGTAAGCCCGTACTTTCTCGTGCTTCCCCTATTTGGTGTTATAGATCTCGACAACAATCTCATTGTCAGCCCATAATAATCTGAATTCTACCGCGAATGCTTTTCTCAATGCATCCATGAGACTATGTCTTTTGCTGCCAGTTCAGTGAACCAATCTATTGCTATGCCTCGTAGCATTGCTAGGAACACTCTTAGGCAATGATCTTTGTCTTCTATGTTGCTCACTATCCATATAGTTTCGCATGTTTTGCAATGTCTAATCAAATCCTCCGACCCATTCCCCATAAATTTTGGAAGTTTTTGCCTTTCCACACTCGGACTAGCTAGTGGAGTCACCATCTTCCTTCCCTAATGTTCTCCCTATGCGTTGGACCTGTTTGGACTATTTCACTCGGTACATTCTAGTGCCTATCTTGCATTCACAACCACGTACAAGTCCTCCACTCATCTACCTTCAACATCCTCTGCACTCCAAGTATCCTAGGGATCGTTCTTGCATTCCCTTCGTTCGGGGGTCTTTGGTTTGGATCCTCCAATTCTCGGTTCTTCTCCTGATATGGATAGTTCTCAGATGCGACATATGTTATTTTAAATTTCTTTGGTTAATTGTAAGAACCCTGGTGGTTCTCAACCCCGAAACCCTGACTGAAAGTATTGTTTTTGCAAGTTTTATGTTTTTTTCTGTGTTTTTGTGTTTTTTTGTAAAATACTAGAAAGCTGCGATTTTGCTAAATAAATGCTTATAAATTCAAAATAAATTGAAAATGCAAAGAATAGGCTCAGAACTTGATCATATATCATAGGCGCATCATTTTATTGAAGATTCAGAGCATTTACAATAGAGAGATATGACATATGAATAAAATATACTGTAAGAACCCTGGTGGTTCTCAACCCCGAAACCCTGACTGAAAGTATTGTTTTTGCAAGTTTTATGTTTTTTTCTGTGTTTTTGTGTTTTTTTGTAAAATACTAGAAAGCTGCGATTTTGCTAAATAAATGCTTATAAATTCAAAATAAATTGAAAATGCAAAGAATAGGCTCAGAACTTGATCATATATCATAGGCGCATCATTTTATTGAAGATTCAGAGCATTTACAATAGAGAGATATGACATATGAATAAAATATAAATTTTATTTCAAAAACCTGGTTCTCCTTGCAGCCGCCTGGAGCAATGATGATGTACGGCTGAAAGAAATGATGAGTCTCTGATCTCAGGAAACAATGCTGAACCTCTGAAAACCTTAGGCGCACTTGATCTGACTGAGAGGAGCTGAAGACATGAGACGTAGTGCTCTGGAAAGAATGGTACGGCCTGCAAGTACAGAAAAGTACGGCCTGCTGCAACAGCAATAAAGGATATGGTACAGCCCAAATAAAGTTGCCAGATCTCTGAAGAAAGACTCTGGAAAAATCGCCTCAGATGCTTGATGAATAATCTCTGCTAACTTTGAATGAATAACTCAATAATCCCAATCTGTAACCTCTGAATGAAGTCACCAAGATGCAATCTTCAACTGGTATTTCACAGTCTCAGTATGCCAATCTCTGAAGAGGTATTGTTCTCCAGAAATGAATCGCCTGCTGAAACCCTAGGGTTTTGCAAACTCCAATGCTCAGAGCAAATAAGACAAAAGTTGAATAACATAACATAATGGTTCGATTTTGTCTTTCCTGAATATATATCCCTTCTTGAAAATTCGACCCAAAGCTCTTTTTAAATAATCATTTAATAAAATGATCAAATTCGCCTTTTAGACTTGGGAGAATTAATAATAATTAAATGTCGTCTCATTAATGAATAATAATTATTCATTTTGTCAAAATATATCACTTTATTATAAAGTATTAAAAATACTTTATAATATATCATTTAATCATTAATATTTAAATATATTAATAAAGTGACTTTAATATAAAGTCAAAATATTAAATATTCAATAATCATCAAAACACTCCTTATTTCTCCATCTGACCATCAAATCGAAGAACTGGGTCAACTCTGAGCTGAACAGCTGAACCAGGTGCCCTGCCCAAAATGGCAGCTTCCGCCTGACCTAACTTTCTAAAAATAGAAAGTTTCTAAAAATCCACTCTGGAAGATTCTGCGAAGGCCCAACCTGAAACAACTGCAATACTGGAGCTACCAAACACTGAGTAACTGCCTCAAATGATCCTCTGCACACATCTGTCAGCCTATGAGGATCGAAATAATAGGCTAACCTCGTCACCAGCTGCGCTGACTAGGATGGGGACATCACATTAATTCATTTTCAAGGTCTCTTTCTTTGCCATTCAATGTTGTCTCTTTGAACGGTTGTCCTGGTTGGTTGGCAAGGTCTCGGTTTGTTTCTTTGGCAGTTCTTCTTAATCGCCTTTGTCGTTCCTCTCGTTCTTTTACTCTAAGGGATCTTCATACCTGTTCTTCTAACAATTCCTAACCACTTGGAATTTGGTTCCTATCTTGTTCGGTCATACAGGCATTAATTTTTGAGAGTATGCATCCGACTGGTGTCACCTTCTTCCTCCTCCCATTCGCTTCGTTCTTAATATCATTGCAATATTTGTTGTCTTCTTTGTTCTTTGTCTCTGTCAACGTGAAGATCTTGAAGTATGATGTAGTGGCGTGTTATCAATCTCGACAGTGTATCGAGAAGATGATCCACCTCTGGGTTGACCATGAGATTGTCCCAGATGGATGTCTAAGGGACCTCTCTCTTGAGAGCTTCCCTCTATACGTATTCCTTTAGTGAGATGTCCCACAAGTTTATCAAGTCTTCAGTCAATGCATCTTCTCTTTCCTCGTTTGCTTGTACCGATTCTTCGATTGGTTGACCATTAGAACGCCATGACTCCCATTTGTGTTTTGTGTATTACTAGAGCTCGTATCAGAAACGGCGCCAAATGTTTGCTTGCTTATTCTACTTTGACAAATTTACAAAGTAAACGAAAATAACAAAATTATAGAACATGATATAAATTACTTGCAACAATTCATGGAAGATATAGCTTTATTACCAATTCTCAAAAATGCAGTAAGTACAAAAAAATCATAACATGCAGTCCCCGACTATGAACAACAAGTGCATATATAGAGCACAACATTATTGGTTAAGGCTACCAACCAACAATAACTACTAACCGACATTAACAACCGTTTAGGGACTAACACACAATTACAACACATTACCTAGTTGACAAAACATATTCACTTGACTCTCAGCCAACTAAAGGGGGCACTACCCACAGACCCCTGTGAGGTGTGTTGCCCCTCAACCCTATTAGGGGCATTGCCCCCAAACCCCTACCAAACTCATTTGATACATTTTGTAGCTATATCTTGCATAAAATTTACATTTTTTTTCAAAAACTTAAGTGTTCTTTTGGTGCTAAGTTTTGTCGAGTTTTTTTTGAGTACTCTCCAAGTCGAAATTTTTTGGCTTGCCAAGTACTCTTTGAGTCCCAAGTTTGTGAACTATGCTTGGTAGGATACTTCTATTAAGATGATCAAACAAGTTATCCCTCAAAAGGTCAGAACTTGGAAAAGAATTCTTCTCTCTACTAGGATGGAGCTAGACGAACTAGAGACAGCTATAAAGGATCTGAAGAATAGGAGGTCTCTTGGCCTTGATGATCTTCCAATAGAGTTCTACATGGCATTATGGAATGTAATTAACTAAACACATTTGAAAATGTGTGAGGAATCTACTGGAAGTGGAATTATAGCAGAGCTTATCAATGTAGACCCTATCAAGATTATCCCTAAAGGTTCAAAAAGAGAATAAGTAGGAGGGCAGCAGCCAAACTCTCCTAAAGACTGTCACCTACAAAACCATACCAAAAGCATTGGCTGGATGGCTTAAATTGCTGATCACACAAATTGTTAAATAGAGAAAACTGGTTTTACTTAAAGCAGATTCATCCTCAAATGGGATCACGATTCTAGTCCAAAGGTCCTCTTAAAATTGATTTTAATGGCTATGACAGGATTGAAAGGCAGTTTATCCTAGATATGTTGGACTGGTTCAGCTTTGGCCCCTTTGACAGCCCAGTGGAATCTCTCTTTTCAAGAACCTTTGCAAGAGTTACTCTAAATGGAGTTCTTTCATAGCCTTTTCTTTTAGAAAGATCTATTTAGAAAGGCTATGCCCTTTCTCTATTTGATCGCAGCAGATCCTCTCGGCTACTTGTGGAAGCAGCTAGATTGACAAAGACAAATTAAATGAGTTATGTTACCAAGAGGTAACCAATTACTTGACTTTGATTTTACAAAACGATTCAGCTCTAATTCTTGAACTGACTCAGCATCCTGTGTAGCAATTATTCTTTACTTGATACATATGAAGTTGTAATAATGGTAAGTGAGGAGAAAAAAAAGATTTTAACACTGGCCAAGATGAGCCTCCAAATTTGCTTAATCAATAATGGAAATAATAAAGCCAGGGAAATCATCCATTACTTGGACATTCCTTCTGCTATTCAGGTTTCTATTTCAGAAATGAATAACATGACTAACAAGATTAATGAATTACAGAAGCTTATAACATGAGTTGAGACTTGAATTTTTTTAACATGTTTTAGATTCACCTTTTGTATCAAACACCTTTATAAACTTTATCTTTCAAATAAATTACACATTTAACAAAAAAATGAGTGTTCTCAAAGTAACAAGTTCCCAAAAAGAGATAAGCATTGAAGAGTCACCGGTTTTTTTCCATCATATTGTAAGTGGAACTCCTCATTAGAGATGTCTCCTCTTCTCTCTATGGCCCCATTGTCAAATGAAAAGCTTTCAAATGTAACATTGCATCGGTACCACCGCTTGTATAGAAATAAAGAATTGAACCCTGCATAATTTATGAAAAATTAAAAATTACCCAGCAATAAATGAGTTAAAGATACAAGAACCCATTGAAAGACAAAATATAATGTAATCACATAAATATTTAAATTTATCTATTTTTGCATCATTACACTCATCATATACTATATTGCCTGGTGAATTAAGATCAAAAGCTCAAAATTTGAACACTTTTCACCTTCAAAATGAAGAGGCCTTCTGGAGATTTCTGAGGTGACTTTTGTAAGATGAAGTCTGAAAAATGAAAAGTATATTAAATATGTGTTAACTGGTTACTAGAAATTAGCACAAAAATCAACCCATGGATGGAGTTACTATTAATTGTAAGGTTCCTAATTATACAAATATTCTATATATTTAATACCAAAGAAATTAAAAAATATCTCGCCAGTTGTGAACTTGAATCACTTACTGTTCTAATGTGGTTTTCTTCCAAGAACCTTTGTATTGAAGAGGTCCTTCAAAGTTAATCAAACAAAGCTTCATCCAAAGTGGTTCCTCATTACAAAATATATATAGCACACTGTAAAAAAATGATTCAACAGTTGTGAATCAGAAAGCACCCCTGGGAATTCAATCTCACATGCATCCATGGACTGCTACATATACAACTTCAAATTTCAGTTCATAGTACCTGTGTAAATAACTTAGAATTGCAGTCAAAAAATGTATGTTAGGGAGCTTGATAATCATTTTATGATTAGATTAATAATAATTTGAAAATGTTGGTACACCTAACAAAATGGCTGGAATAAGCTTGTTTGAATTCATTATCCATTTGCTATGTCTGGTTGGTTAATCTTAAGGAGATTTTCTGTAATTTCAGATCAGTCCTTACTTCAAGGTTCAGGCAATGCATCATTTCATGCATAGTTCAAAAACTCAGACTCAGCAGTCCTATAATTTTACTTGGATTTGAGACTCAGCAAAAACTTGGCAAAATTTTCAGACATTAAAAAACACATAAAATTGTAAAATAATCTAAACAAACATGCATAAAACTGAATTTACAAAAGTCCTGAGTAGTTTTTCCTCCATTTATTGATCAAAAACCGAGTTTGATTCACATCATAGTGTCATATGATTATAAATTACATATCCTTATTAACATTTTACAAATTTCATCTCTGGAAAACATGGGCCCAAAACATTTTTTGTTTTTTGTTCTTTAAAACCAAAGCAGAGCATGAGTAATTTTTCCTTCATTTATAGATCAAAAACCAAGTTGAATTCACATCAGTGTCATAACTATAAATTGCGTAACGTATTAGTGTTTTACAAATTTCATTCACAGAAAACATGAACCTGAAACAATTTTTAAAACCAAAGTGGGGCAGAGTAGTTTTTCCTTCACTTATAGATCAAAAACCAAGTTCCATTCACATCAGTGTCATATGATTATAAAATAAATCTCCATATTTCATCCATGGAAAACATGGGCCCAAAACAATTTTTAATACACAGCAGGGGTCTGGGGGTGGCAGTAACCAGCAGAATCCTGGGGCAGCGCCCCTCACAAGGGTCTAGTGACAAAGCTGCTAGCAAGATTGAAAAGCAAAACCTCTAGCAGGGTCAAAGGGCAACACCGCTAGTGGAGTCAAGTAGCAAAGCTTCCAACAGGGTCAAGGGCAGCAGCCCTCACAAGGTCCAAGGGCAGCTGCTGTCAAAGCCCAAATTAAGGCCTTCAAATCACACAAACCTTGGCACGTGCCATTTTTCAAAATGCAACTGAAAAAAATTCTAAAATTGATCAATCTTCACTCAAAATCACACAAATGCACATACAAACAATCAAGAACTTTTGTTTTTATGTCAGCTTTTCTCACAAACCTACAAGTTATTGGCAAGTTTTTAGGCATTTTTTTGGTGAGTTACTTGCCAATCCTATTCAAAGAGAAGCACTCACATATCAAGCAAGTAGCTGCCAACCTTTTAACGTATGGTTTCCTACATTATATTTGTTCCTATAAATTAAAAAATTTCAATAGTTATTTTGATTTCTCTTTTAACTATTTTGAGCATTGGTATTTAATGAGATATTAGATTCATTTGCCCTAACTTTCTTACAAAGTTAACAGTATGTTTTTCATTCTATATGGTGTTATGGAGACTGCAGTAAGCTATTTCCATTTTCTCAACTCATCTAAACAAGTAGCACATATTCTTGAAATGTGATTTTCAAGAATTAATTTTTAGGTATTTTATAGTAAAAAGTACCATTTCTACATACTAAAGTCTTCACATTATATCCCCTTCCTCTAATCTTTGAGGTATGGTAAACTAATTTGAGAGGACATTTCCAAGATCTAAGCAATTTTTGAGATTTCTTGCAGTTTTAAGAGTAAATACCCTAGGAAAGTTGGTTTGGTATCATTTTTTCTTCTATGTTAATATTGCAAAGCAACCACTATAATTATGACTCCATGAGAAATATCATTCCGGCCTCATGAAAGAATAAAAAAGACCTTAAAGAAAGGAGGCACCAATGCAGATTGCATAAGAATAATATAGAAATGCATTTTGTGAAAAGTAGGGAAATGTTGGAAAATGCAAGGATTCGTCCCTACGGTCTATGAACCATCCTACACATCTAGGACATCCTGAAAATAGGAAAATGGGGACAAAAATTCCCCCATTTTTCCCTAACCCCATCACCCCTCCAACCAAAAACGGGGGAATCGCTTTATATGGAAATGGCCAGGGGATATTAGGACATCCCTCAACAATTCCAAGGATGTCTAGAACATGGTACTAAAAATTGGTGAGTACATAACAAGCTTGTGAGTACTTGCAAGTTTTCAATCCAACGAGTAACTCTTCATAATTCACAAACAAAGTACACTAAAAAACTTGCAAGTTATTTAGAGAGACTCATTGAAATTTAACAATTCCAACAAAGAGACTCAAAGAATTAAAACCCAAAAGACTTACTTGTGTTGTCATTTTTTCCTTTAGAGTATGAATCTCAATTGTTTGAAGTGATTGGAAGGATTTATCAACAATTGGAATGTGATTATGTATTTGTGTGGGTTTTTGTATTTTTTATTTTTTTCAAAATCTTGTTGCTTAGTTTGTGTTCCTTTCAGCGCCTACATTATTTATAGCGTACAAGACAAGTTGAATTGAACCATTGCACCCTAGGTGCAATCAAGGCCATGGTCACCTACAATTATTGCAGATTTTATATGAGAGGAGGGATCAAACACCTCAAATATCACCTTTCTCAAATTATCAACCAAGATGTTAAAGTTGTGACCAAGAGAAGGAAGAAGTGCAACAAGAAATGAATGCCCCACTTTCCAACTATGAGGAGGAGAAAACAAAAGGAAGAGGGCAACAAAAGTCGTTGCATTTGTGATGAATTCTACCTTGATTCAAGAAGAGACTATTTTATTGGCTCATGGATTTAGCATTCCTCCTATCATGGCCCCAAATCCTCTCACTTCTCACTAAAGTAGCTTAGTTAGGCCTTGGTCTAGATCCACTTTTAATTATAAAACCTTCAATAGATAACTAAGTGATTATGTTGACAATTAACTATGATTATTAATTTAATATTTGAATGTTGGGAATGTTGATGCTTGACTTATTAAATGTTTTTTTTTTTGAGGAAGTATTCATGTGTTCAAAAGTGATTACACAAAAATGCTCATGTACTGTAATCTTAAAGTACAACCTTAGATAAATTTATGATATTTTAAATGGCACTGACTACATCTCAAAATGGTTAATTTATCCCATTTGATGTTGGGATAAATTTAGTGTGCACAAGACACAAACCAAACAATGTAGAAGAGGGGTATCTTGTCCCATGGGTTAATTTCATTGCTATAAAAGGTAGTAGCAAAGGCAACAGCTCACCAACAAATCCAATTGATAGATGACAAGTCAATGCATCAAAAAAAGGTACCAGATTTAAGCAATTAACATCAGTCAAGGAGAAGAGAACCTTGGGTGTCAAGGAAATTGAACAAAGGAAGAAAAGCACAGAAAATTAAATTAGTATACAGTAAATAGAAAAGGAGAAGCTAAGATGCAAACATGGAAAAGTAGTTGAAAAAGCAGCCAATAATAGGAAGTCAACTCTAACAACATTTGGAGAGGTCAAGGAATCACAATGAATGTAGTGAGCAAAAAATCCAACAAGGATGTCTAGGAATTATTATGCAACCAAATCAACCAATGAAGTGTAAGACAAAATCTAGGTTCGAGGAGGAAGAAACAAGATAAATAAAAGAGGAAGGACAAGAGACTGAACTTTCTGCCACTTATATCATTTTGTACCTAGAACGAAACCAACAAAAGTCTAAGTAATAGATACTAGAGAATTCAAAAGGGGAAGAGAGGTTTGGAAAATTGCAAAGAACACAAGAAACTAAAGGACCATAATGTCCCCTTCTAGCTAGTTTCAGTTTTCCAGTTGGATTAGCCTATATTTTGACCCTCGTAGGCTAATGGATTTGGATAGAGGATCTTTTGAGGCAGATAATTGGTCATTTGATGACATTATTCTTCTCCAGAGCTTTGTTGGGTTCAGGCTTGGCCTTTGCAGAGGTTTTGGGACTCAGTTTGCATACTTACTATTTATAGTAAGTCATTTAGCCAATGGGAGTCCAGTGTTACTATTTATAGCAAGGCACTTGGACGTGATGTGATTGCAGTGTTGATCCCAAAGTCCAGTTGGCATGGTGAAATAAGGTGTATTGAGCAAGTTATATCATTTAATTATTTTTAAAGGTGACTTCAATAATAATTAATATTATAAAATCATATTATAAAGTTATAATTGCACTTTATGTCTAATGGGGGCCATGAGACATAAAAACGGGGTCATTAATGATTAATTAATTGGGCGCCAACTTTGAGGTGATTTTAATAAAGTTAAAGTGCATATTTAATGTTGTTTTAAAATTATTAAAAAAAGCCAATGGGGGATCGACCAT
The DNA here is from genome assembly GCA_007258455.2 of Sequoia sempervirens. NCBI lineage: Eukaryota > Viridiplantae > Streptophyta > Pinopsida > Cupressales > Cupressaceae > Sequoia > Sequoia sempervirens. The sequence goes on from VDFB02000002.1 coordinate 37,992,709, forward strand.
TTTATGAGAAGCATATAAGAAGCCAAAGAGAAGATCGACCTCATCTTTGAGCATTTTATTATTTGTCTTTTTGGAGTTCTTTGTCGTTTGTGGAGAGAGACCAGAGACCAAGGGTTTCTGCCATTTCCAGCTTTTACCAGCATTGGAGAACATGCCTTCTTCAGGTGTGCAACATCATCTGAAGGTTTGCTTAATGATTTGGCTTCATGCAGGAGTCAAAATAGTACAAATTTGAGAAGATATATTCAAGGGTTTGAAGCAGATTTTGTGTGAAGGACAGAACTCATTGTGGCTGCATTTAATATTCATTGTGCACACATTTCAAGGGGCCGTACAGTCTGATATTTCCCCCCATACCAGCATTAAGGCCTGGCGTGTTTCTCCTAGGCCAAATCACCTTGCATTTTGGGCCCATTCTTCCTCCATTCTTGGCATCTATTCCTATAAAGGGCTCTTGCGTGGTTTTTAAGGTGGAGAAATCATTGCTTGCAGCATATCAATCATTTATCAGTCAATCAAATTGCTGTCATCATTTCCAGAATTCAAAATAATAAATTTCTTCATCAACCGGATATGAGTTTCTATGTAAAAAGCCTATAGAGACAATCTAATATTAAAACAGCTTCACTTGCAGCATTAGTTTCTTTCCAGTTGCTTGCATTACTTTATTGTCATTGCATTCCTGGCATTCAATACATATATATACATATCAAAAAACACAAAAACAACAATTTCAGCTGCATAGCATCTGCATTCAGAGACAGGAGGGTTATTACAAGGACGAAGCAACCCAAAAGAAGAGAACAAGAAAGCACAAAGAAAGATGTGGGAAGGAAACTCTACAAAGGTAGTTTGAATGTCCGATCATTTGTTATGTGTTTTTTGGTGTTTTTGGTACATATGAGTTTAGTCAAAAACTAACCAAGTCCTATAAGCCATCAATCTTAAGACCCTAGGCCCTTTTGAATAGTTGGTGTGATGTTTGGTGACATTTTACTATTGACTTTTTGCATAAACATACTAATTAGTACCCTAAGTCACCTTGTGATATAGGAGAACCCTTCGATCACATCTTGAATTTAAATGAATATTTGTAAGTCGAAAATAGGGACTCTAAAAAGACGTACCTTGAGATCCTATGTAGCACAATAGGCAAATGTAAAACAATTGTACAGCTATGAGGACTTGGTTAGATAGGTGGAAGCCGCAACAACTCTAGAAATTGGAGCCCCAACACTACAATGAGAGCCAAGGCAACCATCTAAGTGGAGACTAAGTGGGTAGGTTAGGTTACCAAGTTGGGGCCCATGTGTTGAGAATGGTATTCTCGATGTTCCTTTCTTGATTGATTTTTTGATGTTGATGTTTAATTTGTTTGCACAAATCTTGATAGTATTAGGAAATAGTCTATATGTCCATGTCACGTCCATGTTTTAGAACTAAAAGAATTAATTGAGGTCCTATAGACTATTCTTTATTTCCCGTAGGCTAAGGGAAATAATTTGACAAAAATAGTTTAAGTTGGACCCAATCACTTTATTTTCAAAAGGGCAACATAATTATTATTATAAGGCCTATGTAAAATTTTATTTTGAAAAGTGTTCTTTGACACAATGTAATATTTTATTTGAAAAGTGTTTGTAAACACTTGGAGAGAATAACTTCGATATGTAATTTAAAAGTGTTTTTAAACACTTGGATAGGAAATAAAATTCAATATATAATTTAGAAGTGTTTTTAAACACTTGGAAGGAAAAGTAAATTCAAATGGAGGGCCCAAAAGGCAAATATAAAATAAAGTCATTCGATCAAAGAAAACAATCCGATTTTTTCTTTCCATTATTTCTTCCATTTTAGAGATTGAAGCATTCAAGGACAAAAACCTTTGGTGTGGGAAATTTGGAGGAAAAAAAACTTTGGTGTAGGAGATTTGGAGAACAAAAACTCTCTTTGTTTCCGTATTTGGATCCAAGGACAAAATGAAAAAATCTCTTGCCTATTTCTGGTGGTTCCACTCGAGAATCACATTGGAGCTAAATTATTCAAGGTTATCAAGGCACATACTAAGGATTCCATTCATGTGTCACATTGCAATAATTTTTAGATCTGATTAAAGAAGCCGTTCACCATAATACAGGGTTGTTTATTGTTGTTTTTAGTGGTTAATGTTGTTTTGAGGGCTGCCGCCTCATTTTAAACCCTGATCGCCACTTCCAAGGAGCAGTGACCAACATAAATACCAGCCACCAGGGTTTCCCAGCTAGTATACAGCAATTTATAGCAGCTGCCCAACATAAACCAGCAAGGGTGTACTCAGATCTGATCTTTTTATTTCAGACCTGTAACCACCTTCCCAGCCAACCATACCAGTTATCAACAGTAGTACACCAGTCCATATCAGCAAAAAAGTGGAGTTCAGCAGCCGTATAATAGGGTTTGAGGCCTGAATTAATTACCAGTTCAATCTGATTTTCTCCCAGCATCATTGGAGGAGCTAATTCACCTAATAAAGTCTGATCTTTGTCCAGCCACCAAGTGTGAGTGAAAATGTATCACTGTACATTCTGAAATTTAATTTCCAACCATGTAAATTTCCAGTTGATATAATAAAATTGGAAATCAGATCTGTTGTTATACTTGATCATTCTGGCATTTGAGGGTTTCCAAAAATCATATCAGCATTGTTAGCTGTTAGATCTGTAGTTCAGTTGAATACTTTAATTGATAAAGGTTTTGCAAGGTTGTTGCTGCTAATTATATTGATAATAAGCATTTATTTCAGTGGGGTTTGATATCTCCTTTGATATTGTTTATCATTTCAGCTTGCACATATTAGGAAAACAGGCTATTTCCTTAGGTTGTATGATTGAGGACATTATGCTAGTATCAGAGCTTTAACCTTGCCAGCTAGCAGGGTTAGATTTAACTTTTAATGCAGCCTATGAATCATAATGGGAAATCGGAGAGGTAAATCTATAAATTCACTTGAGGGTATTCTTAATCGCTCCATGGAGCAAATGAAAAAGGGATTAGAACGCTGTTTGAAAGACCACAAGACAAATCAAAATATGGTTGGTCAAATTTGAAGAAGCCACTAGGGAGGAAAGAAGAAGCAAGAAGAACAATCAAAACCAAAGCCACAAGACATTGCTACGATACAAACCATTGAGCAAGGACAAAAGAATTATGCATACAAGTTGAAGTTAAGGATCCTTTCTCAAAAGAAGATGTTTTATTGACTTCTAACAAGTGTGTATGGCTGTAAAATATTGATTAAGTAAAGGAAGAACAAGCATTACTTACCGAATGACAAAAGCCCAAGATGAAAAAAGATGTTCCAATCCAAGAACTACCCATCGATCTTCCAAAAAAGTGAGTTATTTCCATATGTGATTGATATTCAAAGTGGTTATGTTGAAAGGCATGCAATTGAGGAGAATATTTTAGTTGATCCTAACTCAAGAATCTTCAGTTACAAGGATGGTTGTGTTGGCAATCCCTCAACAACTTCTAAATCGGCAAAAGAAGGTAAGCATTTTAATTACAACCGAAGGTATGAAAAAGATGTTCATATTCCAAATTTATCGCTTCATACTATGTCATTACAGGATTTTTGTCATCATGGAAAGCACATTAAGAACAGTGAAAGGGTGAAGGATATGGCTTGCAATAAAGGGCTTATAGATTCTTTGACTCAAATTCAAAATGGTTTAAGCATTTAGGATCCAGGTGATATTTTGAGACATAAGAAAAATAAATAAAAATTATGTAATTAATCTCTTTATTTATGATGAGTTCTATATTCCATGCACATGGATAAAAAAGAAACCCATGGGAAATCATATGACATTGTCGGGCTAATGTCATATGCCTAGAGGCACCACTATCCACATTTTAAGATTTTTACTGCAATTGCTGGAATTATTATATTTTAAAGTTAACATTATCATTGAAATATTAAAAATAATTTTAATTTTCTGCAATTAAATAAGTATATATCATATATTCACACGCTATAACAGGATTTCTGCGTTTTTTTCAACGCAATACAACCTTTAAAACAGAATACAAAGTATGAAATATGCAGAATAAGATCTATAAAATATCATAACAGGAAACTGACCATACGAAATTCTATCCGAGAGCTCAAGGTGACAGATCAAAACACGGATTTATTCTGGACAAATATTGGAATAGTTACTCGAAAGGGGACAGTAGTAATCTTTTACTTTTTCTAATGTTTCTTCCAGATTTGACCAACCATTTGTTGCAGGCTAGAAACAGCATAAGAATCAGTTTGTCAAGAATATGGGATTCCAAATGTTCCTTTTTTTCTGGAAGCACTGTTATCAATATTTATGCTTTCACAGCAACTGGACCACTCAGCTCACAAAAAGACTCTTAGTTTTGTTTGCTTCAGAAAATGCTAATTTAATAGGTAGCCTGAACGAAGATAAATTAGTACGATACGAACTTGTCTGTAGATGTTCAATGCTTGCAGCTAAGAAAAGTAGACAAAATTGAATGGGTTTTAAATCTTCTTGCTTATTTAGCATGGAGATGAGATCAATTTTCATGAAACGGTAAAAAACGCGGAGAGTAGATATAAAGCAAATATATGTAACCTGCTGAGAGTAGCCAATTTGGCTACGTCGCGAGGCGAAAGGGCTTCTAATATGAGACACATGATTTCATCAGGTAAGATTTGCAGAGTTCCGAGCGCGTCAGGGCGACGGTCTTGTGGGTAGTGCAAATGCTGCTTCTCCATCGCCATCTGCTTGTAAAACACGCCTTCACCGTAGAGCGCATATAAATTTATGCGGCGAACACGTATAAATTTAATGAGGAGTTTACCTATTTGGTAGGCCTTCGTTGAATTGAGGAGGTTCCGTTATAAAACTGAGCGGTCGCGGCATTTAAATTAATTATAATAAATTTGAAGAGTTTGAGGCCTGATTTGGATACTTTGCCACCAGCCCTTAGCCCTTATGATCTTTATTTGGATGGTTAAGGGAAGTGTTGGGAAATGAAATGAAAAGAAATATTTTAATAATGTCTACAAGGCCACAGCAGTCTATGGGACCTAGGAACAACACAAGATCACCACTAAAAAGAGAAGACCCTAAACAATCTGAGATTTTCACTCGAGGTCAGCTCTACGACAATGAATTTAATTGATGTAATTAGTTCATTGAAAAGATTAGACAAACCACCATCGAAAAGAGAAGACCCTAAACAGCGTAAGATGAGGTCAACTCTACAATAGTGAAAGGGACATACAAAGTTATAAAAGGATAATTAGTTCATTGAAAAGGTTAGACAAATACATCTTTGGAGTTAGACAAATACTTCTTTGAGTGTAAGAAAAATTCAAGGAGATTTAAGTTAGACAAATACATGTTTGAGTATAAGAAAAATTTAAGGAGATTTAAGTTAGACAAATATATCTTTGAGTATAAAAAAAATTAAGGAGATTTAAGTTAAATATAATTGTTGACATGATTAGTATAATTTTTATATTGGTGATAAATTATGGGTGTATTTGAAGAATCGGATATTTTAAAAGATTTTAAAATTGTGATCAAGAGTTGTTAGTCTATCTAAATGACACAAAATAGAATGCAAAATACAACAAGCAACACTTAACACCTCAAGATAGGGCTACGTTAACTCAGACAAAATAGAGATAAAAGAAAGCAGATTTACCTTGCAAGAGTTACTCCTTGGTTGGCCCTTTGATAGTTGATATTTTGTGTGCTCATTTGATGGCAAGATGGATTAAAGATGGACTCAAAATAATCTGTGACATAAGGAATATAATGAGTTATTTGGGTAGTTGGGTTGATGAGTGCAAATGCAAATGATAAAAGCTTCAAAGCATGCAACAATGGAGATTTTGTGAATACATGAATGCAAGTGTGAGCTAGAGTTTGAATGTCAAATGTGTGAATGTCTAATGAATGAAAATGAAATAAAATCTTTCATTTTAAGGGAGATTTCTCTAGAGAATTGGATGGTTGAGATTTGGTCAACATGGGAAAGATAAAGAGTTGTAGTGAGTTGAGGACTCACAAGTCCTCACATCTTGTCATGTGGAGGATGAAGTGTCACAAGGACAAATGAGTTGAAAAAGGGACATGTGAGGTGGAGGTACTTACAAGTACCTTGGGATGAGGAGAAGATTTCCTCAAAAAGTAACTTTTTGTTCCCATATGGGAGGAAAGTGACATATGAGGAATTTTAGTATTCTTCAAAAATCTTTATGGAGAAGAGAGAAATGGTTAGGGAAATAACTGTGAATTTTAAATTCACATGATTAGAAGGGATAAGATGGTTAGGAGAATAAATATGAATTTTAAATTCACATGAGAAGCACCTTGTGGATAAGAAAAGGTTCTTATGAGGGAAGCTGAAAAGTCTTTTATGGATAAGACAAGGTCCTTATAATAAAAGGTTTTTGACCCCATGTGACTGATGTGACAAGTGAGGATTTCTATAACTCCTAACAAATTGCATAGGGAAGAGGAGAGTTTTTGAAGGATAAATGTGAATTTTAAATTCACATAGGGAAAAGGGTCTAGGATAAATGTGGAAATTGTGAAGGTTGACCAAAAAAATATGTTAAATGTAGCAAAGGGATTAGATTAAGGTTGTGTAAACAGGTGATTAAGAAGATTAGTGGAAGATTAGAGATAAGTGGACAAATATGGAGGATATGACATTAATCATAATTAAAGGTGTACGCATCTTAATCATAGATTAATTAGATTAACTCATATTAGAAAAAGGTTATGGGGGATGTGACAAAGAGAGAGAAAAAGAGGAATTTAAAATTGATTTAAATTTCAAAAGGCTAAATAACCAAATTAAATAAATTGATGTATTTATTTAATTTAGAGAAATGATGAAAGGTAAAGTATTTAATTATAAAATTAAATACTTTAAGAACTTTAGGGAAAGGGGAAATATTAATTAAATAATTCATTTAATTAATATTGATGAAATAAATGGATAAAGAAGACGGGTTTGACCATATGGGAGTGGTCAAATTTGGATGTCTACATTTTGCCCCTCTTCGAAATATTGTTAGAATAATAGTGTTTTGAAGAAAATAAAATGCAGATGACTCTATAGAGGAAGCGACCAGAAAATGATGCCCCAACATGGGAGGAGCTACATGAGCTACCCAAATGGAGGAAAAAGAATGGAGATGCCTCAATCTTGCAAGGGAATGACCATGATGGAGGAATGGAGGAAAATGGTAGGGTATGCCCCCTCGAAAGGGTGGTTGGGGAAGAAAAAGGAGCCTCAGACGACTTCTCGATATGAGGAAATAAAAGGTACTACTGGATAGAGTTCAAAAAATTATGAAGATTGGCTTTTGAATGGAGTGAAACAGACACACGGTTTGCAAATGGCGGCTTCGGGAAGTTAGAGAATTAGTTGAATTAAAAAGAGGTTTAAATAAAGGGGAAAAATACCCTTCACTTAAAAAGGTTAAAATGGAGAGAAAAAAAGAGGTAATTTTAGAAATTATCATGACTCATTTGCACAACTAGTTGTTGAGTGAGAGAGAGTGGAGAGGAGAGGAAGGAGACGAGGAGACAATGATGCTGGAGGATTATAATTCGGACATCATCCATCGGGGGGACGAGGTACGGCGTTTCTACCACGAGCACGCGGTTCCACGCCAGGTTAGGTTCAAAACCCTCTGTGATTTTAAGCATTTTATGATGTATTTTTGGGTTTTAATGCATTTTCAAAACACGGGTTTTGGGATTGGGGTAGTTTAGGAAAATGGGTCGAGGGCAAAATTTTGATTTCGCCGAGCGGGTAAGTAGAGTCACCTATGAGAGGCGAGGGAAAGGGGGGTGAATTTTCTCAATTAGAGGGTAAATGCACCTAGAAAAATGAAAATAAATGCTTGAAAAGGGCAATGGAAAAAAAAGGAGGGTGAACTTGCCTAGGGTCGGGCAAATCCCACAAAAAAATTAGATTAGCAGCAATTAGGCGACCCCACCCAAGTCGAGGGTGGGTCTACCCCTCCTCAGGGTGGGTTCGCCCCGGGCTAGGGCAGGTCCGCCCACCAGCAGGAGCGGGTCTGCCCCGGGCTAGGGTGGGTCTGCCCGCTAGCCTGGGCGAGTTTTCCCTGAGGTAGGGTGGGTCCGCCCGTGGGCCGGGGTGCACTCACCCGGAGCTTGGGCAGGTTTGCCCAAAGGTGAGGCGGTTTCGCCCAAAGCCGGCATGGGTTCGCCTAAGGGGTGGATGGGGAAGGAAACAAGAAAACAAGATTGGGAAAATTAGGTAAAATTTAGGCCAGAAAAGGGGGGAGGGGAAAATTAGTAAAAAGATATCCCGGGGTCGGGGAAAGGAAAAAGATGAGGAAAAAGAAAAGATGACTGACATGTGATGTGGGATGGATGCAGAGTTTTGACAGTTTGCGGATACGCGAGAGGCAATCTGAGGTGTTGGAGGCGACAATAGCGGCCATAAACGGAGCGGATCATGAAGTGCTATCACGGGCAAGATTGTTGCATTTATTGGGATACCCTACGATTAGAGTACATCAGGCGATGTTGATAGCCCTGATTGAGCGCTGGAGTTTAGAGACCTCGACCTTTCATCTCCCGACAGGGGAGATGACAGTGACACTGGAGGATGTATGGTGGATACTGAGGCTACCTATAGTAGGCCACCTAGTGAGTGCGACGACATCAGCGGAGGCGAAGCTGGATCATACCGTGTGGGTTTTGTTTGGATGAAATGTCCTACGTGTGTAGAGGGGGAGGTTGGACGTGGACTGATGTCTGGTGTTGGGGGTGCCAACACTACCATTATACCTATGCGAGCTGATTAGTGGGTTGTTGCTACCAAACTGACGTGGGCGCTTTTGCAGCCTGAGCTACATGGAGTTTATATGATACATTGCCAAGGGGAGAGAGGGGCAATTCGCATGGGGTACATGCATACTAGCACAACTTTACAGAGACATGCACGTCGTGTGCTACTAAGAGACACTCAGTGTGACATAGGTGACGCTGTTGCAAGTATGGGATTGGGAGCACATTAGTGTTGCTAGACTAGGAGTGGTGAGATCAGGATTGGAGGATGAGACAGCACCAATAGCTTGGTGGTATGGGTTAGAGGATGATTGGGTGTGGAACTATGAGGGCCCCGGGGATCTAAACAGATGGCGGAGGACACTGGATGACCTTCAGGAGGAGGATATAGTGTGGAGGTCATACATGACATGCAATTTTTAGGATGGAGGAGAGATGAGGCAAGGTAGAGAGGCTACTTCTGTGCTAGATGCTTCATAGTCGGGAGGGAGCCATGGAAAGTGGAGGCACATAGACCAGACAGGGTGACCAGACAATTCAGGATTACACAAGACATTCTGCATGGACCAGATAGGTTCTTACAAATTACGCGAGAGCGTCCATGGGGAGAGTTGATTTCGTCAAGGTTTGAAAAAGAGAATTAGGAGACATTGTAGATAGTACCCTACCTGGGTAGGACCGGGGGGGACATGGATGTCGGAGTGACAGTTCGATACATCACATGGTATCTTCGTCATCAACCCAGACGGATTACTCTAGAGGAGTCGATTGTGGGGGCATTGGGGTTTGAGCCAGAGGATGAGCTACGATTGGTAGGCCAAAGGAGAGGGAGGATGGGACAGCAGAGGAGAGGACAGGAGGCAGCTGGAGCAGCGGGGCAGCAGGGGGTGTGGGGGCCACAAAATAGCAGGATAGAGGACAAGACGAGGTTGGGGCCATAGGGCAGCAGGAGAGGATGAGGAGGAGGAGGAGACAATGGAGGAGAGCTAGAGTGAGGATCAAGGCAGAGGAGGGGAGAGATGAGGTAGGGATGGGAGAGGGATGGGAGAGGGAAAGAGGCAACTAGAGCAGTAGGGAAGTAGGAGAGAGTATAGATGGCGGCTGGAGCCGCAGAGCAGTAGGAGAGGGTGAGGAGGAGACCACGGAGGAGAGCCCAGGTGGAGATCGAGGTAGAGGATAGGGGGGATGAAGCAGATGTGGAGATGATGGATGAGATAGATGAGGCAGAGGCAGAGGCAATGGATATGGATGTTAATGATATCCCTCCATTGGCCATGGTGCCACCTATAGCAAAGGATCGAACTATATTGTTGAGAGGGGCCATGGCGAGATTACAGATTGTTGAGCAGAGATTAAGAGATACAGAGGCTGTGAGATGCATACTAGAGGCAAAGGTGAGCAGGTTGTGAGTAGAGGTGGCCAGCACATGGGCAGAGGGTGAGAGGGTTTTAAGAGATGTAGTTGATGCAGTGTCACGGCATGAGGAGGAACAACAGGTAGAGAGGGATAGTCTACTAGCTGAGGTGAGACAGCTACGAGTAGAGGTGACTTGGCTGAAGGGAGAGGTATCTAGAAAGCATGAGGAGGCGGTGGATGTGAGATGGGAGTGAGACAAGCTAGAGGCAATGGTGACTATACGACAGGCGAGAGGACAGGGAGAGTTGGGAGGAGCGATAGACCAGGCATCGACAGAGACCCTGGTACAAACTGAGAGAGACATGGATGATTTGAGGATACAGGTGGAGGGGCTACTTAAAGAGAGGACTGAGTTGAGATGAGAGTGAGACGAGCTCTGTGACAGGGTTGACGTAGTAGATTAGATAGTGGGAGACATGGGGCTAATGTAGGCGAGGGAGGATGTTATGAGGGTCTAGGTGCATACCTTGCAGATAGAGAGGGATGCAACACAAATGCAGGTGCAGACCCTACAGGGTGAGAGGGACACAGGACAGATATAGGTGCAGACCCTGCAAAGTGAGAGGGATGCATCACAAAGATAGGTGTAGACCCTGCAGAGTGAGAGAGATGTGGTAGTGGCTCGGGCACATATTATGGAGAGAGAGAGGGATGTAGTACAAGCTTAGGCATAGGCAGCGCAAGGTGAGGGTGGCGAGGCAGGGGTAGAGGTGCAGATATTGCAGGTATATATACAGGCTATGGAAGTTGAGAGGGATAGGGCCATAGAGTAGGCATCACAGATGGGGGCAGAGATAGATCAGTTGAGGTTGGCATATGACACATGGGCGTAGGAGTGGAGATCAATCTACGAGGATCAAGACAAATATAGACATAAGCGGAATGTAGTCAGGTATCAGGTTGTGGAGAGAGATGAGTATATGAGGGAGGCATCTTTCTAGATGTGTGCTTATCAACGGGAAGTTCCAAATCTGGCACAACGGACAACTCACTATGTCTGGCAAGTGCCTCAGATGCCTGCACCATCCCAGTCACTAGGGACATGTACCCAAGGGTACAACTATTATCAGGCAACTCCTCTGCGCAGAGGGTTGGTTCCCGACTCTCCACAAAGGTCATCTATGGGCAGCTCATAGTAGAGATGACAGAGGACAGGTGACAGGATTCCAATTTTTGACAAGTGCATGATGGATGTATAGTATAGAGCAGTAGAGATCAGAGTTGATCTAGAGCCTTGTATTTGTACTTTATTTGATGATATATGCGATGGATATGTATTTTGGTTATAGGATGGACATTCTTATGGACTATGTGATGGACATTCATATTTTCATCTTTATATATGATATGTGACCGCTCTTATTAACGCTATGTGATGCTTATGTGATGGATGATTTTATTTATGCATAGGTATATGCTGATGATTTTATTTATGGATGATCATTATGATATGATGTATGGATATGCTTATGATGATGTATGTTAGTGCTTACATGTATAATATGTATAACATGTATGATGCATGATTTATGACTTTGTATGATGTGATGGATGATTTATGACTTTGTATGTTATGGATATGGTTCTAACAACTTGTGATGTAGGTGGCGGTGTATGCAATGTGTTAATGATATGGACTAATATGGAAATGATTAATTAATGCAATGAATCTAAGAGGTTTAGAATAAGCAAATATGATTAATCTAACAACATGGGATAGTAACATACGAGATGAAATGTAATGAACCTAGAATGTGACAAGAGATACAATTAAATTTCTTACAAACACTAATGGATAAATGAAATTCAATGTGAATGGTGGATGGACCCTATTTGTGATCATGCTTGCTTTATCCTATACAAAATAAGGGTGTGTGAGATGTGAGTGTGTTGGCCTAACATGAAATGAAATGCATTATGACCATGAATGTCAAAAGGATGTGCATAGTAACGAGGGTAGATGGTAGGCATATGGTTGACTTAATGGCAAGTAATTTCCCTGTAATAATTAGAAAATTAAGGGAAGATGGGTGTGAAACTGCACCTGTCAAGAACTATAGGTATCCTGAGAAGAGTGGGAAATGGAAGGAGGAATGTTTGCACAACCAAAATCATAGGTCATAGGTTAGGTATGAATGCAATGCAACGTAATTGGTCATGAAATGCAATCCTAATGTAATTTGTCATTTTCAGAGCATTGATTTTTGCTAAGCATAAGACACTAGGTACCATGGTATGTAAACCGAGGCTAATTAGCGTCTAATGCACAAAACAAACACAACAAACAAGAAGGCTATCCCAACACCCCAAAGTCGTGAAGGCCTTGGTCAGGCCAAGCATTGGGATAACCACAAGCACAAAATGATGCCCTAGCATAACACAAGACCTCAGGGATCTTGGTGGGTACTATGTGGGACAACCAAGAAGACAACAACAAAGAAAAAAGATCGATATGCCCCTATGTTTACCAGTCAAAATACACCATAATATGATAGATCATTGTGGCCTTGACAAGTGATGATAGGGATATCAAATGATAAACAAAAGCCAAAAGTATCATAAGATCACAATCAATTTCAAAACGTCCTTTGCCATAGGATCAAGAGGATGGATGGGGTTGATAAGGTCTATTAGGAAGGATGCATCCTGTTGAGACCAAAGATGGATTCTAAATTAAAAGATCAATAAATGACACAAGAAATTTTGAAACCAATTGCATCTCATGATACAAGTGGATCTCATTTGTGAAGAACCAACTAGATAAGGACATACTTGAGGACATGACACAGGACACAAGACACAAGACTGATACACCCTAACAACCTAGGGGCTCAGGGGCCGATCAAAGATTAGCCTTGCCTACGTGAAAGTGCAAAGCCCTCATAGCTCAAGAAAATACTATGGATAAAAGCAGAAAGAGGATTAATGGAGATGAGCGATGGAGGACAACGACAATGAAAAAAAAAGAAAGCAAAGCAAAGCCCCGGGGGTGGATCAAAAGATTAACCTTGCCTACGTGCAAGTACAGGGGCAACGCAGTTCGAAAAGGACCAAAGACGGACTAGGGATAAAAGTGTAAAGAGGACAATGAAGACGACCATGGAAGACCAAAACAAGATGGACAAAATGCCCCGGGGGCAGATCAAATGATTAGCCTTGCCTACGTGAAAGCGCAGGGGCAACGTAGTTCGACAAAGACTAAAACGACTAACGAGACGTGATGGGACCTAAACAGAGACCAACACGACGGAGGAAGCTAGATGGACATGAAGGATTGACAAGACGACAAGATTGATGACACAAGCTCATATTAGGATAAAAGCTCAGGATGACAGATAGTGGATGAAGATCATCCAATGTTGATCCAAAATAAACCAAGCGACCAGATAATGAATGCGGATGGAAGGAGAGGATTGATCGGATGATAAATATGAGATTGGGATGGATGGAAGCATAGAGTAACTAGGACACTAGGTAGATAATGATTAAGCCCTTTACGAATGGTGTCTATGACCAGGTTTTCACCAAACGTACTTATCCAAGGCACTACCAAGGGTGGTTTTCACCATAGGATGAATTATTTCTTTTTACTATTTTTGGAGTTTTTCTAATTTTTTATTTTTTGTATTTTTGACAATTTTTTACTTTTTTTGTATTTTTTTGATTTTGCAGGATAGGATACCCCAGCTAATTTAAGTGTAGAACCTTTTCAGGTACATGATGTTAATGGGCTCCTGTAGGGGCTCCCCTATAGGTGTAGCAAGTCTGTAGGCCCCTGATCCACACTTTGCGGTGATGACATAAGGACCAAGCCAATTCGCTTCAAATTTTCCCTTCTTTTCTCGGTCTTGTTGAGTGCGCTGATTCTCCTTGAGGACTAAATCACCAATGTTGAACTGGCGAGGACAAACCTTTTTGTTGTAGCTTCTTTTCAAATGATTTTGATAGGCTTGAAGGTGGTCATATGCTTTAATCCTTCTTTCATCGAGGAGTTCTAGCTAGCTAAGTCTGGAAACTCGAGCGTCTTCATCGCTGATAAGATTCTTCAAGGAGATTCTCAATGATGGGATTTCTACCTCGATCGACAAGATAGCTTCGGTACCATAGACAAAAGAATACGAAATGGTGCCGGTAGGGGTGCGAATGGAGGTGTGGTAGGCCCAAAGAGCGGGATGGATGTAAAGGTGCCAATCTTGACCAGTACTGTTGAACACCTTTTTGAGGATTGTGATGAGGGTTTTGTTGGTGGCTTTCGCCTGACCATTACCTTGAGGGTAATAAGGTGTAGACCAACAATGTTGGATATGAAAGGTGTCACAAAGGTGTTTCATGGCTTGGTTTTTCAAAGGCTTTCCATTGTTAGAAATGATGGTGGATGGTATTCCATATCTGCAGAGAATATGGAAGAGGATAAACTTGGAAATTTGAGTACCTATGATTTGTGAGAGTGACATTGCTTCCACCCACTTGGTGAAGTACTCAGTTGCGGTGATGATGAAGGTATGGCCATTAGAGGATGGGGGATATATCTTGTCGATTAGGTTGAAACCCCACTAAGAGAAGGGCCATGGTGCTACAAGATGCTACAGATCCTGTGTTGGAGCATGTATTAGATCGGCGTGTTGTTGATAGGGTAAGCACTTCTTGACAAACTCACAAGAATCATGTTCTAATGTAGGCCAGTAATATCCTGCTCAGAGAATTCTCTTAGCTAGGGCCATGCAATTAGAGTGGGCCCCACATACACCACTATGTACTTCTGTTAACACAATATGGGCTTC
The DNA here is from genome assembly GCA_007258455.2 of Sequoia sempervirens. NCBI lineage: Eukaryota > Viridiplantae > Streptophyta > Pinopsida > Cupressales > Cupressaceae > Sequoia > Sequoia sempervirens. Next base: position 38,007,746 of record VDFB02000002.1, read on the forward strand.
AGTCTCGTTTAGACACCAGAGGAGGGTTCCATCATACCCACATCAATAAAGTGTATCACCTATGATGGTGTAACAGGATGTACATTGGATGAAAGACTTACGTTGTTTTCGTGTGAGATCAGGAGGTAGGATATTGTCGCAAAGGTAGGTGTAGATATCATGGTACCAAGGGGACCTGGGACCTACAATGTCACACACCATCTCACTTTCTGGGATATCATATGTCGGGATTAAGAGTTGTTCAAAAAGGAATTCACACTTTGTCTTGTCTTTAGGCATGTTAATTAAGGAACCAATGGTAGCCATGGCATCTATTGCTTTATTTTGGACTCTTGGAATCTGATCAAACTAGATGGAAATGAAATACTTCTTGAAGTCATCTACCATGTGTTTATAGGGCAATAGCTTATCATCTTTTGTTAGAAACTCATCGTTGACCTGTTTGATGATTAATTGAGAATTACCAAAGACTCTAAGGTGAGTGATATGCCATTGAATTGCAATTCTAAGGCTAGTAAGAAGAGATTCATATTTAGCTATATTATTTGTGCATGGGAAAGCCAATCTGAATGACTTTGGTATATAATCTCCCTGGGGGGTGATGAGTAAGATTCCTACCCCCAATCCATTGTGTGTGTATGACCCATCAAAGTATAGTGTCCATGTGGCTGCTTCTGTTACTATGAAGACTCCTTCATCAGGAAATTTTGTTGTTAGGGGATAGGCATCTACTAGGGGAGCATCTACCAACTGATCGGCTATCACTTGTCCCTTAATAGCTTTCTGATCCACATATTCTATGTCAAATTCACTTAGCAGTATGACCCACTTAGCCATGCAACCAATTAGGATTGTCCTAGATAACAGGTATTTCAGTGGGTCAACCTTGGAGATGAGCTTTGTTGGATGACTGAGCATGTAATGTCAGAGTTTTTGTGAACTGAAAACCATGGCTAGTCAAGCTTTTTCCATTGGGGAATAGTTGAGCTCATAACCCACCAGGGTTCAGCTGATGTAATAGATTGCTCTTTCCTTTGATGACTCATCATGCTATGCCAATAATTCCCCCAGTGCCACTGAAGTAGCAGAAATGTACAACAAGAGTGGCTTACTAGGAATTGGTGGCATAAGGATTGGTGGGTGAGCCAAATACTCCTTGATTTTGTCAAAGCCAAGTTGACACTGTTGAGTCCACTTAAATGTGTTGTCTTTCTTCAAGAGATGAGTGAATGATTGACACTTGTTGGCTAATTGAGCTATGAACCGCCATATGGATTGCAGTTTACCTTGAAGCTTCTTAATTGTTTGAGGTTGCGTGGTGGAGGCATATCCATGATTGCCTTGACTTTTGCTAGATCAACTTCTATACCTCTTCGAGAGATAATAAAACCCAGTAGTTTGTCTGATGTGACCCGAAAGACACATTTCTTTGGATTCAGAGCTTATACTGCTCTAGACACTCAAAGATCTTCTTGAGGACCACAGGATTTTCTTCCCTTGTTCTTGACTTTCCTAATAGACACTACAACAAATCCCTGATATTAGCTCCCTTTTTTGATTCCACCCACTATTTTAATGTATTTTTCTACAATTTTTTGAAAAAGTCGGTGCTATTTATTAGGATGGCATTATTTTTGGCATTTTTTGCATCGATCAAAACAAGTAGGCACTAAATTAGGTGTTAATTAGCACCCGGTTTAGCATCGGATTTAGCGTCGGGTTTAGCATTGGGTTTAGCGTCGAGTTTAGCGTCGGGTTTAGCGCCAGGTTTAGCACCAAGTTTAGCACCGAATTTAGCACCAGGTTTAGTGTCGGGTTTAGCATTGGTTTTAGTGTCAGATTTAGCACCAAGTAGGTGCTAAATTAGGTGCTAATTAACGCTTGATTTAGCATCTAGTTTTGTGTTAGGTTTAGCGTCGGGTTTAGCATCGGGTTTAGCGCCAGATTTAGCGCCTAATTGTTTTGATCTAGCAGGGATCAAGGGTTAAGGGATTAGGGGTGTTAGAACAAAAAATCCTTCCCCAATATTCACTGGCCTTCAATTGCTTGCCTACATTTCACTTGCATCAAAAGATCCCTCAACCCCTATACCCTTTACCCTATACATTGGACCCTCAACCCTAATCCTTCAACTATATACCCTCAAACCCTACCCCTTAAACCTACCCTCAACCCTATACCCTCAACCCAATACCCTAAACCATCAACCCTATAGGTCCTCAACTTTATACCCTCAATTCTCAACCCTCTACCCTATATATTGGATCCTCAACCCTCATATATATATTTATATATATATATATGCCCCTCCCTCCTCTTCTCTCCTTGTCACTATCTCACTTCTCCCTCCATCCCTTGCTCCATCCATTGACCTTCCCTCTCTACCCTAATCCCTCAACCCTAAACCCTAAACCCTCAACATCCCTCAGCCCTTAAACCCTAAATCCTTAAACCGACCTCTACCCTCTACCCTCAACCCTCAACCCTTAAACCCAAGTAAACTCTCTACTCTAATCCCTCAACCCTCAACCGTTAATCTCCCAACCCTTAAACCCTCTACCCTCTACCCTCAACCCTCAACCCTTAAACCCTAATATCTCAACCCCTATACCCTCTACCCTATACATTGGACCCTCAACCCTATACCCTTGGTGTGACTGCAAGGGCATAAAAAATCAACTATATCCCTTTTGTACATTTTATGGCATAATACACCTCATTTCTACATTCAATCATCTACAAATTTGCCCATGTTTAAGATTTTTGAGTAAAAGATAAAAAAATGTTTTTAAAGGATAATATGAAGATAATAGTATGATCTTAAATTTGAGATTTAATAGCATTTGAATTAAATGGCATTTTTAACTTCTTTTCAATTAAAAATTGTAATATTTAATTTGTAAAATATTATAAAATAAATAAATAATAAAAAAATTTATATATTGAATATTAATCATTATTTAGAATTTATTTTTCACAATAATAATATGAATGGTTCGGAAGAAATGCAAGAGGGAGATCTATTTTAATTAAAAAAAATGTTAGGGTGCAAGGAATCTAATGTAATATCATAATCACAATCACAATCACACAATTTTTTTAAATTATAATAATTAAAATCATAATTTAATGATTAAATTATATATTTAATTCATATTCATTTTAGTTTTATTTAAATCATAGTAACGAGACTTGTACTCGACTTGAACTTGGCTTGGCTGACTCAACTCGAGACTCGAGACTCAAGGCCCGGACTCAGCGCAGACTTGACAAAATGAAAAAACACTAGAAATTTAGAGATTTTTAAGGATTTAAAACTTTTTTCAAGCACACTTTATTGAATAAACCTTAAAAACACAATAAGATCATTGAATAGAAGCAAATTTGATCACATACACAAGTATACATCAATCACATAAGTATAAAGTACACAAATTGTAGCTGAGTTGCTGAAGGAAATAGCACACGCTTAGATATATAAATATAGTCAAATGTATACAAAACTCATGGAATATGAAATCCATGACATCGAATGTTCCAAACAAATATGAAATATCAAAACAACAACTACAATTTTATGGCTCAAAGGAGTCTACATCCTTCCTACAAAGGCATCTAAGGTGGGTCCTAGATGATGTAGCAACTGCAACCATAGTCTCTGCTTGTGACTCCATGCCACCCTCACCAACATTAGTTGTGGATGTGTTTGCTCGTGCTTTAGCCTCCACTTATGTCATGGCTATAGCCTCAACCTCTCTATCTACTTGGTCAACCCAATCAAGGTCCTCGTCACTAACACAAATATATATTGATCATATAAGTATAAAGTTATAAACACAAATTGTAGTTGAGTTGCTCAAGGAAATAATACACTTAGATATATAGTCAAAGACTCAAATGTATACAAAAATTATCGAATATGAAATCCATGACATCAAATGTTCCAAACAAATATGAAATATCAAAAGATTCAAAATAATAACTAGAATTTTATGGCTCAAAGGAGCATGCATCCTTCCTACGAATGTGTCTAAGATAGGTCCTAGATTATGCAGTAGCCATAATCTCGAGTATTAGAGCGATTTCCCTAATGGGGTTGAGGGGCAGTGCCCTTTGTGAGGGTCTAGGCGCAATGCCTCTAGTGGGGTCAAGGGGCAGCACCCCTCATAGGGGTTTGCGGGTAGTTCCCCTTGCAGGGGTTAGGGGGCAATGCCCCCAGTGGGGTCAAGGAGAAATGCCCCCAATGGGGTTAAGGGGTAACGCCCCCTGTAGGGGTCTAGGGGCAGCGCCCCCAGTGGGGTTGAGGGGCAACGCCCCTCGTGGGGGTCTGGGGGAAGCGCCCCTAGTGGGGTCAAGGGGCAAAATAGCTTGCAGGGGTTTGGGGGTAGCGCCCCCAGCGGGGTCAAGGGGCAATGCCCCTTGCGGGGTCTTGGGGCAACGCCCTAGGCGCGCTCCCTGTTGCAATAGAGGGTGGTGTCAAGGGCGGAGCCCCCACCACCAAGTCCAAATTAAGATCTCCAAAACCATAAAAACCTTCATGGAATACATCATTTTGCATTCGTAATAAGTAAAAAAAACAAGTTTTAACTTTAAATTTCATGTAATTTTTTGCACTTTTCAAACCTTGCCTGCCGAGTCCTACTGATGAGACTCACTTGAACTCGACCAAGTATAATACCTATCTTGATTTTCTATAAAAATCATAAAGAAACTAAGGCATGAAATTATATGGTTTTTATTCAAAGCCATAGGAAAACCTAAGGCATAGAACAACCAAGGAACGATGAGATAAAGTATTAGTCAAGGCACTTTAATTGTAAATCAATGTGATAAAAATATAAGGGTGAGCTAGGGAAACATGAAACCATAACCACAAAACATCGAACTTCCACATTTCTCACCTCATTTTGCACTTTTCCATTTGTGGAGAACTTGGCACACAACCTCCATGGAAAATTAGGGTTCGAGCTTGAAAATCAAGCATTTTATACATTGCTATGTTGATTTGGTGTCAATTTCCTTTAGGAACTTAATGGTAAGTTGTTTATTCTTTGTTTTGGGTCATTTCGACTCCATTTTTTAAGGTTTAGGGCCTCTAGGCCACGACCATGAGTGAATTTCTTATGCATTTTTCTATGTTTGTTTCCTCTATTGATATCCCATTAACTCGAGTTGCCATGGACACGCTTGGCTTGAGTTTTGAAGGCCACGGGCATGCTGGTTTTGATGGTTCCTCTCTTCACACAAAAACTGGGTGAGTTTCTATGATTTCATCCTGTGTATTCTCTTATTAAATGAGCTTGATTTGAGCATGATTTGAAAGAAAAAATTTATCCTCTGTGTGGAAACAAAAGAAAAAGTGTGCTCCTCTACCCAAGTTGTGGCCATACCATTTTATTTCCTCACTTTCTGTAGAAGATAACCTAGTTTCAGGCTCGACCCATGATAGCAAATTATAATACTTATGGAATGGAGAACTTTCCTACATTTTGTTTACTACTTTCGGGGTTTAGAAAACCTTTCATGGTTTCGGCCATTCACAATATCTTCATCTTCTGGGTTGGTCTTCTTCCACTTGTATTACTAGACCTATGTTGTCAATATCACCTCATAACATTGTATCACCTTGATTTTCATTATTTAGATAATCTTGAGACTCCTTTGAAACAATCGTACAAGCCTGATATGATTGATCATGGTGATGTATTGGAATGGCACAATCAAGAGTTTGATCATTTACCTTTAGAAAATTAGATTGTAACTCTTTCATGTCAATTGGAATAACTTCCTTCTTCACTATCCATGATTTTTTCGTTACTTGTTGGGTTGATATTTTCTTGTTTTTCCATCAAATTAGATTGATCTAACTATTGTTGACCCCTAGTTTCAAGCTCATAATCAATAGTAATCTGAAACAAAAAAAAAATCCCACTTTTGTGTTAGCAAAATGAAACCTAAAACTCAACATGTGGAAAGAGTCTTCTCGTTGATCTGCATTCTCAATCTGAATAATTAATCATAAATGAAACTTAAACAATCGGAAGGGTAAAATGAACCATGAAACCCACATCCAACCAATAAAACAAACTCATACAATAGCAACAAATGAACTTCTATTTGTATTGATTCAAAAAAATTGGCATTGTTTCAACAATTCTTTTTCTTTTTAGTCCTTCCTTATCTTTTACAAGAGAAAGTGATTGAATTTATATAGAGAGGCAAGTACATTGAGTTTACAATAAAGGGTGAGGATTATTCCATCAAGCTCCTTGCAACAACAAAAAGTACACCTCTTTTTAATTTGAAATTGTCCCATAAATAATCTTTTATGAAGTTATACATTTCTTATGTTTACATGTTGCTAGAAAGTGAGTTATTATTAAGTAATTGACATGATGACAATAAATTTTTCTTATGTTTACATGAGGAGGTGAAGGCTTTGGCTTTCTCTTGGTGAAAAGAGGAATCCAAGCTTTCCTGTGTTGGGTGGAATGATCTAAATAGGATATTTATATGTTTTGTACAGGTTTGTGTTGGCAAAATGGATCAACAAAAATTCTTTCAGTTGTTTACTATTTTCTTTAAGCCATTAGAATATATTTTTACAACATAAAATCCTATAAGCATACTAATTGAAACTTCAAGGTCAAGTGAACAATTTTGTATTCGATTTCTGATTTTGGAACTCGTGAAAATTATGTGGCTGAGAAATCTTTTCAAATAACTTTCTTATGTTGAGCCAAATAGTTACCATGGCATTACTTTTATATCTACAAAGAAATTTATTTTCACATTATGTGGAAATTCAAACAAGGGGTAGCTGGTATGTAAAAAAAAATTTTGTTTTTTCATTTTTCCTTTTCTATACTTACGGTAATAGCTTACCTAGCATTTGATGATGGTTTGTAATGAATATGGCTGGAGAAATATAAATTAGCACATCTTCCATTCCCATATTTTATAAGTAAATAGCATGGTATGTAAAACAAATGTTTGTTTTTTTCATTTTTCCTTTTAAGTAATTAGCACCTGTAGCATCACGACTCACTCAACACTCCACACCTTTACACATGATCGATTCTTCAAAGGCCGCATAACTCCAAAAATTTTGCTCCAAATTCAAACATTCATGCAAAAGATAGAAATCTAAAACCGTTTCAAAAATTCTCAAAGAGAAGAAGTCATTGCATAAAATTAGAAAAGCCCTCAAAACACCGTTAATGACTTTAGACACGTCATGCCACAAAAATGAATTTGATTTTGTCTCAAATATGGTCAATGTTGAAAGCTATTGTTGCTCCAAGGCACTTTGACTTCTTCCTTAGACAGTGAGATTCCCTCAAGACATGAATGTGGTTATCATAGCTCTAAACACTCATTTCAGCATGAAGAATGCATCAATGTGTAGTAGAATTTGTAAAGCACTTGTCTCTAATTATGAATGTTTTAGATTGTTACATATAGTTATGGTCAGATTCTCATGATAGATTCCTTTGAAACTTGTGATAGGTATGTATTTGAGGACCAAATTGAGTTTATCAAGGAATCGGTACTTGAAGGAGAACATGTACTTTAACAAATTAGCTCATATGCTGATGTTTTGAATTGTATATAAGATATCTTCTTTTGATTTAAATAGTAATAAGATATATGTTTCTTGCTTTGGTTGATTGGACTAAACTTTAGAGAACAAATGGAAAATGTTTTGGAGTTTTATATGTATTTTTGTAAGACTTTTTAACTTTACAACATAGATTATGTATTATTCACTTTTGATTTTTTGTTAATTTTCTCATTATTGATGTTTTATCCTAAATGGTATATCAAAATCTAGTTCAAAATATTTTAGATGAGGCTGCTCCCATAGCTCTGTTACTCGCTTGAAAAATTGTTGAAACTCTGCATTGATTTTATTTTTCTTGTTCCTCTCTTGTTGTTCTTTCTCAATTTCATCAGGATCATACATTGACCTTCTTGCCCCTCCTAAAGTTTGGACCACATCCATTACCTCCACATAAAACTGGACATCCTTGGTCTTCTTGGTTCGTGATGGCTGGGCCAAAAAAATGTGCCAAGGGAAAAGAGTATTTCTGATTCAAACCTCATGCCTTAGCCATTCCATAGTCCTCTTTCTTTCATCGTAGTCAACACCAACCGAGAACTTCATTATTTTCTGCTCTTGCATACTATTATTTAAATGTCATCTTTTATCAGACTTGTTGATGATCACTTCTCTCTATCTTAGCAAAGAAAAGACAATGACAAGATGACTTAAAAAACTGACTACGAGAATCACAATTGATTGGATGGATACAAGATCAAAAGTCAAATGATGACAAAAGGGAGCACAAGAGACGAGTTTCATATGGGTACCAACATGAGGATAGGTTGTATCTATTTCCATTTAAGTTCTATATATTGATCTATTTCATAATAATAAAAAAAAAATTAACCCAATAAGATTGAATTTCATCATGAATCCTCATTTGCAATCATCAAGCCATTGGAAGGAACATTGTTTCCTTTTATTTTATTCCTGACATTGCATCAACTAAAAGTTTTCATGTTATTTTCAAAATTGTCGGTTATTTGATGCTAGCTTAATTTTTTTTGCAATGGTTTTATAGGATGAAAACAATAGCCATATCAAATTTCTTTTGCCCAAGTCCTACTCTCTCAAGTTTAACAATCTCAATCTCACTAATAGTGATTACTAAGAAAGGTAATTCCACCAACTCTATCAAACAGTTTATAGTAGGAACAATAAAAGCAAACGCTTTGAAAGGAACTCCATGAAAACCAAGCTCTCTAAATGGTATATCAAACTCTAGTTCAAAATATTTTAGATGAGGCTGCTCCCATAGCTCTGTAACTTGCTTGACAAATCCTTGAAACTCAACATTAATTTTATTTTTCCTATCCCTCTCATTGTTTTTCCTCAATTTCATCAGGATCATACATTGACCTTCTTGCCCCTCCTAAAGTTTGGACCACATCCATGACCTCCACATAAAACTGGACATACTTGGTCTTCTTGGTTCACACCAAGATATGGTTATGCAAATGAAAATGAAGCAAAGTAATCATCTCCTTCTCTGCTGGCTGGAAGAATGCATGCTTAATGTTTTGATACATGATATCATGTATCTTATGCTCTCATATTTGAATACTAAAATCCATTATGATGGGCCTCTAGAGTTCCAGTCATCTTTCTTCCTCTTCCACCAAATGTTGGCATATTTTACTAACGTTTATTAGAATTGTTGCATGTTTTACATCACTGGAATGACATATTAGCTGTAACTTTTATGAAATTTTATTATGGTATGTGGACTTTGATATGATGTAATATGATTATGGTTTCGTTTCACATGTTGTAATATTAGATATATAACAGAAAAATAAATTATTGCATGAAATAAATAATAATTTTTCATTTTAAATGGTTTTTTTTGCAGAACACGGGTCTTCCAGAAGATCAAGATGATCCTCATGATATATAGATCCAGAATATGTTGGTTCTAGTACAGATCACATGGCAGAGGATGATGATGACATGTATACAAAAGACATCGAGGCTGATGAGGATGATGATCATGATCATGATGGTGATGATGATGACAATGAGGCAGTTGCTGGTAGTAGCCAGTGACATTCATGATCATATAGACTACATCATGGATCATTGTTGATATATCGTTATGATACCTCTTTTCATGGTTACTATCATATGTATCATTTTCATGACTTGCAGTACCATATTATTGACTTGTATCATTTTGACATGTATCATTTTGAAATATATCATTTAGACATGTATCATTTTGACTTGTATCATTTTGAGTTATATAATTTAGCATTTTTACTTACATCATTTGTACATGTGTCATTTTGACTTATGTCGACTGTTGGACATGTATCATTTTGACAGGTTATTAATCTAGTGGCATATTTGACTCACTTATTTTAATCACTTGTTTTGATCTACTTATATAGATATTTGACTCACTTGTTTTAATTATAAATGATGATCATGTTATTAATAATTATGTTGTTATTTAATCATATGAGTTAAATAATTAAATTACTTACTCTATAATCATATGAGTTATTTAGAAGCATGATATATTTAATTAATTAAATTGAAATAAAACATATTATTTAATTTACTTACTCTATAATCATATGAGTTATTTAAGAGGCATGATATATTTAACTAATTAAATTGAAATAAAACATATTAAATTAATAAATGGAAGCAAAATAAGAAGCATTTTTAGAAGCAAAAAAGGAAGCAACAATGGAAGCCAAACTAGAAGCAAAGAAAAAGCAATCTTGGAAGCAAAACTGGAAGTAAAATCAGAAGCAAAATTGGAAGCAAAACTGGAAGCAAAACTAGAAGCAAAATTGGAAGCAAAACCAGAAGCAAATCTGGAAACAAAACTGGAAGCAAAATTGGAAGCAAAACTAGAAGCAAATCTAGAAGCAAAACTAGAAGCAAACGCGGAAGCAACACAAGAAGCAAAACCAAAAGCAAAATTAGAAGCCAAACTAGAAGCAACAAAAAATTGGCGCTAAACTCGGCGCTAAATCCGACGCTAAATCCAACGCTAAACCCGATGCTAAATCCAGCGCTAAATCTGGCACCAAAGGGAACATACCATTTTGTGCCGAGTTTTGCGCCAACAAAAGTTCCCAATTCATGAACTCAAATACACTAAAATATGGCACTATTTTAGGCGTTAATTGTCTATTTTGTTGTAGTGAGATCATCAACATAATCTTCCATTATGATGTGGATGAGGTCGTGGAAGATAACGGTCAAAGCTCGCTGATAGGTTTCCCCCGTGTTTTTGAGACCGAAGGGCATGACATTATAGCAAAATGTGCCCCAAGGCGTAGTGAAAGTTGTTTTATGTTGGTCTTCAGGAACAATTCTAATCTGATTGTATCCAGAGAAGCCATCCATGAGGGAAAGCATCTCATGTCTCACAGTGAGGTCAACCAACATGTCTATGTTTGACAAAGGAAAATCATCTTTGGGGAAAGCCTTATTGAGGTCACAAAAGTATATGCAAACTTTGATAGTGTCGTTTGGTTTAGCTACAGGCACTACGTTGGAGATCCATTATGAATAGTCAATGGGCCTTATGAATCTGGTATCCAATAGCTTCTCTAATTCCTTCTTGACTAGTAGAGCCACTTGGGGGTGCATTTTCCAGAGCTTTTGCTTAACAGGTTTGGCATCATGATGTATGTCGAGGTGATATACCACTAAAGCGGGGTCAAGGCCTAGCATGTCTGAATATATCCATGCAAAGTTAACGATGCCTTCTTTGAGAAGCTTGGTGATGGTAGAATATTATTCTTTTGACAGTGCTTTGGCTACATATGTAATTTTGGGATCCTCTTCAGTTCCCAAATTTATTTCCTGTGTTTCTTCTATTAGGATGGATGATGATTCAGAGAGTTGAGTTCCTACAAGGGGAAGATGAACATCCCCATCTTCTAGTGCCTCATCGAGGTTTTCACTATCAGATATACCCTTTGTTTTTACTTTTTCTAGGTCAAGAAGCATCTCAGGGAGGTTTTTGCTAGGTTACCTTTTTTTTTATTTTGCTTCTTTTTACTTTTGTAGTTAGGGTGTTCATCTTCCCCCAATCCCATAAGATGTATGTACCGATCCATTGTAGGAAAGGTGTTGATAGGTTTTTACCATGTAGATCCCAATCTATGAGCTTAGGATGTTTAAGGGATATGCTAATGGTGCATATGTGTACGTAGTCAAACATGGAAGAGAGGTCGGTGTGATCTACATCATCGTATGCATGTATGATGGATTCCTCCTCTGGTATATCTTCAAGGAGATTGTTGCTCTCACTGATGTTATTAGAGGCACTAGATGATGCTATAGGTCCCTTTTGTTTTGTGTCAAGACCCAAGCCTAAGTTTCTTGGTCTTATTGTAGCTTCAATATGGTGTTTCCTTGCTTACTCTTTAGTACCAAGGCCTCCCCCCTGATAATTGTACTTCTCCACAAACTTGGAGGGCCAAGGATAGTTCTCTTGGAAATATTCTTTCAAAGGAGGAGAGGGGTTTGGTTCCTCACGGTACACCCATTGACTGATGTCATCTTCAGGTGTGTCTTGCCTTAACCTAGGAGAGTAAAAGGTGTTGGTTCCCACATTCGGAACATTAAAGGTGATAGTCTTGTCTTCTTCCTTTGGTACCGACTAAGAGGGTTGGCCGTATGTGTGTGGCAAAGGTGGCATGGTTTCCACATTCAAAGCTATGCACATTTTGTACTCACCACACCCCTTGTCAATGATCTGGACCTTGGTAATGGTGGAATCAGATGTGGATGATGGAGTGGATGAAGTGGTGGCTAATGAGGTAGTAGATGATTGGGATGATGATGTCTGTTGTAGTCCCATTTCCACTCCAGGACAATAGTGGGAATGAGGAAAATAAGCTTCTAATGTGTGACAATATTCAAATGGTTGAGGATCTGTATGTATGGTAACTCCTACCCCATTGAATGAGAATTTTAGGCATTGATGGTATGTGAATGGAATGGCTTGCATGATGTGAATCCATGGATGACCGAGGAGGAGATTATAGGGGAGTTCCAGATCAAGGACATGACAAGTAGTGTATTGCACAACTAGCCCAACCTGGATTGGAAGACATATTGTTCCTTCATAATCACGCTTTGCATTATCATATGCCTTTATTGTGATGAATTTATTATTTAAATCAGCATGGGTGTATCCCACTTGTTTTATGAATTTCAACGTGCAAAGGTTCATGGAAGAACCATTATCTACCAAGACCCTCTTTATTTTATGCCGATTTACAAGGACATCTATATGGAGGGGATGATTATGATTAGATTCAATGCAAGGCATGTCATTTTGGCTAAAACCTAGCTAATAGGTGGTGGAGAGGTGCCCTACCAATGCTTTAAATTGTGCAGGGTCTATGTCATTAGGAACTTGGGTGTCGCATAGGGCCTTATTTAGGATTTCTTGGTGTGTGGGAGAAGACTTAAGCAAGTCCAAAATGGATATCTGTGTCAAAGTCTTTCCCAGATGATCAAGAATGTTGTATTGAGAATTCGCAGGTTGTAGCTGGGTGGATGCAGAGGCTCCAGGGACTGTGATGTGGGTTTGATGGGTGGTAACAACACATTGAGGATCCTTGCCTTTTATGCATATCATCGATACACGTGGTTCTACTTGTTTGATGTGCATGACGATACCCTGATAATTGAATGGAACATTCTTATAACTGATGTTGTTTGTGGTGTTATCCTGATTATTGTTATTGCTAGGCCCTGGGTTTGATGTACTAGGACCTTGGTTATGCTTAGGGAAAGCATTTTGATATATTTTCAATTGAGCATTGGAAGAAGGTGTTGTATTGGCATCCACATGTATGTCACCCCAATCTATGAGATCCTGGATGTAGGTCTTCAGACTCTGACACTTATCAATGTATGTCCTTTAATCTTGTGGAACTCACAATATTCATTTTATTTAAACCAAGTTGGTTTAGGCTTGGATTCATTAGGTGGCTTGGTCACAACATATGTAATCAGGTAATTAGCTTGAAGAATCCTATTAAACACGACACTTAGGGGTTCCCCTAGTTGAGTGAATTGACATTTCCCATTCCCTTGGTTATTCTAATTGGATTGTTGGTTGGGACAAGGTGCCCCCTGTGGCACTAATATAACATGAGGGTTTGACTGCTGAGGGGGATATTGTGGCTTCTGTGAAGCATTGGCCACTTGGACATTTCTAGTGTCAGTGACACCATCATTGACAACATTTTTTTTTGTTCCAATAACGAGGCTTGTCCTTGGATGACTTCTCCTTGTCAAAGTTGAAGATTTTGACTAGCCCTTAGCAATGAGGGCTCTCTCAAGAATAGGACCTTTCTCCATGATTTCAGCAAAGGTTGTGACACAATGGAGTCTGAAGTTGTGGTCCATGTCTGGATGGGAGTTTTTGATGAACAAGGTGACCATGTCTTTTTCCTGTAATAGAGATTTCATATGACTGGCTAGGGCTCGCCATCTTTGAAGATAGCTCGCAAAGGTTTCTCCCTGCTGCTGCTTTTCCTTTTGGAGATCTAAGGTGTTGATATCCTTCTCCAAATTAAAGGAGAAGTGGGAGACAAACTCTTCTAAAAATTGTGCAAAGGACTTGATAGATCCTTTCTTAAAGCACATAAACTAGTCAAGAGCTATTTCATGTAAACTCCTAGGGAACAATCTCATGTGGTAATTGTCATTATGCATGACTTATTGATAGTTGGCATAGAAGTCTTGAAGGTGAGCTTTAGGGTCTTTGGTTCCTTTGTATTTGTCAAATTTTAGCATTTCAAAATGTTTTGGGAAGGAAACCAATGAAACAGAAGGATCAAACGGGTAGGGACAAATGTATTCAAACTTGAACGATTGTTTGTCGGTCCCAACTTGTAAGTCCTTTAACATAACTTTGACTTCTTCCAAATCTTGATTGATAGGCATTGTGGGAATCATATTGGATGAACTAGGATAATTGTATGGAGGATACTACTAATATGATGAGGATGGTGCTGAAGCAATAGAATCATAAGCTATTTGAGGTGTGTATGGAGGTGTTTGATGGTATTGATTGGCATAAGTGGATTCAGGATTGACGTAAGGTGGATATGAATGATTTTGATGGTAAGAGGTGGAAGCTGCTTCTTGGTATGGTGGTTGATGTTGATAGTACAGAGTGGATGGAGTACCCTACTGGTATTATGTATCAGCTTGATAGTACGATGATGTGGAAGCCCCTTGTTGGTAAGGCGGCGGTTGCTGATAGTAAGAGGTGTATTGAGCGCCCTGTTGATAAGGTGGTTGTTACTGCATGTATGATATGGATGAAGCACCTTGTTGGTATGAAGGCTATTGTTGAACGTAGTATGGATTGGGTTGATAATTGTATGCAATATTGGGTTGTTATTTGATGTATGGAGGTTGTGGATTAGACTGTTGTTGGTATGGGTTTGTGTGCGATTGTATAGGATTAGTGTAAGGAGGCGGTTGAGTCTGCGGGGGGTTTTGAGAGGCCACATGGATATTCTGATTAGAATTGGATGTAGTAGCATAAGCGATGTACGTACTAGATAGGTGGTAAAGATATTGCGTAAGAGGATTTCGTTGTGTTTGTGTGGGAACATGGTGCAGGATCACCTTGGCTTAACTCTAATTTTGTTGTGAATAATTTTTGGCTTGTACTGACCTTAGCCAACTCAGAAGGTTTGTTGTGTTTGCTTTAGACCTTAGAAGGTCTTGTTTGTGTGGAAAGTTGGTCACTAGGACTTAGGACATCCTAGTTGGATCTAGGTTGTTAAATATTGCCTTGTTTAGCTTAGGACAGTTTGTGTTAGAATGTAGGCATTTAGTATGTGCTAAACACTGCCTCGTTGTTTAAAGATGCTAATGGATAGTTAGGGAGGTGTTGGATTCGAGATCAAGGAGTTAGAGATCCTATGTTTGAGGATCATGACACAATCATAGCATTATGGAAGTTGCAAAATGCGGATGTAAGGTTGCATGGCAAGATTTGTGTAAATTGCATGCAATTTAGTGATGGGAACCCCTAGGAAATAGGGTAAGTGCTCGACCAACTCCCCTTAAACTGTGGAAATGGCATCTAAATGGAGGTAATGGCTCGTAGACAGCCAGTTTTGGATTGTAATAAGTTTTTGTTGAAAAGAATAGAAAGACAGTGAGCAGATTTTGGAGTAATTTCTGTGTTACTCGCGTGCTTGGAGAGACAATGATTAAAATGGCTCAGTTTACATAGTTCTCTCACTATTCGTAGGCTCTTTGAATAGTTTGAAGTGAATCTCATTTGGTAGATAAGGGTTGAGATTAGATTCAGTGTTTTGTATTCATAGTTTAGAGTTGTAGAGTTTTATTTTTGAAATCCCCGTGTGTTTTGCAACAGAGTTCTAATAAGTGTTGTATATCCAGATTTGGAACTGAATTCATGTTATTATAATAGACTTGATTCACTTTTTATTGTGTATCCAAGTTGAGTAGAGTAGGGTTATTCATTTGTGTCCTTAGATCATAATTTAGAGGGTTTGAAAATTTAGTTTTGAACAGTCAGTCAAAACATGGCTTCCCCATGAAATCTGCCCGTGGAGTTTTCCTGAGGTTGATGGAAATGACAGGGGAGCCATGCTTTTGTAAATATTTAGTCATAGGAAACTTTATGAGCCAAGCAAGAAATTATAACACCAAACCCTAGGCGAGTTTCAGTCACCTGGTTAGGAGTTTGGAATAGGAAAGTTGAGAACTCGGGCAGGGGCAGAAGGTACAGTACGGTACCAGTACGGTGTCATGAAGGTTATGATCATACTTTGACATGTTAAAGTGAGTTGAGTCTTGAACAGTCCAATGGTGTGAGGAAATAGCAAGAATTTCCTAAAACCCTAGATATTAGGGCAATTAGGCCTCCACTCCAAGAACTCAGGAACCAGCTCTACGAAATAGGCAGAGGTCTGAAATCAAATTCAAGATTTAAAACCCTGAAAAGGGTGTTTGAAAGTGTGTTTTTTTTTTCTAGGTTGTGTGGAGAATATAAGCATAAAAATCCAATTAGGGACTGGTAAGGGCTACAAGGATTAGTCCCTCAAAAAGGCAAATTCATGAAATCGGGTAGGTTGAGGAGTGGACACCAAGGAAAATGGATCAGTTGGGTTGCAAGAAGCATGGAGACAACATCTTCAAATCCCTTGCAAGCAGTTCAAGCAACATGGTGAAATTTGCATCTAGACTCTTCTAGGTGTAGGGTGAAAGGTTGAAATTTCAAGTGGTAGTTGTGAAGGAGACAACAATTTTAAAGAGTGTTGAAGCCTCCAAGGTAAGCACAAGGAAAGTAACTCTTGTGACAGAGTTAAAGGAGGGCTTAGTTAATGATCTAGGTCAGTTTAGAACCTTGAAGCCATCAGGTTCATGAGAGAAGATAGAGAGAAAGGTCTTCTAGTTGGAGTGCAAGCACACCTTGGAGGTAACATACACCATATTGGTATTAGAGCATTGAGTTAGATTCAAGGCTTGTGATTAATGAGCCAATCCACTGAGTCAGTAGGAGAGAATACACCAGAGGAAGAAGCCATGGTGACAAATGTAGAGTTAGCAAAGAAGGTAGAAGAGCAAGAGGAAGATAACCGGTTGCTCAGAGAAAGGATATCTCAGATGGAGAAACTCTTGGATGAAGTCCATGAGACAGCAGATACTGTGAAGGAAAAGATAAAGAAGAAAGAAGAACAGGAAGCCAAGGAAAAAGAAGAGGATTTGGAGGAGGAAGCTCCAAAGCCTGACCCTGTTCTTGCAGAGGAACCATTCTTAAAGGCATTGCAGGCCTTGAGTGGTAAAGCAATGGAGGGTGTGCCACTTTTCAGTGGGCAAATGGACCCTGATTCAGTTGTAGACTGGATTGAGAGCATTGAGAATAACTTTGAGTGTGATGGAATAATAGAGGCCCAAAAGGTGAAGGTGGCCAAGTCAAGGTTGAGAGGAGCAACTCTCACATGGTGGAAGTTTGTACAATCAGAAAGAGAGAAAGAAGGAAAAGGTCCCATAGTTTCGTGGAGAGGAATGGTGACTAAGATAAGGCAAACTTATCTCCCTGATGATTATGAAGTCCAGTTGCACAGGAGAAGACACAATCTGAGGCAAAAGGACATGGATGTCCAAACATATACAGAGGAATTTCAAAAATTGTGCCTTAGATCAAAAGTGGTTGAAGAAGAGAGTATCAAGTTGGCAAGGTATTTGAATGGGCTCAAGTGGTCTATCCAAGAGGAAACGAGCTTAGTAAACTTCAAAACAATCCGCCAATGCTATCAAATGGCTTTGAAAATAGAGGAGAAAGGCAAAAAGAAGCAGGAACAAAATCCTAAAAGCAGAGGTAAAGGGAAAGACAGCAGAGGACAAAGAGGAAGCTATAGTGGAAGAAGCTCAGAATCAAGAGCCCAAGGAGAAGTTAGATTTTCAGAACAACAAGAAGGAAGTTCTAGTAGAGGTGGTAGAGGAAGAGGTTTCAGCCCCAGAGGAAGAAGTGGTGGACAAGGAAGAGGCAGTTACTTCACCAACATGAAATGCCATCATTGCAACCAATTAGGACACCCAGCCTATAGATGTCCTGAGAAAGGTAGCACTTCTCATGGAGGAGATAAGAGAACCAATCTGATTCAAGAAGAGATAGCTACAGCAAATAAACAATCATAAGTACCATTGAACTCAGACGAAGGTGAGAATCTCATGATGAGAAGGACTTTAATCAAAGAATGTGTGAGAGAGGAGCCAAGCCAAAGAAGGTCCTTGTTTAGGATAAAATGCAAGATGATGGGGAAAGTGTGCAAGGTGATCATAGACTCGGGTTCTACTGACAATATTGTGTCAGAGGAGGCAGTCAACAAACTGAAACTGACAAGGATACCTCACAAGAATCCTTACAAGGTCACATGGCTCAATAAGGGTCAGCATGTCTTGGTGAATGAACAAGAATGGGTAGAGTTCTCAATTGGCAAGTACAAAGACAAGGTATTGTGTGATGTATTACCTATGGATGCATGCCACTTGCTCCTAGGTAGGCCATGGCAATTTGACTGTCAAGCTGTGCATGATGGAGCCAAGAATTCTTACACCTTCAAGAAGGACAATGTAACCTACAAGATTCAATCTTTGTTAGAAGATACAGAGGTGCAGACAACAGGTTCTAAGCTGCTTATAACTGGTGAAAAAGAGTTCTTAAAGGCCTTGGAAGAAGGAGAAGGAGTTGTCTATGCAGTAATGATCAAGCCAAGAGAGGTAAGCAAAGAGAAGGCAGCTGAAAAGCAAGAGTTACCCAAGGAAATTAAAGACCTATTGCAGACCTATGAAAGCATTGTAATTAGTGGTCAACCAGCAACATTACCTCCTAAAAGAGCCATAAGTCATAGGATAGACTTGATACCAGGAGCCACCCTTCCAAACAAAGCAGCCTACAAGATGACACCTCAACAAAATGAGGAAATAGCTAGACAGATTCAAGAACTACTTGACCAAGGTCTTATTAGGAAAAGCATTAGTCCTTGTGCAGTACCCACTGTCTTAGCACCTAAGAAAGGAGGAGAATGGAGGCTTTGCACTGATTCCAGGGCAATAAACAAGATAACCATTAGGTATAGGTTTCCTATCCCTAGGATTGAAGATCTCATGGATTATCTAGGTGAAGCTAGGTACTATACCAAGATAGATTTAAAGAGTGGTTACCACCAAATTAGAATACATGAGGGTGATGAGTGGAAAACAGCCTTCAAAACCAATGAGGGTCTTTATGAGTGGCTAGTAATGCCATTTGGATTATCTAATGCCCCCTCCACATTCATAAGGCTCATGAATGAAATCCTCAAGGACTACATTGGCAAGTTTGTAGTAGTGTATCTTGATGATATACTAATCTATAGCAGAACAAGAGAAGAGCACCTCCATCATATTGAGTTGATTTTCAAGAAGCTACATGAGGAGAAGCTGAAGATCAATCTAGAAAAGTGTGAGTTCATCAAAATAGAGCTGGTGTACCTTGGATTTGTGCTATCACATGGCAACTTGAAGATGGACAGCAACAAGGTAGAAGCCATTCTCAATTGGCCTACTCCAAAGATAGCAATAGAGGTAAGAAGCTTCCATGGTCTTGCTTAGTATTATAGGAAATTCATAAGGCAGTTTAGTGCAATTTGTGCTCCTATGTTGGATACCATTAAAGGAGGCATGAAAACTAAGTTTGTATGGAATGAGCAAGCTAACAAGAGTTTTGAGTTGCTGAAGGAAAAGATAGCTACCCAACCTGTTTTGGTGTTGCCAAGCTTTGAGAAGCTATTCACCATTGAATGTGATGCAAGTAATGTAGCAATTGGAGCTGTTCTCAGCCAAGAGGGCAGATCGGTGGCTTTTCATTCTGAGAAGCTAAGTGAAGCCAAGAAGAAGTACTCTTCTTATGACCTTGAGATGTATGCATTGGTCCAAGCACTAAGGAAGTGGAGGCACTACTTGCTTACCAAATAATTCATTGTGTACTTAGACAATCAAGCACTCAGTTTTCTGAATTCACAAGAGAAGTTGAGTCACAGGCACATGAAATGGGTGGAGTATTTGCAAGCTTACACCTTCAATATCAAACACAAGAAAGGAGCTCTCAACAAAGTTGCTGATGCATTGAGCAGGAGAGTTCTCACTATTCAAGAAATTCAGTTGAAGAGCATGGGAATAGATCACTTTAAAGATCTATATGCAGATGATGAAGACTTTGCAGAAATTTATAAGGTATGTCTTGAGTTTAAGAACCATTTCCATAGCAAGTATGCTGAATATACCTTGCAAAGTGACTTATTGTTTAAAGGGAATCAGCTTTGTGTTCCTAGAGGTTCTATTAGGGAGAACTTAATTCAAGAGAAGCATAATGGTGCATTGAGTGGTCATTTTGGGATCACTAAAACTCAAGAGCTTGTCCAAAGGTTTTATTTTTGGCCTAAGATGAACCTAGATGTCAGGAAGTATGTAGAGAGTTGTGTGGTATGTCAAAAGGCCAAAGGCACTTCCTCAAATGCAGGCCTATACCAGCCACTACCTATCCCTTCTAGGCCATGGGAATGCTTGAGCATGGACTTTGTAGTTGGTTTACCCAAGACAAAGAAAGGTATGGATAGTGTGTATGTTGTTGTAGACAGATTCAGCAAAATGGCTCACTTTATACCCTGCAAAATAACCAATGATGCCAGTCAAATAGCCTCTCTTTTCTTCAAGGAAATAGTCAGGATTCATGGTTTACCAATCAACATTGTATTAGACAGAGACCCCAAGTTTATGAGTCATTTTTGGAAGACTCTTTGGCAAAGAATGGGCACCAATATGTCCTTTGGATCTGCATACCATCCCCAAACTGATGGTCAGACCGAAGTTGTGAATAGGACACTTGGAAACCTCTTGAGATGCTTGACAAAGGAGTATGGTTAACAATGGGATTAGATTATTGGACAGGTTGAATATGCATATAATGATACAGTGAATAGATCTACAGGGAAGAGTCCCTTTGAGATTGTTTATGGACTGCACCCTAGAGGTGTTTATGAACTGAGAGAATTGAAGGATGGAGTCAAGGGAAGTTATGCAAATGACTTTGCTTGTGCAATGCAGGAGATTCATGAGACAGTCAGAAAAACCTTGGCAGAAAATACCATGAAGCATAAGGTTAAGGTGGATGAGCATAGAAGAGAAGTCCAATTCAATGTGGGAGACTTAGTGATGGTCCATTTGAACAAGGTTAGATTGCAGAAGGGAGTTCCTCATAAGCTGCAAATGAAGAGGATAGGTCCCTGTCCTATCTTGGAGAAGTATGGCAATAATGCTTTCAAGGTGCAATTGCCAGATGACAGTGGACTGTCCCCTATTTTCAATGTTGCAGACCTAGTCCATTATAGAGGACCACCACCAACCATGGATCAGACCATCCAAGAAGTCATTCAAGATGTAGAAGAGCTCAAACTGCCCTCCACTGCAGTTAAGCAAGCTGATAAGGTATTGGACACTAGAGTTTACAAGAGAACCAGGACCAAAGAATATAAAGAACACCTCATCCAAAGACAAGGACAACATGAAGTTGATGCAGTATGGATCAAGGAGGCAGAGTTCAAGAAGTTGGGAATTGATCCTAACTTACTCAATCCAAGGATGGATTGAAGTTTTCTGTTTTGGGGAGGATGGTGCAGGAGCACCTTGGCTTAACTCTAATTTTGTTGTGAATAATTTTTGGCTTGTACTGACCTTAGCCAACTCAGAAGGTTTGTTGTGTTTGCTTTAGACCTTAGAAGGTCTTGTTTGTGTGGAAAGTTGGTCACTAGGACTTAGGACATCCTAGTTGGATCTAGGTTGTTAAATATTGCCTTGTTTAGCTTAGGACAGTTTGTGTTAGAATGTAGGCATTTAGTATGTGCTAAACACTGCCTCGTTGTTTAAAGATGCTAATGGATAGTTAGGGAGGTGTTGGATTTGAGATCAAGGAGTTAGAGATCCTATGTTTGAGGATCATGACACAATCATAGCATTATGGAAGTTGCAAAATGCGGATGTAAGGTTGCATGGCAAGATTTGTGTAAATTGCATGCAATTTAGTGATGGGAACCCCTAGGAAATAGGGTAAGTGCTCGACCAACTCCCCTTAAACTGTGGAAATGGCATCTAAATGGAGGTAATGGCTCGTAGACAGTCAGTTTTGGATTGTAATAAGTTTTTGTTGAAAAGAATAGAAAGATAGTGAGCAGATTTTGGAGTAATTTATGTGTGTTACCTGCGTGCTTGGAGAGACAGTGATTAAAATGGCTCAGTTTACACAGTTCTCTCACTGTTCGTAGGCTCTTTGAATAGTTTGAAGTGAATCTCATTTGGTAGATAAGGGTTGAGATTAGATTCAGTGTTTTGTATTCATAGTTTAGAGTTGTAGAGTTTTATTTCTGAAATCCCCGTGTGTTTTGCAACAGAGTTCTAATAAGTGTTGTATATTCAGATTTGGCACTGAATTCATGTTATTATAATAGACTTGATTCACTTTTTATTGTGTATCCAAGTTGAGTAGAGTAGGGTTATTCATTTGTGTCCTTAGATCATAATTTAGAGGGTTTGAAAGTTCAGTTTTGAACAGTCAGTCAAAACATGGCTTCCCCATGAAATCTGCCCGTGGAGTTTTCCTGAGGTTGATGGAAATGACAGGGGAGCCATGCTTTTGTAAATATTTAGTCATAGGAAACTTTGTGAGCCAAGCAAGAAATTATAACACCAAACCCTAGGTGAGTTTCAGTCACCCGGTTAGGAGTTTGGAATAGGAAAGTTGAGAACTCGGGCAGGGGCAAAAGGTACAGTACGGTACCAGTACGGTTATGATCATACTTTGACATGTTAAAGTGAGTTGAGTCTTGAACAGTCCAATGGTGTGAGGAAATAGCAAGAATTTCCTAAAACCCTAGATATTAGGGCAATTAGGCCTCCACTCCAAGAACTCAGGAACCAGCTGTACGGAACAGGCAGAGGTTTGAAATCAAATTCAAGATTTAAAACCCTGAAAAGGGTGTCTGAAAGTGTGTTTTGTTTTCTAGGTTGTGTGGAGAATATAAGCAGAAAAATCCAATTAGGGACTGGTAAGGGCTACAAGGATTAGCCCCTCAAAAAGGCAAATTCATGAAATCGGCTAGGTTGAGGAGTGGACACCAAGGAAAATGGATCAGTTGGGTTGCAAGAAGCATGGAGACAGCATCTTCAAATCCCCTGCAAGCAGTTCAAGCAACATGGTGAAATTGGCATCTAGACTCTTCTAGGTGTAGGGTGAAAGGTTGAAATTTCAAGTGGTAGTTGTGAAGGAGACAACAATTTTAAAGAGTGTTGAAGCCTCCAAGGTAAGCACAAGGAAAGTAACTCTTGTGACAGAGTTAAAGGAGGGCTTAGTTAATGATCTAGGTCAGTTTAGAACCTTGAAGCCATCAGGTTCATGAGAGAAGACAGAGAGAAAGGTCTTCTAGTTGGAGTGCAAGCACACCTTGGAGGTAACATACACCAGAACGTGTGTAAGATGGGGTGGTTGTTGCTACTATGGGGGCTACTAATAAAGTGGGCGAGATGGGATGTGATGTTGTTGTGGGACCACTACAAAAGCTCCATGGGGTGGTTGTGGTAGCTGTGATGCATTTTGCGTGACTTGATGTGGGGGTTGTGTAGGAACAATAGTGTGTTGTTGAGGAATCAGAACATTTTTCTGCGCGATGGTAATGTTTTGTTGCGAGATTGTGACGTTTTGTTGCAGAGGTTGTTGATGGGGTGGTTGAGATGAAACAAAAATGGTAGTAGTATGTTGTGGTGGTGCTTGCATCACAGTGGATTGATGAGGATTAATAGGAGGCTATTGAAATGCAAGGATATTACCTTGATGGGGTGGTGGTAGATTGCTAGCAGGTGTAGATCCTGGAGGTGGCATCAATGCAACAAGTGGAGTTCCCCCGGTGTTGACGGATGGTTGACTAGGATGTTGAGGTGGAAGTGGTGGAGTAGTCAGAATGTTCTATGGCATACCATAAGCATGGGGGTCATTAGGATTAGGTGGGGTCATATAGGCTATGGATGGGAGGCGAGGATAATTGGCGACTTGGTTCATCACAACATTTACGAACTCAGGATGATACTGATTCTCTATAGGTGGACCTTTGGGAATATACAAATTTCCTGGAACATTTGTCTATGGATCTTGTGATGCAAGAAGGGACTAGGCACTGATATATTGTGACATATTGAAATCGGGTGGCGGTTTGACTCCTTTCATGATCAGAGTAGAGAGAATCTTATCCCCATGCTTGTTGAGGAGGTGATCTATCATCTAAACATTAGCAAGATTGCTTAGGTATTTGTCAACGGTGACTTCGGGTTGATTGACCATGTTCTCGTCTCTAGGTGGTGAGGTGTTTTGAACATCAGTATTGGACTGTGATGATGCACCATTATTGGGATCTTGAGTGATATTTGCACCGTTGTTGGGATCTTGTGGGATGTTTTCAATGTTGTTAGGATCTTGTGAGATGTTTGGCTTGGAACCTTGGCCTTGTTGTTCTGCCATTTGTTTCTTGGCTTGTGATTGAGTATGAACAGGCATGAAAATGCAAAACTACTAGGTGATCTAAGATGTAATGTAGAGATGGCCTAAATGACGATTGAAGGATTGATTGGATATGATAATGGATCAATTTATTGGATGATTGGATAAGGATAAGATTGGATTGGATTGGATTGGATTGATAGATTAGATGATTAGATAAGGATTAGATTGGATTAGATTGGATAAGGTTGATTGATGAAATGATTGATAAGTTTGAATGATTGGATAAGATTGGATGATGGAAGGGATTCTAAACCAGGTTCAAAGATCACCCTAGGTGACTTAAGGTGTCGATTGACCAGATTAAGGATAGATAGATGATTGCGGCACTGAATCCAACTTGAGATGGAAGTGGATTGATAGGGCCAAATGATGATGACTAACTCAGGACAGATGACGATCCTAAGCAGACATTGTAGGATGACGATCAATTTTAGACACCAGGATCAATTTGGATAATGACTTCAAATGAAGTTTAGTGGATTTTGATTGCTAAAATGATGATGGATATGCAACCTAGAGATGCTTTATGATGTACCTATATGATTTAGATGATGCAAATGCAACTTACAGGTGAATGAAAGATGCAAAATGACTGGATAAAGATCAAACTCGTCTAACCAAGGTGCAAGATTTCCCAACTAGGGGGTAAGGTCACCCAATTGAAGGTTAGGTTTTCCTATCCTAGGGAAATTTCACCTATCCTAGGGTAGGTTCGCCTATCCTAAGGTCAAGTTTTCCTATCCTAGGGTAGGTTCACCTATCTGAAGGTCAGGTTCACCTATCAGGAGGTTAGGTTTACCTATCCTTGGGCAGGTTCACCTATCTGGAGGTCAAGTTTTCCCAAGTTAACTTTTAGACTTTTCTAAATTAGAAAAGAGGATATAAAAAACTATCAGAATGGGAAAATGGTTGCTTAGAATGGGGAAACAGAGCCTCGGAATGGGAAACGGATACTTAGAATGGGTAAACAGACATTCAGAATGATTGAACGGATGGTTGGGATGATTGAACGGATGTTTGAAACGGGAAAACAGGTACTCAAAATGAGGAAATAGGTACTCAAAATGAGTAAACAGATGGGAAGAATGAGAAACATATGCTAAGAATGGGAAAATAGGTAATCAGAATGAGGAAATGAATGCTCAGAATGGGCAAATGAGTACTCAGAATGAGGAAATGGGTACTCGAAACGAGTAAGCGGATGGTCAAAATAGGAAACAAATACTCAGAATGGGTAAACAGGTACTCGGAATGAGGAAAAAAGTACTCAAAATGAGTAAACGGATCCTCAGTATGATTGAATGGATGGTGAAATGGGTTGTTCAAGGTGTAGGATTGCCCCACTTGGGGTAGGGTCGCCCAACTTAGGGCAGGTTCGCCCAACTTAAGGCAGGTTCACCCTTGTCCAGGGTAGGTTCGCCCCTGTTCAGGGGTGGTTTGCCCCTGTTAAGGGAAGGTTCGCCCCTGTTGTTTGGTGAAAAGATAAACAACTTTGACAAAAATAGGTTGAGGAATGACTAAGACAAAGGGCAGGTTTACCCCTGTTCAGGGAAGGTTCTCTTGATTGGTGAAAAGATAGATAGCTCTAACAAAAATAGGTTGAGGAATGACTGAGACAGAGGGTAGGTTCACCCCTATTAGGGGAAGGTTCACTTGTTTGGTGAAAAGATAGACAATCTTGACAAAAAAACACTAAGGAATGACTGAGATAGAAGGTAGGTTCGCCTTTGTACAAAAAACTAAACTTGACTTAGGTGAAAATGGCTATGGCAAAGGACTAAAAACATAACAAACAACAAGCAAAAGGTAAGGCTGACTTGAATCAACATAAATTCACTGGTTTCATACAAAAAATACAGTTCAAACAACACAATCCTAAGATTAGTATGAAGGGTATGGCCAACACCGTCCTCTAACTAGGCTGAACAAGGAAACTAGGGAGTCCTCGAGATACTCTCGGTATGTGAGGCACAATCGTGAACACCAACCCATCACAAGTGTGAGTCAAGAACCCCAACGAGATATTGAAGGATTAAACCAACTCTTCATGTCTATCTAGGTATCACCCTAGCTTCAACACTCTGGCAAACATGACATGAATGGATTGGGGTACCAATTTAGCTCTCCCCCCTTTGTATACCCCGCTAGTACGCATGGTTGGGATCGTCCCTTGGGGTGATGAAATCCTCAAGCAAGTCTCGCTAAAAAGAAAACACTAACAATTTTCGGCTACTCCCCAGGCTCACACAAAGTGCAAGGGGAGAGCATGGACGAGATAGTGCCCCTTGGGTGACACAAAGAACTTTCAAACATGACAAAAAATATGTTGACTCCCCCTAGTTAAAATATGTGCCTAATATGAAAATAAAAAGCAAACAAACAAACTAATAAATGAACCTATCCATCTTGCAACAAATATGTTAGAAGTTTTTCTTTTCAATCTTCACCAATTGTGAAACAAGCTGCACAAATGTTAGTAAAAACTATCACAATTACCAATAGGATAGGTTAGGGGGTCAGTATTAATAAAAATGGTAGAAAACATATGAAAATTAATTTTAGATCACTGTTTTACCTTACAGAAGCCTCTGTTCAGGGTAGGTTCACCGCTCTGCAAAAAACAGTGAAGAAATTTGGCCTTTGTTGCTTAGAAGGGCAACTTTGCAGGTTAGGGTTGCCTCTGTTGAGGTCTGGGTTGCCTGTCTTGGGGTAGGTTCACCTATCCTTGGGCTGGTTCACCCTTGTTTAGGGCAAGGTCACCCCTGTTAGAGGCAGGTTCACCTCTGTGTGACTTGAACCTGTAAAATATCAAAAAACAACAAACGTAAAAGTAAAAGGACTCGTCTGTGGGTCCCACTGGGTGTGCCAAAAATGTGATCAAGAGTTGTTAGCCTATCTAAATGACATAAAATAGAATACAAAATACAACAAACAACACTTAACACCTCAAGATAGGGCTACGTTAACTCAAATAAAATAGAGATAAAAAAAAAGAAGATTTACCTTGCAAGAGTTGCTCCTTGGTTGGCCCTTTGATAGTTGATGTTTTGTGTGCTCCTTTGATGGCAAGATGGATTAAAGATGGACTGAAAATGATCTATGTGAGATAAGGAATACAATGATCTATTTGGGTAGTTGGGTTGATGAGTGCAAATGCAAATGATAAAAGCTTCAAAGCATGCAACAATGGAGATTTTGTGAATACATGAATGCAAGTGTGAGATAGAGCTTGAATGCCAAATGTGTGAATTCCTAATGAATGAAAATGAAAGAAAATATTTCATTTTAAGAAAGATTTCTCTAGAGAATTAGACAATTGAGATTTGGCCAACATGGGCAAGATGAAGGGATGTGGTGAGTTGAGGACTCACAAGCCCTCACATCTTTCCATGTGGAGGATGAAGTGTCACAAGGAAAAATGAGTTGGAAAAGGGTGGAGGTACTTGCAAGTACCTTGGGATGAGGAGAAGATTTCCTCAAAAAGGAACTTCTTGTTCCCATATAGGAGGAAAGTGACATATGAGGAATTTTAGTATTCCTCAAAAATCTCCATGGGGAAGAGAGAAATGGTTGGGGAAATAACTGTGAATTTTAAATTCACATGATTGGAAGGGATAAGGTGGTTGGGAGAATAAATGTGAATTTTAAATTCACATGAGAAGCACCTTATGTATAAGACAAGGTTATTATGAGGGAAGTTGAAAAGTACCTTGTGGATAAGACAAGGTCCTTATAATAGAAGGTTCTTGACCCCATGTGACTGATGTGACAAGTGAGGAGTTCTAGAACTCCTAACAACTTGCATGGGGAAGAGGAGAGTCTTTGAAGGATAAATTAGAATTTTAAATTCACATGGGGAAGAGGGTCTAGGATAAATGTGGAAATTGTGAAGGTTCACCAAAAAGGTATGCTAAATGTAGCAAAGGGATTAGATTAAGGTTGTGCAAATAGGTGATTAAGAATATTAATGGAAGATTAGAGACAAGTGGACAAATATGGAGGATGTGACATTAATCCTGATTATAGGTGTGCACATCCTAATCATGGATTAATTAGATTAACCCAGATTAGAAAAAGGTTATGGAGGATGTGATAAGGAGAGAGAAAAAGAGGAATTTAAAATTGATTTAAATTCCAAAAGGCTAAATGAACAAATTAAATAAGTTGATGTATTTATTTAATTTAGAGAAAGGATGAAGGTAATGTTTTTAATTATAAAATTAAATACTTTAAGAACTTTAGGGAAAGGGGAATATTAATTAAATAATTTATTTAATTAATATTGATGAAATAAACAGATGAAGGAGATGGGTTTGACCATATGGGAGTGGTCAAATTTGGATGTCTACAAAGATATTTCAAGAAAGTTCAAAATTTTGAGATTATAAAAAAATAGGTTAAAATGTTTTCTAATTAGATTTGCTTAAATATATGAAAATTTTATAAATAGTCAGTGTTGATAAGTTGAAGTTGTTTGAGGTTTCTCTATTGGATGAAGATAGTGATGTTTTGTAAAGTATGGATGATTTTGCATCTAAGGAGTTAGAAGAATTGAAAATTGGCATTGTCCATAATAATAATAGGAATGTGTAATAGCTCTCCTGTGGTGAGTATGAAATATCATTAATAAGTAAAAAATTGAAAAATATTTAGCAAGGAAAAATAGGTTTTCAAAGAAGTGGGAAGAAGGTTTCCACATTTCATTTGTCCTTAAAACTTTTGTGGACCAAAATCCTTCTAGCAAATGAGGTATGATCTAAAAATTGGATCACTAAAGCTACACCAATGTAGATATGTGGAGAGTTCATTTTAGGAATTGTAACTAAGAGGCCTTTTCCTTCACCAAAATCAATGGTTTATGATGCATGATAGTTTTTGAAGTAAAAATGGTCCAAAACATCTATGTATCATTTCATTTAAAGTTATAGATGTTAGAAGTGATCAATAAACCAAGTTTGGAAAATTTGTCACTTTTCGCTTGTGGTAAACTTACTAAAACATCACAATGAACACACTTCTACCATGGGTAATACTCAAACCCTAACTATGAATGGTTGATCACCTTGATGGAATCTCAAATGTAATGATGAACACTGATTACCAAAAGCAACAAACTAGTTTTCATATGGCCAATGGGTGGAATTCCAAGGGTTTTCACATTTCAATTCATTTGACATTCTTTTTACCTCCTTAGTGCTATGGAAGGGTAAAGGGAAACTATAACTAATTTAATTTTCTATGGATTAACTTGGTATGATAACCTTCCTTTGATGTTCAATTCATGTATGCAAGTGGGAAAATAAGGGTTTTAGTGTTGTAAGGTTGAAGAATAGGAGTGAAGAAGCTGCACATTTGATGCCAAAGCTTCAATAAGCATGAAATGAAATGCAAAACTTGTGTTTAGTACTTGATATAATGATTGAGATTCTTGTAGCATACTCTTCTTGGAGTATTTAACCTAAAATAGATTTCTCTAGACAAAACTTGGTGTCTTATGTCTTATTTTACATGTTTGATCTTTATTTTTCTATTTCCATGTTGATATAGGTTGGTGATCATATTAATATTGTTTCTATGATAAAATTGAAGTGTTTAATAGTATTAATTAAAGGTTATAAAGTTAAGTTGTCATGGAAATTCATTAATGGTAAGAACTTGAAGAATAACCTTAGTGTGTGTGCATTATTCAATTTATGATAGAATAAAAAATGTGGTGTTCTTTGTCTTAGTTCAAACCTACATGTGTATCCTTCATCCTTGCATTCATGACTGTAAACCTATGTGTGGCTTTAAACATAAAATTGTGACCATGAACTCAAATTCTTATTCTTTAGAAAAATATTATCATATAAATTTCTAGGCTATGGTTTTCTAAAAG
Source organism: Sequoia sempervirens (assembly GCA_007258455.2). Classification (NCBI taxonomy): domain Eukaryota; kingdom Viridiplantae; phylum Streptophyta; class Pinopsida; order Cupressales; family Cupressaceae; genus Sequoia; species Sequoia sempervirens. Next base: position 38,038,349 of record VDFB02000002.1, read on the forward strand.
CACCTATAAAACCTATTGTTAAGTGGTAAAATCCATATCTTGTCTCAATTATAGTATGCTCTATTACACTGACATAGTTCAATGTTTGAACAAGTTTGAAGACAAGACAAGAAAAATGCCTATGTATTTATACTTGTGTTTGTTGATGTTGATGCAATGATCTTTATGAGAAAAATTATAGTGATATGTAAGTTGTGCAATAATCTAGATGGTCTTAGACTTTTTCCTTTCATATGACACGTCAACATTCAAATTCAAATATTTAGCACTTGGGTAAATAGGCAACAACTAGTTGGTTTCAATTTATCTCTAGCCCATAATTAATTTTAAGTTTGAAAAATAGGGGTCATGGTCACATTTATAGTTCTAAACTAAGTTCAAGGCCACAATCGTAGCCCTAAACCAATATTAAGGTTGCACTTGTGATCTTGAACCAAATTTAGGGATACCCTGATGATCATGACATGTGACTGAGAACAAACAAATCAAGTATGGAATATGAATTCACTAGGGAATGGGATTTAGGTTCAAGATGAATGTTAAATCTTGCACATAAAAATATCCTTTGAGCAGTTAACTATCACACTAAGGATAAATATCCAAACGAGGTCCAAAATAAGTGGGGAAAAGTGTAAGTGGTGCTATTTTCACCTTCACATTTTACCTCCAGGTTTACTTGCATGTGAGCTACCATAAATCATGCACATCAAAGTAAACAAGAAACCAACATAAAAGTAAATGATAATCATGTGTAAAAAGGATATGAATATAGACAATTATTTGTTCATGTTACATGTAATGATAATTATATCTATTGCCCTACATGCATAAAATTATGTTAGTAGATTTTGATATAAATATAAAATAAGCACAAACAACAACTACTTAGCAATATCAACAAATAAAGGTGTAAATAAATGAGGATAGGATCATTGAATTAACTTTAACCCAAAAGATATAGAGTGAGAGATATAGGTGTAGTATCCCACAATAGACCACTATACCCAATAAATGAGGAGATATACTTGGTCCTTGAATGAATCATTATAACTATAATCCAAATAATAAAAAACAATGGTGTGGGATCATGGAATAGACCAATGTAACCAACAAAAGAGGAGGTGTGATCAAAGTGTAACCACATAAGCCTTGAGGAACCTTGTTCATGCCTCAATAGAATTCTACACCAACACATGTATTTTAGTAGCAATGTTCACTGACATGCAATCCTCAACCTCACCATGCATGACTCAAAACACCTCCACGTACCACCTAACATAGCTAATATTCCTACACACATGGAGTTCATGTAAATTCTCTCTATGAATTATTATATTAAAGCATCGACCATCAAGAATTCAACCACCAAGTAGTTGGAAGGTCAAGCAATTTTAGAATGCCAAATGTTTCATCATCTCATTTTGAGTATAACTATAATTTAAATATAGATATTTTATTGTTCAAGTTGAATGAAGGATGTGATAATAGTCTAATAAATCTAGTTTGATGTCTCCAATCCATTGTGGTCATGGGAGTTCCCATTCTCAACCTTGATATTTGTAACATTCATTATATCATATATTCATTTTTATTTTGAATTGAATTTAACATATATTTTATAAAATTATTCTACTCAATTAAATTTTTTATTGGATGAGTATGAATCTTGTTTTCCAATGCATAATAAACTTATCTTTCACTAAGATAGGATTGTCCCAAAAAAATCCTTAGACATGGCTAATTGGTATTAGAGTGGTTTTTAATATATTCCTTTACAAATGCATGTACAACCAGATAAGGAAGGTTTTTCACTATATTCAACTTCTAAGCATCTCGTGGAACATCACAATAAGAGTAAAATGGCCAATAGAAACAAGACATTATAGTGCCTCCATATCTTTGGAATATGATCAACAATGATCTTAAGATGTAAAAGTGACAACTCAAACTAGTCTTGCAACATTTTATCAACATGAATGTTCTTAGAAAAATAATACCACTCTAGTGAAACTCTCACAACATACACAATATAAGTTTTGGTGCTTTAAGCTTCTACATTCAAAAAAATGTTTTGAGTTTGAGTAAGAATGGGGTTTGATAGCCCAGGTGGGGCCTCTATGCTTCCCCCTTCCCCTCCCAAGGGTTTTAATGGTACTTCCTTAGGAAATACTTTAGTGAACCTTTTTATTAACTCAAAAGATGGGTCCAAAGGTTGGAAATTTTTTCTTATGGGTAGCATTCATAAGGCTTGCTTGCTTGGGAATTCTTCCCTAGTGTTGCTAGTTTCGAATGAAGTAAATACCATCAAATTTTTGGATTCGACTATGAATAGAATCACCTCTTCTATGGAGAATGCTTTGGTGGGATTTTTTTTCCTTTCTTCCTAATATTGATCTAGTCAAAAGATGGATTGTGACTAAATTTCAGATTAAGGGTAGTGTGATCATTAGTTTTATGGCAAGAGGAATGTTCCTCTTCAAATTTACTTCCCAAGAAGATCTTCTCTAGGTGAGCACTTGTTAGTATACCTTGGATCTATGGGAATAATTCTCTCTCTTTGTAGATGGAAGTTCAATTTCATCCCAAAGGCAGACCTGAACAAAGTTGCCCTTGTGTGGGTTAGTCTGCCTAGCCTCTCGCTGAATTCCTAGCATGAATAAATCATTGCTTAGATTGTTAACTATTTTAGGAACTTCATTATTATGGATAAATTAACAAAGGAGAATTCAAGTTAGTATATGCTAGATTTTGTGTTTCTATGGACATTTTAAAAATATTGCAACCTCCATAACTTTAGAATCTAAGTTTGAGATATGGAATAAAACTATCCTATATGAGAAATCAAGGGTTTTCTATCAAAACTATAAGAAACCTAGGCATGTTATCTCTTAATTATCACTTTCTAAAATTGTAGCTCAAACATCCAAGAAACCGAAGGAGAAACTCAAAAATTTGGCTAATTTAAAATAAGGTTACCCTTTCAAAGATGACCATATTAATATCATAAGCTCACCTTATGGTCCCCTAGATGACCAAATTGTATCTTGGAATATTTATTTAGACACTAATGGTGGTAAGGTTATTGATTTTTAATAACAAGATAAGGTGAAAAGCACAGGAAAGGAACAACAAATGGACAACGAGTTGATTGAGACACTTGACTAGTAGATGGGGGTAATGGAAGATATGATTCTTGGTCTTCTAATGGGAATTTAACTTTGGAGGAGGAGGAAGGGGAGATCCTCCCTCAGATGGATCAAGAACTACTCAATTAGAAAACACAAGAATAAATAATGATCTTGTGGAGGTTGTTACTTTATAGGCCAACTTTAAAAAACCCCTAAACCATAGGTTGGGGGAGGAAGAGAAGGAAGATCCTCAAAATCTTGTTTTCCCTAGTTAGGATTAGGAAACAATAATATCAAGGTATGAGAGTTACTCTCTAAGTGGTTTGCAAAGTACAAGCAACAATGATTTGCAAGGTTTGTCTACTCTTAATTGGAGGGGAAAAGATCCTTCCAAGAAGTTAAATCAGATGTTGGTTTGGAAGTTAAGTTGGGAAGACCATCCCAAATGGAAACTAGACAAAGGGAGATTGCTTAGGAGATAACTAATGGGAGAAAAAGAATATCATGAAGGTTTGTTCTAGGAAAAATCACAAATGAAGATCTTGTATTGGAATATTAGAGGACTCAATAGTCCTCACAAACATTTTTTAGTCAAAATTTGTATATACGATAATAAGATTGACATCATTCTCTTGCAAGAAGTTAAAATGACTAAAGCTAATTTTAAAATCATAGTTAAGAGTATTTGGCCCAATACAAACTTTTTTAATAGTGAAGCACATGGGGAATTTGGTAGGATTTTTACAATGTGGAATGAGAATAAATGTAGTGGATCCTATTTCAACCATTCTAGGTATAATCTAGAAGTGAAGTTCCTCTCTTCCAACTTGGAATGATTTGTTACTAATATGTATGCCTCAAATTCTAAAAATGGTAGAAGAGAAGTCTAGGAGACTATCTCTTCTCATATAAATTTTGATAATAAATCTCATTAGATGGAAATGGGATATTTCAATACCCCTTTGTATCCTTCAAAAATATTGGGTGGAATAACCGACTAATCGGATAGCATGACAGACATTGTGAACTTTTTGAGTGTTGCTAGATTGATGAATATTAATTTTAATGGTCAACTATTAACCTGGACCAATAGGAGGTTAGAGTTTCATTTTATTCAAGTCAAATTAGATCATTTCCTCATTTCTTACAGCTGGGATATTATTAATAACATCAAGATCTTTGCTCTTTCTAGAGCTGGATTAGACTACAACCCCCTTCAGCTTAATTGGATGGAGAATTATCACAAGGTTCCCTCCCCATTTAAGTATGATACCATGTGGACTAGTCACCCCGGATTTAGACAATTCATTGCCTCATGGTGGAATACCCCCATTCAAAGTTTCCCTATGTTCAAATTGGCTTAGAAGTTGTCCATCATTGAGAATAAGGTCAAGCATTGGAATAAATTATATTTTGGTAATATGTTTGAGTAGAAAAAAATTATCTCCAATAAGTTGTTGGAGGTTTAGAAAAATATGGTTAAGGGAGACATTTCCAATGGGAAATTACTTTTATAGAATACCTTGATCAAATATTAGAACAAATTCATGAGGAAGGAAGAGATATGCTAGAAACAAAAAATTAGAAACTAGTGGTTAAAGGAAGGAGATATGAATACTTCCTTTTTTCATCAATTTTCCCTTCGACATAGGAAAAGGCATCATTGGGCTTATTGATGAGAGAGTATATGAATTTAAATTCAATGCTCAAGTGATCCAGCTTGTTGCTAGGTACTTTGAGTTGTTACTTTCTAAACAAACTCATAATTCCTCTCCTTGTGTAACTAAAAAATTCTTGGACAATATTCCTTCCTTAATTTATGAGGAGGATAATCTCTTCATGACAAAACCTAACATTGAATATGAGTTCAAAGATGTGGTATTTTGTATGGGTGCCTACAAAGCCCTAGGTTTGAATGGCTTCCCTCCTACGCTCTTCTAGGACTTTTAGAAAATTATTGGGAAAGATGTCACAAGGTGGCTAGAGATTTTTTCAGACTAAGGAAAATTCTCAAACTCAACAACACCTTCATATCCCTTGCTCTGAAAAAGGTTGAGCATCTTTCCATGGAGGATTTTAGACCTATTAGTCTCTGTTATACCATCTATAAGTTTTTTTCATCTTGGGTTTTGGCCCTTGGACGAATGGGTCATGGCCTAAATTGCTAAGACTCGCTTATTTTGGGGCCTTTAATTTATTAAATGCATTTTTTCAATGCATGTTGTGGTGTCAAAAAATGATAAAAATAGGCCTAGGGATGCATAATAAAGTGAATTAGGGGCCTATTTTGAAGGGTAAAAATGCATGAAAGGGAGGCTACTAAAATAGGTCCAAATTAAGCATGAAATTATACTATCACTTAGAAAGGAGTACAATTTTCTACACTACATTTAGCCCCCACTTTAGTGGCCATATGACACTATGTGCATATGCAAGCTAAAGGGCTTAGAAATTAAATTATGCTTTTAAAAAGATACTCTTATGGATTCATTTGCAAATTTGGAGAACACAGCCCCTAATGTAGTCATTTGCAAAACCACAATGTTTGGAACCACATCCTAAAAATCTGATTCGTTAGTCATTTAAAATCATCTTATCAAACTTCTACAAAGAATTGAATTTGAGGGTAGATGTATGCCCCCTGATTCTGCTTGCTTTATGGAGGTGGAATCAAGGTAGCAATCTAACCTCATCGAATTGCTTGGTATGTGATGAGAAATTATGCAACAAGGTATTTAGAGTATAATGCCACATATTGATAAACTTTGGATAAAATTAGGGATGAAATTATGATTCCAATGCAACAAACGACATTGAAAATGGAATTCATAAACCCCCATTATGTTAGTTTGAATGGAATTTACTTAGAATAAAATATGCTTTCTTTAATAAACTTGATTATATATGAATGAAAATGACAATCCTAACTATCATTTTAACATTTACCTTTTGAAAATTATAGTGTTGTAGAAAGGAGTAAACATGCCTAGTCAACAACCTTACCAGCACACGGTAAGTCCATTGTACACTCTCTTTTGATTCATTTTTTATATTTTATATAATTTTTTATGCATTTTTAGACGTTCTAGGACCTCATCCAAAATTGTCGCAAAGCATCCTAGAATGGCTAAAGCATCCTAGACCCTCCATTCAAAAACAACCCAAGCGTTCAGTTTTGGCCAAAGCATCTTAGGATGGCTTAATTGTATTTTTAATGATTTGATTGAATTTTTTTAAGCTAATGCTTTCTTCCATCTTTTTCAAATTCCACCATGACCATGGCAACGCCTAGGTGGTCGCTTGTTTACCCTTCTCCGAGAGTAGGTGACCTGACTAACTATAGAGGAGGAGGAATTTTACAAGAGACAGACCTTTTTTGGATTTATATTATGCCTCCCATGAGGTACCATGATGCTATGTTGTTAGCCCTTGTTGAGAGATGGAATGTCAATACATGCACATTCCATCTACTTACAAGTGATATAATAGTGACACTAGAGGATGTCCACCGAATCCTGAGGATACCCATTCGTGGACATGCGGTCTATTTTGAGGAGGTTCAGGATTAACGATAGATGCAAGTAGATATTCAATATTGTCTTGGCCGCCCTATAGCTACAAAGCATGTGGGACCATGTGTCAAGCTAGAGTGGATGTTGTACTCCTACGCACCCTTATTGCAGTGTATTATGATCGTCACTATGGCCTTAGCATTGGTTCCAAATGGATGAGGCACTCACCTAGATGGAAGCCTTGTACATATTATTCAACACATGGAGCAACACCATACTGTGTATTCTTGGAGTCATAGTATGCTAGCTCATCTATGTTATGATCTCGAGTGATTTGTACATAGAGAGCTTTAAAGCATTGTACATTTTACACTCTTACAAGTGTGGGCCTTTAAGAATATCACGTGCATAAGGCCGATAGGCTATCCCATGATAATGACCATTGGTTACCCTTGAGCATACAACTACTCCTTGAGATGGGTATGGTAGTTTGGTGATTTATGGTTTTGGAGGGTTAGATTCAATCAACTTGATGAGGATGGCATAATATGGAGACCCTATAGGACCATACCACAGTGGCCAAATTCCACACAGTAGTTGGTTAGGATGCAGTAGGACAAGCTCTTACTGGGATGACATGATAATATAGTGTTTCCATACTACTATGATCACAAAATTTGATGGTTTTGATATATACAAATACCTCCTAGGCCACAACCTACGTATCTGAGAGCAGCATGGAGCGGTGCCCATCCAAGAGACATCCGTCAACCAACTATTGATGATGTACACTCCAATGATTTAGACGAGGATCTTGACATGCCCCAAACATCAGATGAGGATGGAATAGGTGTCATCATAGCCTATGAGCAATGGTGGAGGGTAGCACAACTTGCAACAGTCTTCCCTATGCAACACCTCATTAGCGAAATTGGAACTCTTCCAAGACACAGGGAGGAGAGAGAGAATGGAGTCATGGATGAAGATATGGATGATGAGGATAGAGAATTTGATATGACAGATGAGGATGAAAAGGAGTAGCCTCTGGGAGATGAGCCTAGTAATATTGTAGATTGCCCCAAGGAGAGACCCACGGTTCCTCCTAAAGTCACCTGATCATGGGTAGCAAGAACAACAGGTACAATATCCCATGATTATGGAGGGAGCAGTGGTGCTAGACCCTCTACACTTCCTACCCATCAACATCCTAATCAGTGGGTTGGTGGCCTAGGTAATGATGTATTTCTATTTATGTTTTAAGTTTGGATTATGAATTTATTATTATATCATGTTCTAATGTATCTTATGTTTTACTTATTGCATGTGATTACCAAGAGTGGCATGATTTTTTTAGACAAATCATCACAGAGATGACCCCCACCCTGCCCCCACAACAGGCTACACGAGCAAAACATGGGCACCACCTATAATGCACCATGTGGACCTGTTTGAGCCTTTCGCATGATGGAGGACAACGTATGAGGAGGAAATGATGGTCCTTGAGGATTACAAAGTTTGAAAAGAGTAGACAAGCACTACAGTGACAAAGCTTCAGGCTACCTATGAGGAGCTCCGAGCCACTTGAGCTTCGATCGAGAGTGAGTTAGTGGTTGTTCTATGATCAAAGGTCGACAAACTATAGGGAGAGGTTGGTAGACTACAAGCAAATAGAGGTCAGGTGGATCAGGAGCGTGTTGCACTACTCATACATGCAACTGTTGTAGAGGGCAAGTTGTGAGGTCTATGAGAACAGTTTAGTTCCATGTGCTGCACAAGATCCAGTATCTCCCAGCAAGGGCCACCACCAAGCCCCAAGAGATCTTGTAGTCACATGACCTATTCGATGTACTTATGTTTGTATTGTGCATATTGTGGTGATGATGTATTTATAAAATTTTGTGATTAATGTATAAACATTTTGCTTCTATATGTGTTCTTATGTAGATTAGATGTCAATGTGATCTATTAAACAATCTTGGTGTAGATTATTTAATAAATGTCTCCATGATCTAATTTTATGTATGTGATCTAACCTAAAAACCTATTCTTACATTAGATACAACATTTGGATTAAGTGTAATTATGTTAAATTAAATGCTCTTATGATCTAATTGTGAAAAATTAAATGCATATAATGATCTAATTTAACACAACACACATGAATTTGAATAGCATGTAAAAGAATGTAATGATCCAACTAATGAATAATTACTCTATAATTCAAGACACACACAAGGAATGTTTGTCATGAATGAAGCAATGCTAGATAAAGTAGAAAATTATCTACAAAATCTAACAACATGCTTTAATATACATACTATTCAAAAGAGATGTTAAGTATAATATCTGCATAAATGTGCAACATTGGTAGGTTATTTGAGAGGTGTTCCATTTATTTATGTTAATGTATATGCTCTAGACCCATAGCTTTCATCAATTGCATAGGGTCCTAACCAATTCGGGCTAAACTTTCCTTTTTCACTTGGGGTGACATTAACATTACGTTGATTTTCATATAACACTAAATCACCTTTGTTAAAAGAGTGTAGAATCACATTATCGTTGTAACTACATTGCATTCTTTTTGAATAACCTTGAAGATTCTCAAGAGCGTTAATGATTTGTTCCTCAAGCATTTCACATTATTGCAACTATTTCTCTTTATAAGTGGTATTATCAATAAGTCCTTGAAGATCATTATTGTGTCAGCGCCATATACAAGGTTATAAGGTGTATTTCCTATAGATGTTTGAATACTAGTGTGATAAACCCACAAAACATATGATAATTGAGTGTGCCAATCCTTATTATGTTTTCTTACTGTTTTGTGCAAGATTTGTTCAAGGGTTTTATTAGTTGCTTCCACTTGACTATTAGACCAGGTGGGTAATATGGTGTTGAAAAATGGTGTTTGATGTGAAATTTTTCTGAAATTTCTTCACATCATTGTTCTTAAATGTTGTAAAATTGTCCAAAACTAATCTAGAAGGAAGACCAAAGCGAGAAATAATGTGTTCCAATATGAAACAAAAAATTGCATCAATTGTTGTGGAATGAAGAGGAATTGCTTCTTACCATTTTGTGAAATAGTCTGTTGCGGTTATTATAAATGTATGTCTTGAAGAAGAGGGGAGATATATTTCCAATGAGATCCAAACCCCAAACCAAAAATGGCCAAATAGGAACTTGGGCATGAATTTTGGAGGCAAAAGCGTGAATCAGATTGTTATGCTCCTAACACTTGTGACATTTCTTAACATTATCAAAACAATATTATTCCATATGTCTCCAATAATATCCTATATAGATTAATTTTTGAACTAAGATCTTCCCCCAAAATTCCCCCACAAGCACCAGCATTAGCTTCCTCAAGGGCTATTGGGGTCTTCAATTTTTTAATACATCTAAGTAAAATCTATTAAAGGATCGTCTATATAAAACATTTGCTAGGATGATATATCTAGTAGCAAGTTTTCGAATATGAGCTCTAGTGTTCTTAGTGGTTGGTTCAGGGAAGGTACCCTCTTTTAAATAATTAAATATCAATGTGTACCATTCAGTAGAGTCTTCAATATTAGTCACTAACACTTCTTTTACCTTTTCATCTATTGATGGTTTGATAATCGTATGGACGAAAAATGTGAAATCCATAGAAGGATCATTAAGAGATACAAGAGAAGCACAACTTGTCATTGCATATGCATGCCGATTATCCTTTCAAGGAATATTATCATGGTATATGATTCAAAGTGTTCCAACAATGTCATCGTGAGGTTTTTATAGTGGACTAATTTTTCATGTTTCACTTGATAGGATCCATTCATTTGTTTAATGACCAATTGAGAATCACTGAATATGCAAATGTGTTGAACACCTAAGGATAAATTTGCACATATTCCAGAAATTAGGGCCTCATGCAGTGTTGTTTGTACATAGGAAGTTTAGACGATAATATAAGGGAATAGGCTTCTTGGAGGTGGTTTTAATATAACCCCTACTCTAGAACCAATTTGACACTCAAAATCGTCAAAGTACAATTTGCATGTTTCCTATTCGGTTGTTAACACACTTTCATAAGGGAATGAGTCCATATTAGGTACCATTAATGGAGAAGGAGCATCAACTAAATGGTCAGTCAAGACTTGTCCTTTGATTTCCTTTTGAGAGACAAATTCAAGATCTGTAACATGCCCATTGTTCTACCCATTGATTTTTAATAAGTTTTACCCACATTTGAATAGTTTATGCTACTAGCATTTAGGAAATAATTTTTTTCTTTTCTAATTGAATAACAAGATGCACATTTGAAACAATTCCATTTCAAACTTTCCCATTGCATTACAAAGAAACATTACAAAATTCAAGTAACAATTCCATAAATTACATAATCTCATGTAATAATAACATTTTTCCATTTACAATTTCTCAATAATAATAGAGATTCATGGATACATACATAGCTTCCAAGAGCTTAATGAGAACATAGATAAAATTGGTCTAGATGTCCCTTCATGGGCATACATCCTTGATGTCCCCAAAATTGGTGCATACATTCTAGATGTCCCCAATATTGGTGCTTAAATTCTCAAATCCCGACCGCCAACTGTATGAGGGAGAGCATCACTCAAGCGCTTTTCTACGAACCATGGACTTACTGTGGTCCCCCACACATCTACCTAACTATTAAGATGACCCTACCCTTTGACAAAGAGATTAGTTTGGTAACCCCATAATCTTGGCCTTCCTAAGCATACTGTTGTGTCCTACGTATCTAGAGCTACCATACATTGGCTACAACCTAAATGTATGATTTCCTTCCTAGTATGCAATCCTGGATCATAGTGAATTGACAGTGTAAATAGTGGCTACTTACAGTACTTTGGCCAAAGAATTCAACACCCAATACTTTGAGTGCAGGTCATCTGTTCACCCACCCTTTAGATCAATATGGTATTGACCATTCACAATCATAAAACACATTCAATAAAAGGCGATGATATAACAAAATATCTAACTAGGTTACTCCCTTTCCCATGGATTATCCTAACCTGAGGAATAACCAAGATATAACAAACTAACTAGGTTACACCCTTTCCCATGGATTATTCTAACCTCATGTATAACCAAGTTATAACAAACTGACTAACTAGGTTACACCCTTTCCCATGGATTATCCTAACCCCAGGTATAACCAATTCAATCATACATGCACACATTCTAAGTGACCAACTAGGTTACTCCCTTTCCCATGGATTATCTAACCCCAAGAATAACCTAATTAACCATATGGGAAATCATAAAGTCACAACATTAAGTGTCTTCATTTCAAAAGTATGATCTTATCAATAAATGAATTCAATTCAAAAGTATGATCTCAACAATAAATGACTTCAATCAAAAGTATAATCTCATCAATAAATGACTTCAATCAAAAGTATAATCTCATCAATAAATGACTTCAATCAAAAGTATAATTAGCAATCAAGTGATCACAAACAATCTTAAAACCTCTTCATTCAATATGACTCAAAAATTCACATGTTCACAATGTTCACTACATTTGTATATAATCTGGAGGACATTATCAACTTGCGAGGACTTCGTGCTTCTACACCCATAATCCTCTTCACAATATGGCTTTAGGTTGCCAAAATGTGATTCCTCTTTTAGAATTTCATGAATAGGAATAGATTCTTAATCAGAAAATAAGAAAATAACATAATCATAAAATACATTTTTCAACCCTAATGTTGAGTATTGATATAACAATCAAGTATACATCCCAACCCTAGGAAAAATTCTCTCTTCCTACTTCAAGGAGATATGAGTATTCAATCAAGTATAGACTATCAACATGGTTTGCATAACATCACAATCTATTAATGATGACATTTTTATCATGCCATCATTCCCGTTGTATTACTAACCTCATTATCCATAAAGTTTTACCTAACATCATAAGCTAACAATTTCAAGATGTCACTTCAATGAAATATTAATTCCCATACATCACAACCTATGAAATATATATAATCTATGACAATTTAGGTATTTTAAGCTAATACACTAATATTATCCTATATAACCACACAATTTCATCAATTGGAATATATATATATATATATATATATAGTATCAACTAATTTAAGATCTCATAATAATTCACCCAAAGATCATGCAAGCTCCTTAAATAAGAATAATCAAAAGATCAAACAAGAAATTTCAATAAACAGATAATTCATCTTTCTACAAATAATGGAATTCATAGAAAAATAACATGTCGACATGAAGAGATCAGAGAAATAGAAATCAACATGCTTGGAATTATAGCTCCAACTGATATTACTACTTTCCAAGCTCAACCTCCATAGTTACAATTGCTACTCCTTCTAAGCTCAACCTATCTCCAAACTCTAGCCTCTTCACAAAGCTCTCAACAATTACAAACTCACAAAAAAAATTCTCTTTCTCACCAAAAACTCTCAGAATTTCACTTGCACAAAAAACTACAACAAAATGACACAGATAAATAAATTAGAATGAATAATTGTCACAAAGGGTAGAGAGGATACCTCTATATATACTAAAATTTGAGCATCTTAATGCTACAAACAAGATACCAAATCCACCACCTTCCTATTCCAAATGCATCAAATAGGCTCAAGAAATGAGAGGTGGTTGTTTAAAACACTAGTTTGCAAACACATATACAGTCCAACTTCTCTATTAAAGACGAGTCGCTCATATCTTGGTGATAACTATGATTTAAACTCAGAAATACAACCTACAGGTTTCCTTATTGCAATATAAATCGACTACCTCAGCCAGCTCATGGTTGAGACTAAGACTCATTCTTCTTAATTAGTTGTGTGTTATGGCACAAAAAATAGACTTCTTTCAATTTCCAAACTCTTCAAAATATGGCACCACGATTCATACTACGCACCTTATTCTATGTACAAGTTTTGAAATGTATGAATCGCCATTTGCATAATACTTTATGCATTGTTAAAATACATTCAAACTTATTATTTCCTGTGCTATATGCACTTTTATTTGCTTTAAACTTTTTCTCATATGTGCCATCATATGCACAACAAATACAAATTATATACTTTAGTTTCAATGTTATCTCAAAAGCTTGTATTGACTCCATTTAGTGTTGCATAACACATGCTATCTTTTGCCAACCTTTGGTTATTAGAATTGTCTCTTTTAGTGGCCTTACTAAGCATGGTTCTTAATGCCATTTCTTATGCATTATAAAAGGAGACTAAATCTATCACTGCCTCATTTGCATTAAATATACTTTGATAAAAAATTTCCACACAACCTTTATGGAAGTTATTAACTATGTATTTTACCCCCTTGTGTGGCTATTGATGCCATTCAATATGGCTACTATAGCTTATTGATTATAGTAATTTTACATATCAATTTTATACACATTCCTACACACACACATAATACATATCAATAAGCTTATGTATGTATGTTCGTATATAAATATATATCATATTTTAGTGTCTCACAATAAGCACACATACATACATATATATTCATCGATATGCATATACATAAAAAATATATATATACATATACATATGTCCAACTGACTTCTCGTGTATGTGAGATATCTATGTATGAATATGTGTAAGTATTTCTACTTATGTATATGCACACACACATACACTCATATGCATAGGTTATCGTATATACATATACACATGTATACATTTAATGTATTCATGTATCAATTAATATATAAATATATTGACACGAAGAAGATAAGATACTCAAAATAGAGATCTAGTCATGTAATCCAAACTAAGGAACAATCAATAAATCAAAGCCCAATACCAATACCAAAACAAATCATTCCCAAACTATGGGCGAAGATATACTTACCAATTCATAATCTAACTTGACTCTACTTAACCAACTAGGTTGTGAGTGTGTGATAGCTCAAATAGGCATATTTAGGGTTCCCAAACCAGGTTCTTCTCTTGAGTGATACTCCCCTCTCTTTTGGAGGCTCAATCCTTCTTGCATCGAACTTAGTGCATCACAAAGGTAGTTAGCCATTCACATGGAATTCATTTGCATCATAAATCATTTGCATTGTCAAAAAATTAAAGTAACCATATTGCAATACATATTCATTCATCGCATTTTCCATCAATATATACAAAACATAATCATACCTTCAAAAGCAATAAAATCTTAATGCATATTTAAGTATTTCCTTCACCTATTAAACAATGTTAAAATCATGATTTACATTTATCATCATTTTTACTCATAAAGGTAAAAGTAACCTGGTAACTAAGAAACAGGGTGTAACATGCTTCCCCCCTTATGAATCATCATCCCCGATGATTTTAAAGTACCGAAACACATAGATAAAGTCACATAAAGGTTTTACTTTCAATTTTTACATCATGTAAGAAATAGGCATATTCTATTAATAACAAAATAATATTCCCTTGTAGCATTGACCTCTACAATCTTGTCCTTCTTGGACCTTGTACTAAGTGACTTTGCTAGCATATGGGAAGAATTTGCATGATTCAAGCATACTTTCTCTCCAAAGAACTATACATCACAATTATATTAGTAACATCTTAATATGTACATCATAAGTATAATAGTGACTATATCCTATATGACACCTATACCATTTAGTGATTGGAGAAACATGTTCTCATAGGCTTAACACACAACTATCCTTAGTGTAGTACCAATAGAAAAGGAATTTCAGTGCATTGCGCACTACATTGTGGGTCCCATCCTTCCCTCCGATCTTTACACCATCAGACAACTCAGAAGCTAAGACCATCCACCACTGACACTAATATTTACCTTAAGCATAATAGTATTTCCCCTGATTACTGTCCATCTTGAGCATTATACTTCCCTTAGACACCTGTCAATCTTGAGCATAATATTATTTCTTCAATCTTTGTATCAAAAAAATTTTGCTTGATCATTGCGATCTATTCTTCCATTTATGACAATATTTCTGATCCAAGGTTAATATTATTTCCTAGCTTACCCCAACTTATAGGAATTCAACCCTTCTTCTCGTATAATGTTTCAAATAAATCAATTTTTAATGATAGAAGTTTATTGCAATAAAAGTATTCCACAGATCCTCCAAGATTTGATTTATCCCATTTTCCTGAGTGGTTGACTCAAAGTAATAAGTTGAGCATACAAAACCTTAATGTTACTTGCTTGTCCCTATCTAAGATAACCTTTTCAAGAACATTAAGCAACTATTTTACACAAATTTGTTGTTTAGGACTGGTATCCTACTGAAACATAGAAAAATATAGGTGGCTTTATCAAAATGAATTGTTCAAGATGATGATCCACAAATTTTTCTAGGGATTTTTCACTCAATTATGAGGGATAAAATGCATAAATAAAAATAAAAAATCAATCCTAACTATTATAACAATGATAAGGGAAGTTTTCAGAGGCTCAAATAATGTGTACCTTGTTAAAAACTTGTTTTTAGGTCACTAAGGATTCATTTGCCTTTAGTGGTGAATGGGTCCCTGTTAGGGTTTTTGAAAATGGAGATTTGGGTTATGTTCCTTGATGTTTGCACTTCCAGCTCCTCGGTGCTCAGCTCCTGAAAATCTAAAACAAATTATGTAGCCTTGTTTTCGTATTCTTGCAATATAGATGACAACTTTGCAACTTGACAACTTTGACAATTTTGCTTCAATCTTGTTCTCCACTTGATCTTCAACCTAGAGACCTGCAAACACACATCAAAGAGGAGAAAAACTTGTTGATTGTTAGGGAATAGGGGTTTTCCTTGGTCAAACCCCATTTTGGTAATTAAACCTTATGATGAAATAAGGACATGAAACATGAAACATGAAATGATGATACCTTGGAAGATGTCTTGGAATGTAAATCTACAAACTAACATGAAGTGTCCATGTAGAATGTAGATCTTGATCTTGAATTAGATATGAAACAATGCTTGCAAATGTATCTTGAATTCTACATCAACAATATAATCTCAACTACATGCTTGATGCACTATGCCTTTGACATGATGATATGATCTTGAATTGCTGCAATAAAAATTCAATAATCTACCTTTGAATGCCCTTGAAATGCTCTTGTGAAGTAATAGGATGCTCTCTTGAAATCTTCTAGGATTGCTTAGATGAAACTATGTGAATTAACCTTATATTTATACTAAATCTAAGGATTAACCCCCAAATTCAAATAATCCAAGCTAACATCATATATAGGATTGAAAATCATTAAAATCATGCCACAAATAAATTCAAAAAGGGGTTTCCTAGGCAAGGAGGACCCATTTTCCACCTTAGGCAAATGGGTCCTAGGTCAATTTTGTAGGACCTAGCTTTGAGGAGGTGAAATAACATTAGAAACCCACCTCAAATTTGCCAAAAAATGGGTGTCCTAGGTTAGGAGGACCCATTTTCCCGAAGTGGTGAATGGCTCCTAGCATAGTTTTCTAGGACTCCAACTTTACCAATGTAAATGTTATGCAATATCATTAAGGGTGTCATGATAGATCCTTGAAAAATGTAATTAATAAGGCTTGAATTTGAATTAAAGGGCCAATTAATCTCAATTAACCTTAATTAATTAATGAAGCCCTATATTAGTGTGAAAGTGTAAGAAAACACTTTACAACACCCTAAATAAGGCACAATTAAGTACATTTTATTAAAAAGGGCCCTAGACTCAATGTGAATGTGTACAACACATTACAACACTGAATCAAGGCAACATTAGGTACATTTGTTGTTAATTATTTCCAAATGTAGGAAAAAGGGATACTTTTTTTTTTCCGTTAATACATTTTCTCCCATTTTAGTGAGAGTTTTCTCCCATTTCAAACTCACACTAAAGTAGACATTCAAAACACTTAATTATGTAGCAATAACAAAGATATATGGTCATACCCTATCAAAGGCTAAGAAAAGGAAAGGAAAAATAAAAGATCAAGCACAACCGTTCCAACACAATCTAGAACGTGGTTGTTTGTCCGTAACAAGGATCAAGCTTCGAGAGTCTATCCAACACTATGTGGACCAGGTCTAGGTTGTTTGTCCATAACATGTATGCTCACTCAAGGGTAGTGGAGCCCAAGTCCGTCCACTAGGTGAGTTATCCCAATGAGGTGGCAAATAAGAGAATCATATTAGCCTCCCATACCTTACCAAAGTTATCATCGTGACAACTTCGATAGGGTACCACTATACTATGCTTTTGAATGCTTTTGAATGTTATGTCTATAAGTTTTTGTTAAAGGGGATTTTTCTTTATTTGTGTAAGGTATTCTTCTTAGGGAACATTGTGCCTAATGTCTCCAAGAGAGGACAAGTCAAAGAGTATCAGATCGCCACTTATGGGATGCCTTGTTCACATCATGCCACCAATGGAGATTGTATGCTTAGAAATATCAAACTCTTGGAGGACATCAAACCCAATGACACCACCAAGAAAATAATGCCATGAAATATGTCGAATGATGTCATTTATGTATGCCCCCACTTTAAAGTAGTTGCTAACATCATTACTATGAGAAATTTCTTTAAAGTAGCCAATGTTTTGTCTTAAGACATGCAAGCTTTCCTTGGAAAACCCTATGCCAAGTCATATGTTTCCAAAATAAAGCTATGCCATGAACAAGGAGGCAGGGTTTTCCCCTACATAAGGGATCTATGGATTCAGGGTCAGTATGTCTTTGCTACAATTTTTCTTTTAGAGCTTAGAACTGTCATCATTCCCCAAATACTCATAGAACTGGAAGAATGACACAAAAAGTGCGAAAACAAAGAAAAATCCTTTCGGGTCAACATGGAAGATACCTACATGTCTCGACACCTTGCATCATCCCAAAAAGGAAAACACAAGACAAATGAAAAATAGAAAAGAAAGGTTTTACAACATAGAGAAGAATGTAGATACATATAGAGGAATGCACGAAAAGAGAGAGATACATCAAACAAAACATCACATGGGATCACATTACACACATGCAATAACATAAAGAAACATGAAAAATAAAAATATTAGTAAGGCACATGCGAGTCAACCTAGAGTAGGTCGTCTGCATCCCAATCTCAGTCTATATAAACGAAAGGCGGGCAACTGGCCAAAGGGACAATGAAAAGTGTTGAACTAGAGGAAGCACCAAGTTCAACACTCTTTTTAGGAGATTTATAATTTAAGTTCATAGAAGAGGAAAACAATGTATTCAATTCATTATGCACTTGTTCATCTATCTTTGCAATATCAATGTCATCATCTAAATTAATCACAATGGGAGGTCGAATAACAATGTCCATGGAATGTTCTTGTTTATGTTGCGGTGAGGGTATAGGATCATCATGCAAATTGCTTCAGGTAGGTTCAGATTTTGATTTTCAATGTTGTTCTTGTCTCCTTTATTCTATAACATACGAGCAATAGCACAACATCTACGCCTACACTCTCTAGTACTTTGATTTTGTTTCAATCTATTGTCAATTTGTGTTTCTATAAGAGTGGGTTTGTAAACCATAGGTTTCTTCTCTTCATTTGGAGGAACAAAAGAAACAACAAGAGGTTGTTCAACCACTTTCTCTTTATCTTTGTAGAGTTATTTGATTTTAGGAGGGACAATGGGATTGCTTTCGTTATCCCATGGTATCTTATAAGAAATTATAGGAGGATTTTTATAGGTTGCTCTTGGATGTTTTTCAGTTCAATCATTATTTCATCAAGGATAGGTGTTTCAGTCATAGGTTGAGGTATGTTTTGAAGGGATAATTCTACTATGTGCTTTGCTGTAAAATTTTGATATGATTTGAAAAAGAGGTCCTCACGAGGTTTAATAGGTTCCATAAGCTCGGTCCAAAATAAATCTAATGAAAAGTTCCCTTGGGAAGATGCAGGATTAAAGCCACTATGATGCACGATAAACATATCATTGAAAAATGGAAACATTAAGCATTTATGCACAACCGAAGGGATGAAATTCATGGAGTGAAGCCATGGATAGCCTAATTTTACACGAAATTGGTCTAATTACAGGATGATGGTGAATGAGACATTTAACGTTTTCAATCCAACTTTTAAAGGGAGAACTATCGATCCGATCATAGGACAAGAAAAACCATTATGTGTCTTGATCTATGCTTTTAGTTTATCATATGTATCTTGATAGAGCTCATGAACAAATGGAAATTCTTCAGTGATCACATTCCCTCCAAAGACTAGATCAATCAATATCCCATTAGTGGGATTTGATGGAACCCTCAAAAAATTTCTTGTTCCATCTTAAACCCTTATTGCATTTGGATGTAGGGTTGTTATCTTGAGGGTTTAAGGTTTTATTTATAAATACTCACAGGGTTTTGTTTGGTCATTGACCCCTTATTACCCGTTGCTAGTCATTTTTTTAAAAATATCTCATGTCATTCACCATAATCTGGTAATTGGTCCCTTGGAGCCTAGGTTCGAGTCTTTTATTTTATAAAGATTGGGTAAGGGATCTTTTGATGTTTACAATCTTTGTGTTTCATCATTTGGAAAGTCTTGAGCCTATTATTCTCATAGCATCCTAAGAGATGCCCCCTTTTTAGAACAACTTAAGTACACGTGATCAAAAAAATTCCACTTAAATCCTGATGGCCCTCCTAGTTGTATCGCTCATCGCTCATCGCTGATTTATTCATAGGTTCACACCTTGAATTAGCGATGAGCGATGGAATGATGTTTTCCTTTGACTTCGCTCATTGCTAATGGATTTTGAGCTTTCAAATTTGTAATAGTGACAAGTGATGCTTCTGGCTTTGTGTTCTTGTCACTCATCGCGGATGGCCATAAACAAATATAAACTTGAATTAGTGAGGAGCGATACAAAGTGATTTCCTTTCTATTGCATGATCGCAAATATGTTTTAAATGTAAAGTCTCACATCAATGATACGCGATGGACCTTATAAATGTTGTAAATCTTATCATCACTAATTGCTTGCAAAACATATGAGGATGATTAGCGATGAACGATGGCCTTATGTTATATTGCTCATCGCAGATTCATTTCAGAACTTGAGTTTTGAATGAGCGATAAGCAATGGGTGTCCTCTAAAAGGTTTTTCTTTCGCTAATTTGATATAATCCTACTAGTGATGTCTTTTGTGCCTTTTATTTTATGTAGGTGCATGTGTCTGAAACTGGTGCCTCCACAACATCTCTCATTGCCGATAGGACCTTAGGTGCAAAGTTTGAATTAGCGATGCATGATGGAAAGATAAATGTAACCAAAGGTTAGGCTGTAGAACTAGGGGTTAAAGATCATTGCTGGATGTTCAAATCACTAATGGAGCTGGGCGAGGATGAAGTAAATCAAAGAAAAGCGGTGACCATTAATGAAAATGGCAATGTGGTAGGATCCTAGGGACTCTACGTAAAGAAAAAAGGAAAGCAACGAAAGGACTAGAGAACCATTGATAAAGTTTTAAAGCAGGGCAATTCAATGGACTGAAAATCATCGCATGAATAACTTCATCGCTAATTGCACCCTAAGATTTGGGGGAAGATCGGCGATGAAGCGTATAAAGAAAGTTTCCCTCTAAGAAAAACTAGTCTTGTGTACTTCGTCGATATTAATGAAAGCACAAATTAGGTTGGAGATACATGTTGATTGATAGATTGTAATGCTTGAGCTGGCATCACTATTTTCTATGAGCAAGTTGCTAAGGACATAAAAAAAAACAAGGCTCATATCACCATGGATGAAGTTTTAAATGCTTTAAAATCAATGGCTTAGATTCAATATCGAGCTGTAAGTTATCAACTCGCTTACGTGAGGAGCTTTTGAATCATTGATTTTGCATGCTTCAAACTGCCTATTTAATACATATTGCTTGTTGATTTTCTTTGTCATAATTCATTTTGCAATAAATGAGGGTTGAGGGTTAATAAAGAAGTGTGTGGGAATTGAATTATCCTGAGGAATGTGTAGACATTCTTGTCCTAAGCAAGTAGGTCCGCTATGATGATCCGAGAGTCTAAGGAGTCGAGTTTATTTGAGTCTAAGGAAGATGAAAGTGGAATGCAAGGAGCTCCTGATACGCCAAAAGGAAGGATAGGATTCAGGAAATTCAAGGAGTATAGTAACAAGGAAAATCACTGTCCACAGGAGCAGATAGTTTTCGAAGAATTAGTCAAACACAAAGAAAAGAGGATGGTGGAATATGAAAAGAAGGTAAGGAGGGAGAGTGAGCACTATAAGGCCTATCTGAAGGGATGTAATTCTCCATGTGAAGTTTCTAATAACCCTTCAAGCAGTGAGGGTGACACTGATTCAGAGGGTGATTATTATGCCCTCTCCCTAGTATTATCAAGGAATTCTGACAAAGAGGTGGTGACAGTTTCTCCAGTCCCACCATGAGCAAAACATGGGTGAATATCCTCTAAGTTCGATGACTCAAAGTGATGATCACACCCTGTTTTTGTTTTTGATGAAACCATTCCCTTTCTGTTTGAATTTTCCTATTCAATACTCATGTGATTTTTTGTTTCTAGTGTTGAGGTGGAATGTTTTTAAGATGGTATGTATGAGAAGTGCCAGACTAGTTAACCTTGGCGGCGCATGTTGTTTTCGGACAATCTACAAGTTTGTGTTGGAGTTGCTATTGGAGAATCTTCTTTGGTCAACAAGGATGAGGATTCAACACGATTACAACAAACTATGCCTTTTGAGGAGTTGGTGTGTCTTCATTCAAGGAATATGGCATGTGGTCTTTTACTCTTCCATTTTCCTTAGATGATTGCATGTAACAAACTAAGAATATCTCAAATTCTGGTGCAAATGAAATGAAATGTAAATGTAATTAAGCCTGATGCTTGTTGCTCCCTTATTCTATAAAAGGGATTTCAGGGCTTATTACAAAGGTCAGATTTTGAAGTCTCGATAGGGTTCTAGGTGAAAACTAAGTTCAGGAAAGGCACTTAGAATAGAATACTGGAAATAGACCAGTAGTTTGTCTTAGATGCGAGATCATGTATGTAGTGATCTTAAATAAGTTCTATAGAAATTACTTATATCAGAAGAAATATTAGTCTGGAAGTAGATACTCTCCTATGCATGTTCCTTATAAGTTATGAATGAGAATACTAATGGTGTTATCATTTGTCTTCAAATATTTCATTTGAATGTATTACTTTGTTTTCAGCTTTAATTCAAGGAATTAATTAAAATGCTTGAATAGGGCTATAAAATTTGTGAGGAATGGCTTAGGATTTCTAAGAAGTAAATGTTTCTTGTATAGTGAGTTTTCGTAAATTCAAATCAATACAAAGATAGTCTGTTTCTTCCTTACGTGAGTAATTTGTAAATTAATGATCCTTATGTACTTGACTTTGTTGCTCCAATTGATGAGACACTGGTCATTTTTTCAGAAAATATTGCATAGAATGAACAGATAATGTTCTTGGCCCTAGACTTAAGATAAGACAATATTCAATTAATTTTTTTTCCAAGGATAGTATAGGTGGAATTATCCCCAATTCCTAGCAGATAACTAGTCGCTCACTTGAATATCTGTCAAATCTTCGGTGAGATGAACTTTATTTGCAATAAGTAGGAATCAATCTATGTATAAACGTGTTACTAATCGAATGCAGTATCTGAAAATGCAATTGGGATCACCCTCCTAGGTTTCGCAGAGCCTGAAGTGAAGGAGTATGGACCATAAAGTCCTATGCTCATTGTGTTGGCCACTAACCTAGTAGTTCTTCATCATAGGAGTTGGCTACTTCTTAGAGGATTGTTCGATTTTGCTAGAAAAATAACCAATAGAAATGGTGAATCCGCTAGGGAATGTACTCAAAAATTTGGTTGCAGATTGTCTTATCAATGAGTCATTCACATCTTGAACTATTATTTGTAACTAGAGGTTAAAAATTATTGACTCATATTTTCCCATCCGAGTCACCAACAAGAATGGAGACTCTGCTGGGGAGAACTTTGAATCTCTAGTTGTAGACTGTTACATCACATAGTCAAGGATTTGTTGAATCTGAACATCTGGTTCAGATAGAAAAAATTTCAGACCTAGAGGTGAAGTTGTCACAATGAACTTGAAAGGTGCATGATCTGTGGTGCTCTACTGTGGGAGAAGACCTAGAAGGAAAGTTAGAAAACTTAGAAGGACATTCATCTTTGAAGGAGCTTCTGATTGTTTGAAGTTCAATCATCTATAAAAAGAGGTGGTGACTTTGTCAACGAACCTAATGAAGATGTGGAGAACATTTTAGACTTGCACACATTTCCAGTCATGAAGAAGAGCTTGCAGCTGCACATATCCAGGTATTCTTTAGTTTTTGGTTTTTGAAAGAAAGATAAATTTGTATATGAAAGCCATAGTTGTAAGATTTGCAAAATTCGGTTCCTTATTAAGTGATTGAGCACTAAGGAATGGAATAGTAGTGATGGGCTTGCATACTTTTGTATTACTAGATTGTAATATTTATTGTGAAGAGATGTATGGAATATTTTTAAAGAAACACATTTAGAAAGAACTTAAGCAAGTAAAATGTTCATTATAAGAGCTTAAGATTATGTTGTAAAAGAAGTTTGAGTTGCCCTATGTAATTGCATGATAAGAAAGGCTAGTAGAACTATAAGAAAAGGTGCATTAATATATATGGTTCTTGGTGCAACAATGGTTTGTAATCAACCCCTATCACATGTAATAAAAGAAGTTTCAGCATTAAAAGGTACATGACCATAAATTTTGATGGCATTTATGGTTACCCAAATGTTATTCCATTTGAAATCAGAAGTGAGTTACCAAAGTTTAGTGGTACACAGTGTGAATCAATAAGTAGGCATCTATAGGAGTTCAATAATTTAATTGATGATTATGAGATAGATCATGAAGATGTGATCATGAGGTTGTTTGTTCAGTCCCTAAAGGGAGACTCAAGAGACTGGTTCTCTTATTTACCCACATGCTTTGTTTGTTCTTGGAGTGAGTTCAAAGCAGTGTTCATGGAACAGTTTGGTGAAAGCATCAGTTCTGGCTATTTGCTTAATAAATTTGTGAACATTGAGAAAGAAGAGGATGGACTAGTCCCAAAATTTAACTGAAGATTTGCTAAAACATTAAGGGACATTACTGATGTTTTGGAACTAAGTGACACAGTATGTTTGGTTTTTTATTTAGGAGCTTTTGATAATAAGATGAGTTATCTACTAAGAGATAAGGGTCTCAAAACTTTGCATCAAGCATATGGGATAGCTATGAGCATTGAAAACAACCTAAATTATGGAATACATAAGGATCATTTGAATACAAGTGTTTACTACCATAGAACACCAAATGTTGGTAAAGGGTTTAAGCTAGAAGTCAAAAATGAATGTAAGAACATTTACACCCCTATTGTTCCATATTACACAACATTCTTTAATACCGATCTCATAAAGCCCCAAACACATCATCAAGAAACCATCATGTTTTCAACTTACAATGATAATAACTTGGCTGCTTTATATGAGTCGAGTAGTGAGATGTCACATAAAGAGGAAGTGAATAGAGTAAAGGATGAAGATGTAGATGAAGCAAATGAAAGGGATGGTTTAAGTACTATTAAAAAACCCATTACCTATGTTCCTATGGACGAGGTAAGACTGAGCATTCAGTCTAATAATTCTGAACATAATTGCACTATTGATGAGTCTTCTTGTTGCACTATTGTTATAGGGTATGGAAATTTTTCTGTTGATTGTGATTATTCTCATGAAGTAGAGATGGAATCATTTGTTTCAGATGAGAAATGTGTTGATAATGATGTAAGTACATTTGAAGATGTGTCTATTTGTTCTTCTAGTGATTACAATGATTTTGGATGCAGTAATGACTTGAAGGAATTAGACCTGCATGTGGAGAAAGTTGAGGTTCTTATGTCAGGAATGAATGTAATAGAAAAACCATTGTTTGATGAGCCTCCATCTTCACCAGAGATGAAAAATAATAATCTCTATTGGTGCAAAGATAATCCACTCTTTGTTGAGGATTTTGATGATGCATCTAAAACAGAGTTAGAGTTTGGCCTTAAGAAAACAAAGCAACACATTGATGAGATCCTCAAAATAACTGCTTAAGAGTATTTTACATTTGATACAGATGTTACTAATAGGGTTACGTATCATGATGTCAATTTCTTAGAGGAGTATGAGTACTTTCTGTTTTCAGTTCAGTTGGAAGATATTTTGATGAAGCATGATAATGAGATAAATAACAAGGAATGTTATTTTCAGTATGGACATGTTTCATATGATGAACATAACACATATGTGTCATGTGATGATGAAAATTTGTAGTTTATGCCTAACTCTACAACATCAAATGACAAGGATTACACTGTCAATATTATGCTCAGAAAGGTTGTACGAGATGTTGATAGCAATAATTGTGATCAGGTAAACTCTCACTTGTTCAGAGGAGGCCTAATATTTTTTTTGGTGGGGTTGAAATTACTCTTACTATAGTGGTACAACAAGGGAAAATGTGGATGGAAAGACATCAATTCTTTTAAGAGGCTGGTTTTTGACAAAGGAAAAATTTTACCCAGGGTTTTTGTGGCCTAGTGCCACCAATCAGGAGAATAAAACCTAGTTAAACTAAAGGGTGCATACTACAATTTTCATCTCTAACAAATTTTTCATGTGGGTTGGTGGAGATTGGATCTCCCTTTTTGGGCCTTCTTGGCCTATTAATCTTGTACATATGTTGTTTCTTTTGTTTTGTTCTTGTGCCTGGTCTGCTTCACCTAAAATTCTAGGATCTCACCATGCCTACAAGAGGCATGTGTCCCTAGTCAGAGCCACTGATGGAACCCTCAAAAAAATTCTTGTTCCATCTTAAACCCTTATTGCATTTGGATGTAGGGTTGTTATCTTGAGGGTTTAAGGTTTTATTTATATACTCACAGGGTTCTGTTTGGTCATTGACCCCTTATTACCCGTTGCTAGTCATTTTTAAAAAATATCTCATGTCACTCACCATCATCTGGTAACTGGTCCCTTGGAGCCTAGGTCTGGGTCTTTTATTTTATAAAGATTGGGTAAGGGATATTTTGATCTTTACATTCTTTGTGTTTCATCATTTGGAAAGTCTTGAGCCTATTATTCTCATAGCGTCCTAAGAGATGTCCCCTTTTTAGAACAACTTAAGTACACATGCTCAAAAAAGTTCCACTTAAATCCCGATGGCCCTCCTAGTTGTATCACTCATCGCTAATTTATTCATAGGTTCACACCTTGAATTAGCGACGAGCAATGGAATGATGTTTTCCTTTGACGTCGCTCATCGCTAATGGCTTTTGAGCTTTCAAATTTGTAATAGCGATGAACAATGTTTCTGGCTTTGTGTTCTTATTGCTCATCGCTGATGGCCATAAAAAAGATAAACTTGAATTAGTGATGAGCGATACGAAGTGATTTCCTTTATATCGCGTGATCGCGAATATGATTTAAATGTAAAGTCTCACATCAGCAATACGCGATGGACCTTATAAATGTTGAAAATCTTCTCATCACTAATTGCTTGCAAAACATATGGGGATGATTAGTGATGAACGATAGCCTTATGTTATATCGCTCATCACAGATTCATTTCAGAACTTGATTTTTGAATGAGCGATAAGTGATGGGTGTCCTCTAAAAGGTTTTTCTTTCGCTAATTTGATAGAATCCTACTAGTGATGTCTTTTGTGCCTTTTATTTTATGCAATCTCCCTCCCAAAGGACTTTTTTCCTCCAACTTGGAATTAAAAGATCTTACATGTCCTCTCCTTGAGAAAAAATGACATTAATTCCTCTTACATCCCTCCTTACACAAGTCACCTCTTCAAATTCAAATTCCACCTACATGCATTTAACATGTACATTGTTCAAAATGTGCTCCACTCTCCTTCTTTAGCATGTTGACAGGTGGAACAATGCCATTGGTCCCTTCTTTAATCCCACATTCATCCTATTCATCCTCCATCCTTCTCCATTATAAATAGAGGCCTTCTCTATTGATTTGGGATCCACAATCTTAGGAATTTTGAATCCATAATTTTATGCAAGTTCATTATCCACAATTTCATCCATATTTTCATCCAAGTTATCATAGAATTCCATCACTCATAGCAAGGTTATTGGCATTTTGCATCAAGGATCACACATCCATCATCAAGCTTATCAAGGAATTGGGAAATGGCTTCTTTCCACATAAAAGAAGCACCAATTCCCCCATGGGATGCTAGTTTGAGCATTAGAATAGGATTTCATTATTAGTTTACTTCATAGTTTTCTTTTATTTCATGTTCTTATGCTTGAATGAATTTCATGGGGAATGTCGGTTTAAACTTGTTTGAGGACTAATGCTTGTTTGTTTGTCCATGTTTGAACAAGTCTAGGATGAAGCGTTCATATTTTGGCATCCACCATGGGGCCTAGCCCCATTTTTAATATATTTTTTTGCAAGTTTCGTCAACAGTTTCATTCGTGAATTCCGATGTAATGCATCCACCGTCTGTTTCAGGGCATTGGTGGTGACTTTTGGTGCATCAAAGCCCTGTTATAGTGCATCCACAGCTGAGACCAACACATTTACTCCTGTTTCAACATATATACAAGATATTTTAGTGCATATACTCTATGTTTTAGCACATATGCTCTCTGTTTTAGCGCATACACCTTTATTTGTAGAAACTTAAAATGGCCATATCTTGGTCATACGAAGGTTTTTTTCAAAGATTTTTTTTTGAAATGGGGTAGAATTTCATGGCTATGCAATGGTGTAGGTATTTCACAATTTTTTTAGGTTAAAATTTTCAATTTTACACCTAAAGTCAAATCAAATTGTAACTTGGTCTAAGTTTTAGGTTTTTATGCTTAATCATTTATCTAACCCTCATATCTTCTTGTTTCTTGATCTCATCTAAAATTTTGAGCATTGATTGAAGGTTTTAAGAGGAACATGGAGAATTGAAGTGAAAAAAAAGCATTTGATATCTATTGTAATAGTGTTTTCAAACACTCATGGGAAAACAATCCATCATATTTTATTTTTCATTCATGCTTTAGGACCAACTAGCATTCATTTGGGCTTAAAATTAACCATCTACACAAGCTTTGTCAAAGTTGGTTAAAAATAACATTAGAAACTCACTAGTTTTTGGATTTGGTTAAAATTGAACAATCAAATCCACACTCAATTTTGGTGCTTTAAAAAGAACTCACTGTTGTCTTCAAGAATTTAAAATGAACATGTGTTTATCTTGTTTTGTAATATTTTTTACAAACTAATACCATCAAAATGTGTATGCACTTCTCTCATGCTTCACGACGATCTTGAGAACCAAAAGCATTTTAGTGATATTAGGTTGTCTAAAAGATTTCCTCCACATTTCAAAATTGGGTTTTTAAATTTGAACAAATCTTGCTAGTGTGAGTAAATACATTGCGTGTGTTGTCTCTTTGTTCACACAAACAAAGATTGATCGAACTACATAAGTACTTACTCACTTTTGTTTACCTTTAGAGGGCCTGCCTTGGTGGGAAAAATTACTCACCCAAAGGGAATGAACCAAGAGGTAACAAGCATAAGCCAAGCTCTTCCAAACTAATATATAAGTTTGTGGTTGTGATGAAAATCATAAACAATGGGAAGCGGTGCTTGATAACTCTCCCCTAGTGTCTTTATGATGCGTAAATCCCTTGTTCTAAGGGTTGGGAGATCTCTCACAAGGATTTTATCATTGCACCCCCTAAACTGGATTCCCTTACTACAAACCTTTGTTTAGAATCCAAAATCCCAATATTTGTTGGCATCAGGAGGTCAGACCTCTAGAGTCGTCCCACACATTTGTGATTCTTTGTAGAGATGAAAAGTTCATCATGGGATATTCATGAGAACTAAAGCTTGGATGACCCATAGAATTGAGTGTCGTGGAGGGGATCCAGTGTGGTCAAGCTTCTAATCATCTGATCTGAATAAGCACAACTAGATTTATCCAAGTGGGAATTCAACAAATATTTTCTTTTCCATCCTAGGTTTGTGCAATCTTTGAGTTATTTAAACACATTGCTTGGATCCAAAATCTTGAAAACAAACATTTAACAAGGTCATCAAATTTCAAACCCTTTAGAGGAGGAAAATACCTTTAAAAATTCCAAGTACTACTGCTTATCCCTAGGGATTTATCCTTAGAGGCTTCTAAATACTTGGGCCCATTTCTCAATTTGTTTTCTCCAAAGTCAACATAAGGAAACTATGGATTTGACTTCTTGATTCTCACATAATGGACCTTGTGGAATGAAAGAAGGTCTTGGAATAGACATTTATTTTGAAACTTAAGCAAGACAAGTGGATGCTCTCTCCAAAGTCAACATAGGAAAACTGTGCCTTTGATTCCTTGATTTTCACATAATGGACCTTGTGGGATGAAAAGAAATTGAGACATATACATTTAGTTTGAAACTTAAGTAAGACAAGTGGATGTGGTAAAAATCAAGTCATTAATCAAGATTAACTCAAAATTGGACCCCACACATGTGCTTGGTCTCTTTTTGTCATATGGTTTTCCATGCAAATATTGGTCTTTTGGTTTGAACCACTCTTATGGAAAAGCATCTTCTTCACTATCTTGGTCTTGTAAACAAAAGTCTCTCTAAGTTCATTTAGGATCAAAATCAACACCTTCATCCATCCAGACATCTATCAAAATCCATCCCACTAAATAACTTTAGAGCTTTGGAAACATCATTGTCTAGACTTGGGTACATCCTTAAACGAAATCAAAATCATTTGTTTAGTTAGGTGTGTGTGGATGAATCCTTCCTCACATAGTTAAATTATCACCCTTTTGAATGATTTAATCCTAAGATAACATATAACATATTGGGATTCACAAGTTCATTATCCAATCAAAACAATCAAAACCTAAGTCTAGAATTGATCCAAAGTTCCTAAAATTTCAACACCCATATCATTCACCCCTTTCATCCTTCATCTCATCATTGGTCCTAAATCCCTTAGAGTTCAACAAGGTCAAAACACAAGAAGAACATGAAATATAAACTTGATCCATACATCATGAGTGATCTAAGTCAACCAAACTATCAAAGCCTTACAAAACCAGTGGATTATCAAAATTCACATTTATACAATCCATACATGGCATCATTATATCCTACGAACCTCAATGGTACAATGAATGTGAGTATTCCCAATCTAAATTTTGGAACACCTTTCCCTATGGTAGATTTAAATCAAAGTCCAAACCTACAAATCTATCAACCAAACAATCAATGCACGAGTCTTCAACAAAACAACATTATCCCACCAAATCCATACATGAAAATGTGAATATACCAAGTACAAGTTTACCAATCATGAACATTTAAAATCCACACTTGGAAAACTTTGGGATAGATATGTTTATGAATCATACAAATGTTGTTCAAATTCCAAACAATATGTTCACGACTCCATGTGTTGATCTAAGTCAAGGTAACACCATGCAAAATCAAAGTTACCTAAATCAAGGAAATGTGATTCCCAACATCAACAATGTTCAATTTCAACCTATAATGCCAAATCTCAACATCATCCCAAATCAGAACATTGTCCAAAATCAATTTGTCCATGATCCCATACAAATACCACAAGTATACATTCCAAATCTGCTTGAACAAAAACCAAATCAACTATATCAAGGGTGTCAAGATCAAAATCAAGATGAAATTTTGTGAGATCAAATTGCTTCACTTGCCAAAATAATTGACTCATTGTGCTAAGAGACATATCCACCCCAAAATCAATACACTCTTCCATTGGTTAAACCATGTTATCAAAGCATTGAGTTGTGTCCACAACCACATGAAGAACAATATCCCCAATGTCAAGAGGTTGGATATCAAGATCAAAAAAATCAACAAAAAACCCAATCACCACATATCCAAGATCAATCACAACAATAATCACCTCAACAAGCACAAATCTCACAAGATCACAAACATGAATACACTCCTTTTGGAGATCCAATCGAATCAATACTAAGAAAGCTAGTTAATGCAAAACTCATCACTTTTCCAAAAGAAAGTTCTTTCAACTCTGTCCTAGACTTCCCTTGGAATAGGGTTGGATCTTATTATGAGTACCTTAGAGAAAATATTCATAAAACATCAAATTGTATTCAACTGAAAAATATCATCCAAGACTTTATTGATCAAAAAATAATAATTGTTGAGGACAATGATCAAGATTCAACCACTATTGATAATGATGACAATCTCTCAACCACAACTGTTGAGAACAATGATCAAGAACCATCCATCAATGAGCACCATGATGATGTTTCTACCTCATCCAACGATCAAATCAACATATATCCAAAGTCACTTTTCAATCATGATCAAAATCCACTAACAATACCCAACAATGACCCAATTCAAGAAATGTTAACATCATTTAATCCTATGGTTGAAAACATTGACAATCTCTCCACCACAATCATTGAAAACAATGATCAAGATCTATCCATCAATGAGCACCTTGAAGATGTTTCTACCTCATCCGATGATCAACTCAACATACATCAAGAGTCACTTTTTAGTCATGATCAAAACCCCTCAACAATATTAGACAATGATCTATTTCAAGGACTGTTAGAATTATTTGATCCTATTCACATAATCCATGATCCATTGACCAATGATCATGTTGAAAATGTCTCTACATCACCTAATGAGTTAGAGGACATATCTCAAGAATTTATTCCAAAGCATGATCAACATCTTTCACCAAAGTCTAGCAATGGTCCTTTCCAAGACATATTGACATCCTTTGAGATCGTGGTTATGGATGCTAAAGGGATCCTCAACTCAACATTAGATCCAAGTCCAATCAAAGATCAAGAGGATATTGAACCACTTCCCATGCCTAATGAAGATATGCAAGAACCCTTTATAAGTAATCCATCCTTTGAAATTGACCCATGTTAAGAACTCAATCCAAAGTACATCAGAAGCAATTCCAACATTAACCAAGATCAAGAATTTGTATCTCCACTATATTACAATGATCTAATGGGAACTCTCCTATCTATACAAGATGTCACAAAGAATGATCATATCCATATAGCACATACTCCTCCATCTACCCATGAGATGATTTCTTTGGATGGACATGTAGATGATCTTCATTCAAAATAAGAGTCTCATACTCTTGATATCATTACCAAGGAACAAGAGTCTCCTACTCTTAACATTTGTACACATGATCAATATACAAAAAAATCTAGAGACATATTGGAAATGGGTCATGAAGAAGGCTTCTA
The DNA here is from genome assembly GCA_007258455.2 of Sequoia sempervirens. NCBI lineage: Eukaryota > Viridiplantae > Streptophyta > Pinopsida > Cupressales > Cupressaceae > Sequoia > Sequoia sempervirens. The sequence continues at coordinate 38,071,376 of VDFB02000002.1, forward strand.
AGGAATTTTTGAATTAGAAACATCTTATGAAGGCATATCAAAAATGAATCATGAGGGATATTTTTACATAATTAGTGAATCATCAACACCTCTTGAAGAAGCATTAAAATATGATATTTCACAAGATCAAGCCAAAGATATGAATCAGGAAGTTATCCCGCTTATGGAGGATCCTATCACTTATAAAATTGGATCACTTACCTTTTTTATGGCAAGCTATCTTATCAATAAAGAATCTATCACCTTTGAAGATCTACAACAGAGTAGAGAGGGAGTAGCACCTTGTTTCCAAGGTAAATCATATCCTATTGTAAATAAAAAGTTTCAACAAATGAATTATCAAGGCAGAGGATTAGGCCTACATGAACATGGTATCCTAGAACTAGTGCAGATAATTGACAATCCTAAGCATCAAGGTCTTGGTTATTCAACAATTAAGGGATCTAAAAATATCAGTGATACCTCTATAATAATGGGGGTAATTTTATCTAGTGCAAACATCAACATAGGTAGCACAAAGAATCCTTATGATGAAACCAGTGCCAATACCACAACCAACAACATCTTGAATCTTCATCCACCCATCAACCCATCAACCCATCCATGAATTGGGACCAACATCAAAAGAAAGATTTGAATTAAAGCACAAAGAACATTATCAAAGCAAAAATAAGCTAAGGAGCATTATGGACAAATCACATACACATGGATACCAAAGAATATAAAGAAAGATTATCCCTATCAAAATCCATTAATCAAAGAAACTAGGGGGAAAAATAAAAAAGGGAAAATTATCCATCAAAGATGTCCACAAAGGAAAAAGTAGGCTTCTCAAGCAACGTACAAAGTATATCAAGCAGTTGGTCCAAATTCCATACACACTTCTGTATCCACCCATTATTGCTCATCTTCCCAAGTTTGGAGAGTTAAAGGTTTCAAACTATCAACCAATCCATCTTTTATTCCTAAACACACTCCATCCATGCCTCCATGTATGATATCCAATTCTCACATTGACCATGTATTGGCAGCCACCCTTCATCATAAGGATTCAAAAGGCATCCTATTGCAATGTGAGCACAAAGACATAGTTAACTCCAGTATCAACAAAGTAGCTCAAGAATCTCAAAATTTTCATTCAAGTGCACGTATCTTGGCAAAGCAACTTATTCAAGTAGGATATCGATGGCACATTATGACAAAAGCATCTACATCAACACCACCAGGTGGTTCAACATGAGCTCAAAATCTTTCAAAAAATCAAAAAATCATGAAAATAGTAAAGATAAAAATCGTCCTCTAGTGAAAAATGCATGGGCGGTACTTTGGGCAGGTACCATGATGAAAACCTGGAAAACAAGCATCATGTGCAGAATTGAGCATCTACGTGTGATAATTTAGGTGAAAGAATCTCATCCCATCCATAATAAATCTAGCATTTCATCCATCTTATCCATAATAAATCCATTCATCCATGAACCATTGATCCAATCCATTTTCATCCATCTACATCCATAGTCCAAATTATCTTGATCTTGATGAAATTTTGGTGTACACTTTACACTTGCTTATGGTAAACATCTTGACACAGGCCATTTTCATTGATCCTATCCTACCCAACATTATCTGAGCCATGAAGCACTATCAAAATGAGCATCCTCTATTTGAACACCTTATCTTATCACAAGATAATCCTTGGCATCATTTGCATACATACCATATCCATCCATCCATACATTTATCCAAGCATCCACCCATGGCAGTCCATACATTACTAGACACTGGGGGTAGATATTTGCATCTTCCTTCATGAATAAACCTTGATCTATATCCTCTAGCTCATGTGGTGATCCTAACATTGGCAAATGTGAAATTAAATTGGTCAAAGCATTTATGAGCCAAAAAATCCAAATCACTAACTCATGGCATATTTTGACAAGAAGATGTTCCTTATCAATCATTATCTTTCATAAAACATCGATCCAAACAATCAATATTATTTGCATCTAATGTGTGCTTCAACATCACATCAAATCATTCAAACAAACTTTTGTTCCAAACTGAGCTTCACAATCTTGATCAATCAAATTCAATCAATCCATCATCATCTCGAGATATCCTTCCCAATCCTCATGTTTCTTAACACTATCCTTGCATTGTTGTGTACAATGTTATCATCATCAATCCATCATCATCTTGGGATATCCTTCCCAATCCTTGTGTTACTTAAACACTATCCTTGCATTGTTGTGTATCCTCAACAATGTTATCATCATCAATCCATCAATCAAATTAATCAACATTAGCTTGGTTTTCAACAAAATCCCAAAAAAATCACTGATATCATCACACACATTCATATCAAAATCGTCAAAATCATGTGAAAAATCCAAAAAATTCATAAAATCAGAAAAAACCAAAAACATTCAAATCATATCAAAATCCAAAAACAAGTCAAAAATTGAAAAACGTCAAAAACATGCTATCCGAATTATGTCATCTCTAAGCTTAAACGTAGGCAAGGCCATTATTGATGGGCCCCTGAGACACAAAATCCAAAAACATTCATAAATATTAGAAAACACCAAAATATTGAAAATTTTAAAAATCAAAACATTTGTAAAACATCTTGAAAAACCCAAAACAACCTCAAAACATTGCAAAATACCAAAAACATTCAAAAAACCAAATAAAATCATCCATCTCATTTCACCCGCAATAAACTTCCACTCACAATAAATCAATCATCACCTTCACCCTTTGACAACACAATTGGAAACAAGTATAACAAATCAAAAATGAAAACTTAAATGTCAAAAGTCTCAAGTCTAGGTCAGTAGGTAAACAAGTTGGTAAACTCTTGGTATTAATAGCCCATCATCCAGTCAATCCCAAATCATTTGATAACATCATGTCCTAGATTGCATTCTTCGTACAATGGACATCAACATCATGCATCACCGTAGTTTAGTCTTGGCTAGAGGTATGAAGAACATTAGCTTGTTTGTTTACTTGGTCCTTGTCTTGCTGATTTATCTTATTGTGCTCATTCCAATGACCTCTCGATGATATCTAATCAAAAAAATAGAGAGAAAGGAATGGGGCATTGATCATTATTATTGTAATATAACTTTGTGTTATGCCTTGCATAACCACCCCACTTTGATCTGGATCAAAATGGGTTCCCCCTTCTCTTTTGGTATTTTTGGTCTTTGGTTTCTACCTTAGGCGTTTTTCTTTTAAAGTTCTGTCGAAAGCGGAACTAAGACCAATATCGAACTTGGAATATCTTCCAAGTTCTGGTCTTATTCCTTCCCCGATTCTGATCCTGATAGTTCCTTGGTCTTTCCCTTTTGTTCTGTAGGAGCCGGGTCCGGATCCGAATCAGGACTTTGAACTCTTCAAGTTTCAAGTTTCCAATCTGTGTTCCGTCCTGGACCTGACTCTGCCTTTCCCTTTGTTCCTTTTTGGTCGGTCATTTTCCCTTTTGTCCTTTGCCTTGGGTATTTTCTTTTTTGGCCTTAGGCATTTTCTTTTTGTTTTGACGGGCCTAGAACCGGATAGGAAACCGAACTTGGAATTTCTTCCAAGTTCTGTTTTCTTTTCCTTCCCCGGTCCCGGTTCCGCGGGGTTTGTCCTTTTGCTTCTGGTTTCTTCTATTTTGTAATGGGGTATTCCCTCCCCTTCCTCCTTCTTTTCCTTGTCTTTTTTTTGGGTATCATCGAAGGCGGGTTCGAAACGGAATCCGAACTTGAAACTTGAAAAAGTTTCCGGTTCGTTTTTTGTTTTGGTCACGGTTCTACCGTGTTATTTTATTTCATGTCCCTTGTGTTTGGTTTCTTTTGCGAGAGCGGAGCCGAGACGGGGTATGATCTTGGAAATGTGGTTTATTTTCGTGGCTTGTTCCCATCCCGGCTCTGGTCCCGGTTCTGATTTTCTTTTGACCCCGCCCCTGCTTGTTTTGAAGGCGAGGGATGTCATTTCTGGGTCATGTTTTGTCCCGATCCTGGTTCTGTCGGGAATTTTTTTTTTGGCTTCCCGATCCCGATTTGGTCCTGCCTCCGCCATTTTTTTAAAAGGGGAAGTGTGTTCCCAGTTCAATTTTGGTTCCGCCTCTGCCGGAGTTAAGTTTGTTTTTAGTAAAAGGAATGATATTAATGTATTGTTTTAACAAAGACCTTGTTTTGCAGGATCAAGTTGTGTGCACGAGGATATTTCTTAGAGATCTCGATGAAAGGTCTTGTTGACTCAATGGGACCTCACCGACATGTTTTGTGCCCTTGGTGTGACGGGTTGAGTTCGCTGAAGCATCTTCCTGACTAATGTTGGTCTTGCTGATGGTCTTTGTGAGATCGGTATGACCTCTATGGCTCGCCGAAACATCTCACCGATTGGCTTGGGCTACACTGACAACTTGCAGAAGAGCGAATATGGAGCAGAAAGAATGCCGAAGGAAGAAGATAAAGCCATGAGTCAAATGGACAGCTGGTATCTACTGACAGGGGTAGCTCAACATTAATGGTGATATTTTGGGGCACTCAAAGTAGCTCCGCTGGATTTCAAAAATGGACATGGAGGTTAGAAATAAGTGCGGTAGCTAAAAAAGATCTACAGATCTTTCTAGGAGACAATCTTCACCAACATAAGATAACAAGGATTCAGATTTATTACAGAATCGACTTTTGTTAAAGATCTGGACGCCAACCCTCTGACACCACATATTTTGTAAACCCTAAAAATAGGGGCCGACATTCTTCTCGGGAGGGGGTGTATATATGGAATTCTTGCCTCTTTGTAAAGGGTTCCAAAAATTTTAGTGTTAAGACTTCTCGATTAGAACTTCTAGGTTTAGAGAACTGTTTAGAGTTAGAACTGTTAGGAGTTAGTTAGTTAGCAGAAGGGGATAGAGTTGCATCTTGATTCTCAGTAATGAGAGGTTCTCTTGTCTTCTTGGTTAGCAGTTAGATTTCAGTATAGACTGTAATGTATTTTCAAATTTCTCCTAGTGTAGATGGAAGCGGTATGAAGACACAGGTTTTCTGTACACTGGTGATTGTGCCAGATTTGTAAATGTTACTTATTTGTCTAACCCATAGTAGAAGCAACTAGATTTGAATCTACTTCATATTGTGTTCTAGAACGGTATTTATCTTAAGTTAATCATTTGATTTTGAAAGCTTTCAAGGAATGAAATCTCATTTTATGTTTTTCTTAAATGGTAGTCTATAATCAATTGTTAAAATCAGCATTGTGAATGAATGCAACTGTGTGTTGGTCACAAGTTGAGTTTGCTCTGCAGTTTTAGTTTATAAATTCCTTGAAGTTAGCAAGTCTGGTTAAGGTTGGATGAACTATTGTTCTTTTCTGTTCCAAAACTTTGATCTATCTTTTGTTGTTTCTTTAAAACCCCAGTTAAAGTATGTTTCATTTCATGTTTGATCTTAGAATAATCCAGAAGCCCAACACCAACAATCCCCTTGAATATTACTATTACATTGACCACTGAGTAACGTCAGTATAGTTGAGACCCAACTACCAAGACCTTGGGAGCTAAGGCATCCATGTGTTGCCTTTCTCTTTCAGGAGAAGCAAGATAGCAATATTCTGCTTGCATTGTTGTGGTGCTAAAATTGCCATCAACAGGAACTGGCGCTAGAAGGAGGGCAAAGAAGGGAAAACTGGATCAAACTGGGTCATCTTCCTCAGAAAGACCCCACAGAGTTCTTCGATCAACTGGGAATCCATTATCTTTCATAGAACTCAAGACCCCAACAAGACACAAGAATCATAAAACTGGGGCAACCATTATTCCACCCTTATCTGATCCACTCACTCCACCAGGATTTTCACCAATACCTTAGTGGATACCCATTAATCCACCCACCAATTCATCTCAATTGTCAACACAGCTAATTCAACCCATACAATAGCTGGCTCAACCACCACTACCACCAATGGCATTCTTTCAGAATAATTCCTCTCCATTGGGGACTATCCCTGGAAGTTTTCACGATATGCCCAAAAACCCTGAGAAATTCTACCCTAAGTACATTCATGGTGAGTCAAGGAGCATTGAAGAGCATATACAAGATTTTGAGGATGCTTGTACTAGAGCTCAAATAGCTCATCACGATGTAGTCTACAGATTATTCCCTTACTCTTTAGGGGACATGGCATACAATTGGTACCTTAATCTTCCTCAAGGTTCCATTCTGACCTGGACACATTTGGAAAATGCCTTCATTAACCAGTTTAGAGTGTATGTGGATCCAACTCTTTTATATCATCAGTTTGCAACCATAAGGAAGGAACCAGGTGAATCCCTGCCTTTATTCAATACTAGGTTCTAGCGAATGTACAGGAGATTGTAAGATCCCTATTTGGTTACTGAGAACAGTGCTATCTAGGCATACTTTAGGGTTATAGATTCTTTGCTTGGATTGTTCTTGCAAAGGACATATCCAGCAGCTGATATTGATTCTCTATCCAAAGTCTATCACTTGGCTATTAATCTACAACAACAAATCAGTTCTCAACAAGGAAGTATGGGAGGAGGTTTCCCTTCAATGGGATATTAGATGCATAGCTCAACTCCTCTATTCAACACTATCCTAGGAATGTCTCCTTCTCACTATGGACCTATGTCTGAATTGCAAACCCAACCACCTGTCCCGTTCTTTGCTTCTGGAACTCCTAATCTCTTTCAACAACCACAAGTTCCTCAAAGTTCCCATGGTCATCTTAACCAAATTGGAACACCAAGTCATGTTGATCAGCCACCTGTTGTTAAGAGCATGGAAAGCAAAAAGACAGTCCAACTTACAAATGAGGTAGAAACCCTAAAGAAAACACTGTCTCAAGTTACCAATGACATGGCTCAACTTCAGTTGAACCCTTCTCAAAGCCAAGGGAACTACCATAATCAGAACAACAATAACCAGGGTACTTATTAGAATAACAACTAAAACCAAAGAGGTTACCAAAGCCAAAACAGAGGGTATAATCAAAGGCCAAACAACAACAAACAATGGAATACAGGGCCCAATAATGGTGGAGTTCCTTATAACTATCAAGCAAATGAGGAAAGGGCACATGTCGCAAACGTGGCTAACCTCAATTTTATGACTAATTGGTGCAGGCTGCATGACACTGCAATCCATTCTGAGGTGAACTGTCCTTAGATGGAGAAAGTTGTTAAGATGGCACATGAAGATGCCCACACATTCCAGGGGAATTCACACAAAGGAGGTGACTCGGTGGATACTGCAATGAATTATGAGCTCTTCGAGGAGGAGCCCTCATTCCCAATGCAAGAAGAGAATGAACTAGAGGAGGATTCATATGATGCCCAAGCTTTTCAGACAAAGGGAGGACACTTCCTGAGAAATCAAAGTAAGGGGCCATTCACTACATTAGCACCTCCTAATCACATGGTGCCTCCAAATCAAGGTGCTGATAATAATCCTCCTCCACCACAAGGCCTGTCTGATCTCCATAACAAGGGTAATTCCTCTGCTGTTTTCAAAAGTAATTCAGGCTATAATACAAAATTTGACATTGTTTCTGAGATGCAGAAGCAATGAACTTCTTTGTCATATTTTGACATTTTAAAGTGGTGCCCTGCTCAAAGGGAGATAGTGCTGAAGGCTCTAGAACAAGCTGATAAGTCAAAAGGAAAGAGCAGGGTGGTACCGGCTGGGGATGTGAATGCAGCCTTATACAGAACCAAGGTAGGTACTCCACCTTTCCTTTTAAGTTTAAGAATTTTTGGCAAGAACCTACATAACTGCTTATTGGACTCGGGGGCTTCAGGAAATGTCATGCCATTTTCCATATGCAAGAAGTTAGGATTAAACCCCATTCAAACCAATAAGAAGGTCATTCAACTTGACAAAACAGAGGTAAATGTGGTAGGGGAATTAAGAAACATACACGTTCAAGTAGGATTAGATCCTAGGATCCTAACAACTATTGACATTCAAGTAGCAGATATTCCTGAGACCTATGGTATGCTACTGAGCTGAGATCTAATGAAAAGTATAGGGGGATACCTCTCCCTGGACTTTTCACACATGTGGCTACCATGGAAGGGAATTCCTACTTAGATTAGAATTGAATGTGAGCCACGCCTCAAGCATATCATCACTGAGTATGATTGTCCCAATGAGTTGGCTTACTTTGAGACTGAGATGGGGGTTTACAAAAGAGAAGAAATTCTAACCTTCTCGGTTCTCCATGCTAAAGACATGTCAAAAAAAAAACCCCCTGACCCCACCATTGATGAAAATCAACAAGCATTAGTCAGAAAACTGCAACAAGATCAACTGGTCTTGGGGTAGATATAGATCTACAAAGCCTCCTACTTCTTAATTGGTGCAGGGTACATTATCAAAACCATTTTGAATTAACATGCCAACCCTGCATTGAAATTTTAAAACATGTTGCCCAAGCTGAGGAAGCTAGCTCAAGTTGCCCTGAGACCATTGCAGACTGCTTCTCATTTGAGGCCAAGGAAGTGACCATGTTAACCAGGGATACAATACTTGCAAAATAAATCCCTTCTCAGATCAAACCTACTCTAGACATATGTCCAAATCAGCATATTAATAAAGAGCAACCCCAAGGTCTGTTAGACACCCTTGCACTCACAAATATACTTAAACCTAAGGGGTTAGCCAAAGAAACACGTGACGGCCAGGAAAATAACCATAGGTTACATAATGCAACTAAGCAGGAATTGGAGGAAGTACCTAGAGAACCTTTAGATAATCCTTTTCCTATGTCTGGTCCAAGAGATTAAGAAGTACCACCTTTGGTTAATCTTATTCAAATATCCATGAAAACTTCAAAAGGATTAACCCCTTCTTGTGATCAGTTGTGGACCCTTACCTTCGATGGATCCAAATCCAAGACCGGTTGTGGTGTTGGAATTGTACTAACCAACCTGAAAGTGAAAGTTTTCTTTGCTTCTTACAGGCTGCAATTCAGGTGCACTAATAATATAGATGAATATGAAGCCCTGGCAAGAGGACTGATGTTTGCACACAAGAAGGTCACTGCCTTGGTGGTCAAAGGAGATTCAAAAATTGTGGTCAAGCAAGTTTGCAGCTAGTATACATGTCACAACAGAAGGCTGGCAGCATATAGAAATAGGGTATGGAACCTGATCAAAGACTTTGATGCCTTTGGGATTAGTTTAATCCCTAGAGAGGAAAATCAGGTAGCTGATTCATTGGCAGTTGCTGCAAGCACCTTGGAGCCTATGCAAGGCTCCAAATTCAAAAGATTCTCAATGGAACTAATGTCCACCCCAGCTGTTCCTGACAATATCAAGAATTTCCAGGTCTTTGATGATGATCAACATATTTTGGCCTTCTTAGCAAGCTCAGATGTCTTTGAAGGGAAAATTATTGATGAGTCCAATAGAGACCAAGGGGATTGGAACCCTGAGGAATGTGATATAGAAGGGGTCCTTAATTTAAAGAGCAATAGCATTCCCAAGGGAATGGTGGCTTTGGAGAGGATCTTTGACTCAGACCCAAGGGCTCGATAGAAGGCATCAGCTGAAGAAAAGGGAGGCGAATATGAGACAATTAACCTGGCTGATTCTGGCCCTGAAAGGAATGTCTACATAGGGAAGGCCTGCCCTGAAGAAATTAGAGAAGACATATTGAGGGCACTCAAAAAGGATATTGCTATGATTGCTTGGGGGTATGAGGACCTCCAGACATTTGATGCTTCGGTTATGACTCACACTATTCCCTTGAAGCCCGAAGCTAAACCCTTCAGACAGAAGCAACACCCTATCAATGCTCTAATTGAACCATTGATCTATAAAGAAGTTCAAAAATTACTCTCGGCAAGGATAATCTTCCCTGTGCACCATTCAACCTGGGTAGCTAACCTAGTCCCAGTTCGTAAGAAAAATGGGGAAATCAGGCTATGCGTGGACTTCAGAAATCTGAATAGAGCTTCAAAAAAGGATAACTACCCACTCCCTTCCTTGGATGAGGTACTACAGACTGTCAATGGAGCACAGATGATGTCATTCTTGGATGATTACTCTGGAGACAATCAGGTAATGGTCAATTTTGAAGACAGGATGAAGAGGACTTTCACTACCAAGTGGGGGACGTTTGCATATAGAAGGATGCCATTCGGTCTAATAAATGATGGAGCAACTTTCCAGCATGCCATGGACATAGCTTTCAAGGGTCTAATTGGAAAATGCATTATTGTTTACATGGATGACCTGACAGTGTTCTCCAAGGATCGACTGAACCATGCTGCGGACTTAGCCAAAGTTCTTGAGAGATGCATCTAATATGGAGTCTCCTTAAATCCCAAAAAGTGTGTGTTCAAAGTTTCCAAAGGGAAGCTCTTGGGACACATAATTTTAGAAAGAGGAATATCCATCGACCCAGATCGAGTTGAGTCCATCCTCAAGATAGCCATGCCAGGAAGCAAGAAGGAGATGAGATCCTTCTTTGGAAAGATCAACTTCGTGAGGAAGTTTATCATAGGCTTTGTAGAAATTGTGAAGCCCTTGAATGAGATGATGAGGAAGGATGCCAAAATAGAGTGGAGTGATGAGGCGAAGGCTGCATTTTCTCAAGTCAAGCGATCCATTTCAGAAGCGCCTGTTCTCACTAGCCCCGATTACAAGAGTCCATTCTACATTTACTCTTTCACCTCTGACCATTCCTGTGCAGCTGTATTAACCCAATGACAAGAAGAGGCAGAGGAGAGACCGATTGCGTTCATGAGCTCTCCATTCAAAAATGTGGAGATCAAATACCCACCTTTGGAGAAGCAAGCTTTTGCATTGATCCGAGCTATTAACAAATTCAGGCACTACATCCTTCGAAGCCAAATTATTGTTGTAGTTTCTGATGCTACTGTCAAGTCTCTACTAATGCAGAGCGAGCTGGGAGAAAGAAGAGGAAAGTGGATGGCTATCTTATAAGAGTTTGATTTAGAGATACACCCTATGAAACTTGTCCGAGGTATAGGTTTGTCTAAATCTATGGCTGATGCTGGTAACAACGTTATTTGTCAACAATATACTACTCAGTCCTTCTCAAACAACCCATGGTATGCTGATCTCATTTGTTTCATGCTCAATAATTGGTGTCCGAAGGGAATGAATGCCACTCAGAGAAGAGCATTAAGACTAAAAATTTCTCATTACATGCTCAAAGGAGGGTTTTTGTACAGAAAGAATTTCGAAGGGGTATACCTGAGATGCCTTGATCATCAAGAGGCCAAGCAGGTGATTTCTGAGTTTCATGGGAAGCATGGCACATGTCATGGTTCTACTGATTCTCTGGCACACCAGATTCTTAGGTCTGGTTATTATTGGCCCTGCATATTCAAAGATGCTCATCAGCATGTGAGGACATGTCACACATGCCAAGTTTCTGCACCAAGGGAACGCCATTTAGCTATGCCATTGCAGCCAGTATATGAGGTAAGGCCCTTTGCCCAATGGGCATTGGATTTCATTGGGGTTATCAACCCAAACTCTACTACAAGGCATAAATTCATCTTGACTGCTACTGACTATTGCACAAGACGGATAGAGGCCATACCTTGCAAAAACAACATGATGGAGGTAGTGATCAAGTTTCTTACCGAATGCATCACTACCAGGTTTGGGGTACGCTTCGCTCTGGTATGTGACAATGGCTCTGCCTTCTCTTCTGCTGAATTAATTTCCTGGGCATATGATCATAAGATTGTCTTGAAATATTCTTCAAATTATTACCCACAGGGAAATGGAGTTGCAGAGTCAACCAATAAGAACCTTTTAGGGGTAATTAAGAAGCTACTAGAGAATAACCCTAGAGACTAGCATACCCAGCTTAGATTCGCATTATGGACAGATAGGACTAGGATTAAGGCTGCTTTAAACACCTCACCATTCAAGCTGGTATATGGCCAAGAGCCCGTCTTTCCCATCCATATGCAAATACCTATCCTTGATTTCATGCATAAATTCTACTCTAAGGACAATAGGATAGAAGTCAGATTAGCTGCTTTGTTAAAATCAGAAGAACAGAGAGATTCTGCGTTGCAACAATTCTTTAGGCACCAGGCTATTGTCAAACGTTGGTTTGACAAAAGAGCTAAAATCAAATCTTTTAGGATATCAAACCTCGTATTGTTATGGGACAAAGCCAGTGAAAAGAAGGGCAGTCACCAAAAATTTGACAAACTTTGGCTGGGTCCTTATCAGATTGCTGAGATCTTAGGAGAAAATGCTTTCCGATTGAGTAGTTTAACTGGAGAACCTGTCCCCTTTCCTGTCAATGGAAAATTTCTTAAACACTATTTTGAATCATGAAGTTGGCATTTTGCTAGGTGATGCATTTGTATAAATAATTTCTGCTTGTAAATAGTCTCTGTGTATAATTTGCTGCTCTTTGTGTAAATAATTTGCTTTTTGTTTGTTCTCTCTTTGTGTCCTTTGTATTTCCTTTGCTGTTTGTTTTCTTTTTTGTTTTGTTCCTTAGGGTTGATCTATTTCTTTCCATCTTGAAATGATGGGTTGTTATCTGAATCTTACTTTGGTTGTTAGGAGAGAAGTGGTTTAGATATTTCCAGGTTTTCTGGTTGGATGATTTTGTCCTCAATTTGTTGTTTCATGCTTGTTGTCAATAAAAGTTGTGGAAAGTTTTGAAAGCAAGGTTCCAAGTAAGAAATCCTTCATCAGCTCCCCTGAATTTGTCACAAATCATTAAAATCATCTCCTCTTCTAGTAGTGTATTTTTCCTAGGATGACAGTGTTGTAAGATTTGAGTGAAAAATCTGACTTCCAAGTGCTGTTATGAGGTCCATTGTAGTTTTCAACCGAGATCAGATATTAATATCTGACATATTGAAAAGAAAAAAAGATAATTAACTGAGATGTCTTAAACTTCAAGAGAAAAGAAAAGAATTATCAAAAGAAAAAGAGGATTCAATATGAATGGGTAATTCCAGTATCTCTACCGAGGCTATGGACGCCTGACTGGCAGTAGAGCAATGTTGTGAGAGAACTAGAGGTATCTCCATTGGGGCTATGGACACCTGAATGGCAGCGGAGCAATTCCCAGGACATCATTGCACCAAGGAAATCAACTCATGTAGTTCAAATCTTACACATTGTTGTCCAAAAGATGAAGAAAACTTCATGAGAGAGTGATACACAATCAAGCACACACGTTGATTCAGGGGTAGCCATTGATTGAATTACATTTGAGATTATAGCTCTACCTTTCTTGTTATAGCTGACCCAACTGGAGTTGTAAATGTTCATGAACCAAGAGTTCTAGGTAGCTAAATCCTTCAGATTCATGAAAATAGTTAAACCATTTTCCCAGCCGAGTCGCCATTTGTTATTCCTTGCATAACCACCCCACTTTGATCTAGATCAAAATGGGTCCTCCCTTCTCTTTTGGTTTCTTTGGCCTTTGGTTTCTACCTTAGGCATTTTTCTTTTAAAGTTTTGTCGGAAGCAGAACTGGGACCAATATTGAACTTGGAATATCTTCCAAGTTCTGGTCTTATTCCTTCCCCGGTTCCGGTCCCGATAGTTCCTTGGTCTCGCCCTTTTGTTCTGTAGGAGCCGGGTCTGGATCTGAATTGGGACTTTGAACTCTTCAAGTTTTAGGTTCCCGATCCGTGTTCCGTCCCAGACCCGACTCTGCCTTTCCCTTTATTCCTTTTTGGTCGGTCATTTTCCCTTTTGTCCTTTGCCTTGGGTATTTTCTTTTTTGGCCTTAGGCATTTTCTTTTTGTTTTGATGGGCCTAGAACCGGATCAGAAACTGAACTTGGAATTTCTTCCAAGTTCTGTTTTCATTTCCTTCCCCGGTCCTGGTTCCGTGGGTTTTGTCCTTTTGCTTATGGTTTCTTCTGTTTTGTCATGGGGTTTTCCCTCCCCTTCCTCCTTCTTTTCCTTGTCTTTTTTTTGGGTATCGTTGGAGGTAGGTTCTGAACATAATCCAAACATGAAACTTAAAAAAAAATTCAGTTCATTTTTTGTTCGGGTCCCAGTTTCGTCGTGTTATTTTCTTTCTTGTCCGTCATGTTTGGTTTCTTTTGTGGGAGCGGAGCCGGGACGGGGTATGATCTTGGAAATGTTGTTTATTTCTGTAGCTTGTTCCCATCCCGACTCCAATCCTGGTTCCGATTTTCTTTTGACCCTACCTATTTTGAAGGTGAGGGATGTCATTTCTGGGTCATGTTTTGTCCCGATCCCAGTTCTGTCAGGACTTGTTTTTTTTTTTTTGCTTCCAGGTCCCGATTTGGTCCCACCTCCGCCGTTTTTTTTAAAGGGGAAGTGTGTTCCCAGTTCAATTTTGGTTCTGCCTCCGCCAGAGTTAAGTTTCTTTTTGGTAAAAGGCATGTTATTAATGTATTATTTTAACAAAGACCTTGTTTTGCAGGATCAAGTTGTGTGCACGAGGATATTTCTTAGAGATCTCGACGAAAGGTCTTGTTGACCCGATGGGACCTCGCTGACATGTTTTGTGCCCTCAGTGTGACACGTTGAGTTCGCTGAAGCATCTTCCTGACTAATGTTGGTCTTGTCTATGGTCTTTGCAAGATCGGTATGACCTCTATGGCTCGCCGAAACATCTCACCGACTGGCCCGAGCTACACCGACAACTTGCAGAAGAGCGAATCTGGAGTGGAAAGAACGCCGAAGGAAGAAGATAAAGTCGTGAGTCAAATGGATAGCTGGTATCTACTGACAGGGGTAGCTCAGCATTAATGGTGATATTTTGGGGCACTCAAAGTAGCTCTGCTGGATTTCAAAAATGGACATGAAGGTCAGAAATAAGTGTGATAGCTAAAAAATATCTACAGATCTTTCCAGGAGACAATCTTCACTGACATAAGACAGCAAGGATTCAGATTTATTATTGAATCAAATTTTGTTAAAGATCTAGACTCCAACCCTCTGACACCACGGATATTTTGTAAACCTTAAAAATAGGGGCCGACATTCTTCTCGGGAGGGGGTGTATATATGGCATTCTTGCCTCTTTGTAAAGGGTTTTGAAACTTTTAGTGTTAAGACTTTTTGATTAGAACTTCTAGGTTTAGAGAACTGTTTAGAGTTAGAACTGTTAGGAGTTAGTTAGTTAGCAGAAGGGGATAGAGTTGCATCTTGATTCTCAGTAATGAGAGGTTCTCTTGTCTTCTTGGTTAGCAGTTAGATTTCAGTACAGACTGTATTGTATTTTCAAAGTTCTCCTAGTGTAGATGGAAGCAGTTTGAAGACACATGTTTTCTGTAAACTGGTGATTGTGCTAGATTTATAAATGTTGCTTATCTATCTAACCCACAGTAGAAGCAACCAGATTCGAATCTACTTCATATTGTGTTCCAGAACGGTATTTATCTTAAGTTAATCATTTGATTTTGAAAGCTTTCAAGGAATGAAATCTCATTTTATGTTTTGCTTAAATGGTAGTCTATAATCAGTTGTTAAAATCAACACTGTGAATGAATGCAACTGTGTGTTGGTCACAAGTTGAGTTTGCTCTGCAGTTTTAGTTTATAAATTCCTTGAAGTTAGCAAGTCTGGTTAAGGTTGGATGAACTATTGTTCTTTTTTGTTCCAAAACTTTGATCTATCTTTTGTTGTTTCTTTAAAACCCCAGTTAAAGTATGTTTCATTTCATGTTTGATCTTAGAATAATCCAAAAGCCCAACACCAACAGGCCCCTTGAATATTACTGTTGCATTGACCACTGAGTAATGTCAGTACAGCTGAGACCCAACTACCAAGACCTTTGGAGCTAAGGCATCCATGTGTTGCCTTTCTCTTTTAGGAGAACCAGGATAGCAATATTCTGCTTGCGTTGTTGTGGTGCTAAAATCGCCATCAACACTTTGGTCATGCATGTTTTGTTTGGTTTGTAGGGAGGGTGTTTTAGGTATCTTGTTGACCACATAGGAAGGCTTTCCTTTCTATGTTTTAGTCTGAGATGTTTGAAATAGATGAACTGCATTTTAAATAGGGTTTCATATGCCAAGTGTGAACAAGGGTACTCCTATCTGATTGCCAAGTCAAATTCCATCACACTAAGTACAACATCATCCTGGTTCTTTATACCTTGATGCATCATGCCTATCTGTGTTATCAAACATAAGGTAAGTAAGCTCTTTTAAAATCCCAATCTCTGATAAGCAATACATCATCTTCTCTCATCATTATTTCTAATAAAGTCTCGATAGATCATGGACTTGTTGGATCCTCTTTTCATCATCTCATTTCTTCTTTCTTTTCTCTGTGCTAACATGGTATCATGATAGTCAACCAAACATCACCAATGCATCTATCTTGCATCCACAAACCGTCAACATACCATATATCATTCATATCATAATAATAGGAAAAACCAATCATTTCACATGCATTGCATTTCCATCATTGCATAATATAGATATGTTAGTCTAAGCATCTCATAAACCATACATTTGCATAAAACATCCATTGCATAATCATATACCAACATCATATGATTGCCCGATGTCATCCATCTCACAAAAGAGCATATGATATGCTCTTTTATGAGATGGATGAAATTGGAATTTTTGCCCGATCTCTTGAGGGGGCAGTGTACCAACATACTTCTGGCTGGGGCAACAGTGTGGCATCCGAAAAATTGATTTTTTTATAATTTTGATCTCGGCAAGGTTATTCTTTGAACCAATGCAACAGGTACATTGCTTTAAAGAGGGGAAAAATATAGATACTCAAATTATCCTGATTGATATCATGCACTCAATTCTTGATTAACTAACACCGATTCTTCCTTTATCATGTCCACACTAATCAATTAATTGAATAATCTTTATTTAATTAATTCCTCCTCAAAATTAGATAATACACGTTATCAGGTTATTTCATCATGTTCTCTCTTTAATTAAAGAAATCAACTTTATTTAATTAAATCCTAATGTGCTCCCTTT
Source organism: Sequoia sempervirens (assembly GCA_007258455.2). Lineage (NCBI taxonomy): Eukaryota > Viridiplantae > Streptophyta > Pinopsida > Cupressales > Cupressaceae > Sequoia > Sequoia sempervirens. Next base: position 38,088,346 of record VDFB02000002.1, read on the forward strand.
AATTAAATAAATCAATTTTATTTAATTAAATCTTAATGTTCTTCATTTGATTAGATAAATCAACTTTATTTAATTAAATCCTAATGTTCTTCATTTAATTGAATAAATCATTTTATTTAATTAAATTACTAATCTCCCAACTATCCTCTCATTTGATTTAAATAAATCTAAATATCTAAATCAAATGTCAAATCAAACTAACTTCATCTAAGTTAATTAATCCTAATTAACTTCTAACACTAATAATCCATTCCTCTAGCTTTTGCAAGTTGCACATGTAAATCAATTTATTTGATTTATTAATTCCTTCTATTTTCATTCAAATATGGCATATTATTGGAATATTCCACCTATTTGAAATCTCCCCCCCAAAGGAATTTTGTCCTCCAACTTAGCATTAAAAGCTCTTACATGTCCTCTCCTTGAGCAAACTTGGCATTAATTCCTCTTACATCCCTCCTTACACAAGTCACCTCTTCAAATTCAAATTCCACCTACATGCATTTAACATGCACATTGTTCAAAATGTGCTCCACTCTCCTTCATTAGCATGTTGACAAGTGGAACAATGCCATTGGTCCCTTCTTTAATCCCACATTCATCCTATTCTTCATCCTCCATCCTTTTTCATTATAAATAAAGGCCTTCTCTATTAATTTTGGATCCACGATCTTAGGCATTTTGAATCCACAAGTTTATGCAAGTTCATTATCCACAATCTCATCCATATTTTCATCCAAGTTATCATAGAATTCCATCACTCATACCAAGGTTATTGACATTTTGCATCAAGGATCACATATCCATCATCAAGCTTATCAAGGAATTGGGAAAGGGCTTCTTTCCACATCAAAGAAGCACCAATTCCCCCATGGGATGTTGGTTTGAGCATTAGAATAGGATTTCATTATTAGTTTACTTCATATTTTTCTTTGATTTCATGTTCTTATGCTTGAATGAATTTCATGGGGAATGCTGGTTTAAACTTGTTTGAGGACTAATGTTTGTTTGTTTGTCCATGTTTGAATAGGTCTAGGCTGAAGTGTTCACACATCCATGTCAACATTCATCACATCATTCTTTGTTTCACTGGCTTTGTCAAATGAAATAGTGTGCTTCAACATGGGATTGGTAAAGATTTGTAAATTTTGGTTAGGAGGGGCTACAAACTTATTACCTTGATCATTCACACCTTTGATTTGAAGTTGATTATTATCAATAAGGTCTTACACAAGATGTTTAAGACGTTTACAATATTTTGTACCATGTCCATTTTTTTGATGATAATGGCAATAAGGGTTTTGTTGAAAGCTTGTGGGAAATGGTATATCAGGATCACACTCTTTAACATGAGGTAGGGTAAGCATATTCTTTTCAATAAGTTGCAACATGATATTATGAAGGGTATCAAGTAGAGCAGTGAACTCTCTATTCCTATCCTCGAAAGAATTTGTCATCTTTATAACAACCAATTGGTTATTAGTTTGTTGAGTTGGTTGAGGTGAATTCAATTGTAAAAATCCCTTATTCTACTTCTTGAAAGGTTGGTAACTATTTTGAGTTGTGGATTTAGACTTTTCAGGACGACTAGGGGGAATTTTCACATCACGACCACAAGTCATATTTTGATAATCACTAAGGGTTGTACATAGTTGTGTAAAGGATGAGAATCTTAACATTTCAAATTTTCTTTAGAGTTTGTCTTGTAAGTTGGCAATAAACATTCATTGAAGGTCGACATCAAGAATCTTAATGTTTACTTGTGAAGAAAGTGTTTGGTATCTTGCTATGAAATCAACCACTTTCTCATCATCCTTTTATTTGCATGTCATTAAATCATCAAGGGTCATTTTGGGACCCATGTGAATATGGAAGTGCTTGTAAAAGGCATCAACAAGTTCATTGAATGAACCAATTGAATTATTCAGCAAAGAAAAGAACCACTCTAAAGCAGTATCCTTCAAGGATCTAGGAAATAGCTTAGCCAAGAGTTTATCTTCAAAATGAAATCACTACACAAGGTTGTAAAAGTGGAAACATGGCTAATAAGATCTTTCCCACCATATTTCTCAAATCGGGGAACCTCTATACCTTGTGGCATTTGTGCTCTTAATATCTCAAAGGATAGTGGATTGGTTTTAATGTATTGCGAAGGTTGAACATTGTTGTTTTGTTGTAAGGTTGCAACTTGTTGTTGAAGGGATGTCATTGTTTGCAAAAGTGAGTTAAGAAAAAAATCATTGTGACTATAAGATGGAGGGGAATAAGGTGGAGTAGTGTATGTATGAGGAGGGCAAGTGAATTGTAAGTTGGTGAAGGTGGATGGTTGAGGAGATATTGTATTCAAATGAACAAATCTAGAAGGATTCCATGCAGGAATACCTAAGGAAGTGTACACAGTGCTAGAGGGTATGATTGTTGCGGTAGGTTGAAAGGTTGTGGTAGGTTGAATATTAGTGTATGTAGGAATGGACATCGATAATGTAGAAGATGGAATTGAAGTTCCACCTTGGCTTTGAGTACACCCCAAAGCTTGAGTATAAGTGGCGATTCTAGGGATAGTGTTGTTAACATTAAACACATTGGTTGTAGGAGGTGAAGTCATGAGAAATAAAGTATGAAAACTATGACCCATAGAGGGTTTATTATCAACACTATCAGAAAGGGAGCTAGAAAACCCAAGATCCATGATAAGTGAGATATCATGGGATGTCATGAGCCTCGAACTACATCTTACAATAGTATTGCTAATAGGACACCAAGTTGTAAAGCTCATACAAGTTTTACAAACTTAGTGTGCAAACCCAAAATGGAAAGAAGCAATGCAATAACCTAGAATGAAATGCAATTTAATGATTACACAGTGCATTAATTGAAAATGAAATGTTGTAAATGCAATTTTGAATTTTGACAATGCACTCAATGAAGCAAATTAAGCTAGATGCAATGGATTTAGTGAAATAGCAAATCAAAAAATTAAAAAAAAAATGTAACAACAAAAAATAGAAGCCTAAAATAGAGATTTCATATTCTAGAAAATTTAGATCAACACTTGATTAGGGACTCATTTTCCTTTAGTGGCGAATGGATCCTGGATGAGGAATTTTGAAATGTTTTTTTACTGATTTTTCAGTGTTTTTCAATGAGTTTCAGATGCCAGAAAATGTCGGTCAAGTCTGATCAGGGACTCTTTCACCCCAAGTGGTGAATGGATCCTAGATTAGGGTTTTTAAACTATTTTTAATAGATTTTAAAGCTTTTTTCAATGTATTTTGGTTTCAGGTCTGTAACAGTAACCTTTAATTTCAAATTTTTGCAAATGTACTATGAAATGCAAGTTGAGAAGGTAATGAAATGATGAACACAAAGACCTAATTTGAAATGCAATTTTATTTTGATTTTCAAATGCAAATTTATGAGATCTAAATGATATGGAAAATGAATGATTTGTTTATGTATTTTTCATATTTAAAGAATGCAAAACAATGCAACTCTAAAACCCTAGATGAGATGCAAGTTTTAATGCTAAGTAGGAAACCCTAAATAAAATCTAATTCAATGCAAATGAATGTAAATGAATTCAAGTTCTAACTTAGGATGCAAGGAAAGACTCTAAAATCATAAAAATACAATGTTCAATAAGTCGGATTCACCAAAATGAAACATAAAAAATATAGGTAGCTTTATCAAAATGAATTTATCAAGATGATGAGCCAAAAAAATTTCTAGGGATGTTTCACTCAATTATGAGGGCTAAAATGTATAAATAACAATCATAAATTAATCCTAACCGTTATAGCAACGATAAGGGAAGTTTTGAGAGGCTAAAACAATGTGTACCTTGTTGAAAACTTGTTGTTTTTAGGTCACTGAGGACTCATTCACCTTTAGTGGCGAATGGGTCCTTGTTAGGGTTTTTGAAAGATCAGATTTGGGTTATGTTCCTTTATGTTTGCACTTCCAGCTCCTTGGTGCTTAGCTCCCAAAAATCTGAAATGAATTTTGTATCCTTGTTTTTCGTATTCTTGCAACATAGATGACAACTTTGACAATTTTTCTTCAATCTTGTTCTCCACTTGATCTTCAACCTAGAAACCTGCAAACACATATCAAAGAGGAGAAAAAATTGTTGATTGTTAGGAATAGGGGTTTGCCTTGGTCAAACCCCATTTAGGTAATTAAACCTTATGATGAAATAATGAAATAAGGACATGAAACATGAAATGATGATATCTTGGAAGATGTCTTGGAATGTAAATCTACAAACTAACATGAAGTGGCCATGTAGAATGTAGATCTTGTTCTTGAATTAGATACATGAAACAATGTTTGCAAATGGATCTTGAATGTTACATCAACAACTTAAGCTCAACTACATGCTTGATGCACTATGCCTTTGACATGATGATATGATCTTGAATTGTTGCTGCAATAAAACTTTAATAATCTACCTTTGAATGCCCTTGAAATGCTCTTGAAAATGCTCTATAATTCTCTTCTAAAGTATTAGGATGCTCTCTTGAAATCTTCTAGGATTGCTTAGATGAAACTATGTGAATTAACCTTATGTTTATAGTAAATCTAAGGATTAACCCAAAAATTGAAATAATCCAAGTCAACATCAGATCTAGGATTGAAAATCATTAAAATCGTGCCACAAATAAATTCAAAAAGGGGTGTGCTAAGAGAGGAGGACCCATTTGGCACCTTGGGTGAATGGGTCCTAACACAAATTTCTAGGACCTAGCTTTAGGGAGGTGAAATAACATTAAAAACCCACCTCAAATATGCCAAAAAGGGGGTGTCCTAGGTTATGAGGACCCATTCACCCAAAGTGGCGAATGGATCCCAACACAGTTTTCTAGGACTCCAACTTTTCCAATGTAAATGTTATGTAATATCATTAATGGGTGTCGGGATAGATCCTTGAAAAATGCAATTAATAAGACTTGAATTTGAATTAAAGGGTCAATTAAGCTCAATTAACCTTAATTAATTAATGAAGCCCTAGATTAGTGTGAAAGTGTAAGAACACACTTTACAACATCCTAAATAAGACACAATTAAGCACATTTTATTAAAAAGGGCCCTAGACTCAATGTGAATGTGTAAAATGCATTACAACACTGAATCAAGGCAACATTAGGTTCATTTGTTGTTAATTATTTCCAAATGCAGGAAAAAGGGATACTTTTGACGCTAATACACCTACAAATCAAATTTTCCAATAAAAAATTGGTTACCTAGGTGAGTCTATCCACCATAACATTATGCCCATTCCATCGACATAGAAGGATAGAACTATTCTAATGATCAGTCACTTCCTCCCTAGAATTTCATGAGGGTATACATGTCCTACTAGTGATGACATCCTATCTTCTGCTGGAAATATAAATGAACAATAACCCAATTGAAGTTGTGCACACTTCAAAGGATAAAACCAAGAAAGACACCATCCACAAGAATAAGAAAGAGTTGCAGCATGAGCATGAATGAAGATATGTTATTCATGAGATATTATATAATGTACATGCACCTTGTATAAGTAGGCAAGCTGAGAAGTGAGATAAAATAAGATTGTGACATGTTCCTTAATCCTATCACATGATATGAATAACTAGCTAACTACCTAGGAAATGATGCAAAAGCTAGATAAGGTAAGTTCTAGAAAAGTCAACTAAGACTTTTAGAAAGAATCTTATATCCTAAGTAAACTTAATCATGTGAATAAGTCCCCTAATTACCTAGTGAGATAAATTACTAGGTACAAGACTTTTATTCACACCAACACCCCCCTTAAGTGCAACTTAAGGACAATATTATTATGCAAATGATGCAATGACACAAGGATGGGTCCTGACTACTAGGCCATGTTAGGTACCCCATGTACATATGCAAATACAATCTCTCACAAATGTAGAAAAGGAGAAAACCTAGTGGGACAAAAATTCTCTCCAAAAGAGAGAAAATAAAAAGAAACAATCATGTGAGGAAGGATGGAGAACTCCATAATACCCCCCAAGTACACCATCTTTCACATATATACATCACAATTAATAGCCCCCCACAAGAGGGAAAGAGAGAGACTGTGTAGCCCCCCCATAATGTGTAACCACATACAAAGAAGGTAAGTGATTGAAGACAAAACATGATCCAATGTCAACAAACAACTTGTCTCCTTTTTGAAAGACACAAAACCAAGTACAAATGAAGGAATGCTTCCCATTCCAGATAGGAATTGAAGGAAGGAAGCATACAGAGTTATGATGATGATGTCTTTGAAATTTTCTCATGTGTCTCCTTTGCCATTGAAGATGAATATGCCACTATCAAATCAGGTACATGCCCAATCAAAGAAGAAGGTGAAAAATTAGGACTATGTAGAAATTGATGCTGAACAAGATCCAAAGACAATGATGGGTTGACAATAGTTGTGCAATGGTTGTCATCAAAGGGGAGAGATAAACCTTTAAATGTATCCTCCAAATTTGAAATGTGAAACTCCACAAACAAGGATGTAATGTATGATAGATATCAATCCCAATTAGGAAGACAATGATATACTTGTTGTAATGAATCACTGGACATGCTCAATGAATCACCAACATAAGATGAATGGTCCTGCTGAACAAGAATGATGGGAGTCTCAGTTAATGACTCTACACAATGAATCACCGAAGGTGAAGATACATCAATTATCTCTGATGGAGAAGGAGCATCTGAAGAACCCTTGCCATCCTCATTTGAAGATTCAAAGCATTCAAAATTTGTAAACTCCTACATAGTATTATGATCATAGGGTATCCTTGTCGATACCCTAAATTGTCCTGACTGGAAAACAACGCTATTTAACTCACTTTCACCGTTCTCCTCCTAAATGATTAAATAATACATTTTTATTTAGTTATTATTATTTCTCATATTCCTTTATTAATTGAATAATCTTTAAATTATTTAATTGATTCACCATTTTATCATTAATCTAACTTTATGCCTCCTGATTAATTGAATAACATAAACTATTTAATTGTCACTAATATACCCTCTTCGTCTAAATCAATTAAATTTTTATTACTTGATTTAATTTAATTAAATCCCTTTCCCCTTTCTAAATATAAATAATTAATGTTTATCAAACCATGGCATGCTGGCTTTATCCCCTCGGAGGAGCTCCCAAATCGTGTTCCCATGTGGGTTCGTTTGCCTCGGTTTCTGGTGGAATGTTGTCGAGAGGATGCTTTGCACCTGTTGGCGTCGATGCTTGGAAAACCAGTTGGATCCTCGTTGCAAACCTTGGGTAAAAAGGTAATGAATTTTGCTCGTATTTGTGTTGAAATTGATCTTAGTAAGCCTTTTCCCGATGCTGTAGATATGTGTACGGGACCCTTCTCTTGGGTGCAACAGTTGGATTACGAGAATCTTCCTTTTCATTGTCGTCTATGTCATGAATATGGGCATTTTCAGCGTAGATGTCCAAGATATAAGCCGGTGGAGTCTCAGCCTACACAACCTCCCTGAAACCCTCCTACGGCTGATAAGGGGAAGGGCCTTGCCTCTGGAGAGGTTGTTGGTGCTAATGGTTTTGTTCAGGTTAAGGCTCGTAATAAGAATCGGGGCTAGAAGAGGACCTTTAAGGAACGACAGGATGATGATACTTTTAATAGGTTTGAGGTATTGGACGATCTTAGCCAGCAAGAAGTGAACCTAAGCTTGCTAAGTCTGGTTTAGGAGGTTGAGGATTCTACAAAAGTGGACAATATCTCTAGTGTTTCATTGATTCCACCAGGCAGCGATAATTTACACATGGATACTGATCAATAGTTAGTGGTCTCAGAGGTGCCAGTTCTTTCAGCCGTGGCGCCGAAAGATGGTGGGGATTCTTCTCCTTTTGGATGAATCGTATGTCCGAATGTGGCTAAGTGCAACAAACCTTCTCCTTAGTTGGGCCTTTTACAGAGAGATCTTAAGAAATGTGGGGCAGAGAAACATGCCAAAATTGGTAGAAAGAAGGATCTAGAAAAGACCAAGTTGATAGGTGAGACTTTGGTGGAGTCTGGGTCGATAAAGACTCTGAATTCTCATTTTTTGAACCCCTCAAAATGATTATATTATCATGGAATCTAAGGGGCTTGAACTCGACAAAAATCAGTTTATGATTTGGTTAGGAAACATGGTCCTGATATTTTTTTTCTGCAAGAGACCAAGCTATCAGTGGAGAATATGTTTAGTTTGGCACCTAAGTTGTGGTGGAAGGGGGAGTGTCAGTGCATTGGTGCTCATGGGTCTTCTGGGGGCATTACTTGTTTGTGGAACTTGCAAAAGATTTGTCCTCTTTGGTGGGTGTCCTCTAAATTTGCTATGTCTATGATTGCTTCTAGCTTTGAGACAGGGGAGATGCTGCTCCTTTCTAATATCTATGCTCCTATTGATCTACGGGGTAAGCAGTCTTTGTGGTCCCATATTTGGTTTGTCTGTAGTTTGGCTCCTTTCCATCCTTGGATCCTAGCCAAAGATTTTAATGCTATCACTGAGTTGGCTAAGAAGCGTGGTGGTATTGTGTGGATGGAGCCCTCTGCGATGCTCTTGTGTGATAACATTGATGCTTTGAATTTAGTGGATATTAAGGCTAGTAATGGTTAGTTTACTTGGAACAATCGTAGGGTTGGGGATAATTGTATTGCAGAGAGATTGGAACGCTTCTTGGTTTCCTGTTACTAGATTGGTGGTATGTGTTTTTGTTTTGAAATTTTTTATTGGAGAGGATCTGACCACTGACCTATCAAGCTGGCTATTGTGTCAAGTCATGTGCCTCGTTCTCCTTCTTTTAGATTTCAGCTCATGTGGTTGCGGGACCAATCTCTGTATGATCACGTGGCTGACTGGTGGAGATGTGGTAGACCTGATTTCGGTACGACAATGTACACCTTTCCTAAACTTCTTCAGTATGTGAAATATCAGCTCAAGTGGTGGAATCTTCATTGCTTTGGGAACATCTTTCATGCTAAGGCGGCTGCTCAGAATTATTTGGATGGTATCATGAGACTGATAAGGGAGGGTGGGGTGACTGAAGATTTGCTTCAGGAGGAGGCTTAGGCTTTGAAAGCTCTAGAGGAGTGCGAGTTGTGGGAGGAAATTTATTGGAAAAAAAAGGCGCGGATAGAATGGCTTTAGGAAGGGGATAAAAAAACTACTTTTTTCTTCAATTTAGTGAAATCCAAGAGGCAAGGCAATTCTATTTTAGTTTTGGTGAATGACCAGGGTGAGCAGCTTTCCTCCTTTCCTGAGATATTGGGAGAGGCGGTGCATTATTTTTCCTCTCTTTTTCAGGAGGATTCACAAGGGGGGTCTCTTGAAGAAGCCCAGGTTCTTTCTTGTATCCCCCCTCTAGTTTCTAGAGATATGAATGAGCTTCTTATGAGTAAAATCACACTGGAGGAGCTTGAGGGGACTATTTTCTAGATGAAGAAAGGGAAAGCTCCTAGACCTGATTGCTTCCCGGTGGAGTTTTTCCAAGAATTCTGGGATATTATCAAGCTGGACCTTTTGGTTGTTCAGGAATCTCAGCGGAACAAGCAGTTGCTAAGGGCTTTAAATTCTACCTTTCTTGCCCTCATTCCCAAATGTGATGGGGATGATAGGTTAAGTCAATTCCATTACATTTCTCTTTGCAAAGCCATTTATAAAGTTATCTCTAAGTTAATTGCTGGCAGGTTAAAAAAGGGGCTTAAGGAGCTGATCTTTGAGGAGCAGAGCGGTTTTGTGGCGGGTAGGAAAATTTTGGATGGGATTGTTATTGCAACTGAGATCATTCATTCTATGGCCAACTCCAAAGAAAAGGTGATGTTCATTAAGCTAGATATGGCTAAGGCTTATGATAGGGTCAGATGGTCCTTCCTTCGAAAGGTTCTCAGTGTCTTTGGTTTCGGGGAAGATTGGATTCATTGGGTTATGAGTTGTGTTACTTTAGTTTCTTTCTCTGTGATTATTAATGGAGAGCACTTTGAGTTATTTGGTGCTTCTAGGGGGCTTCGTCAGGGGGATCCCCTCTCTCCATATTTGTTTCTTCTCTTTACTGAAGGTTTGGGGTGGTTGATTAGAAGAAATGTGGAGGTTGGTCTAATTCAGGGTTGGCAGTGGGGTGGTGACTTGCCTCCACAGTCGCACCTACAGTTTGTGGACGATACTGCTCTGATGGGAAAGGCTACAATGTGAGAAGCTGCTAAAATTTGTAGGGTGTTGGATGTCTAACTAACTACCTCAGGACAATTGATTAATGAAGATAAATCTTCCATATTTTTTTTAATACTTCGGGCCTCATCCAACAACGGATAGCTTAGACCTTGAGATTTCAGATTGGGAATCTTCCTTTGACCTATCTTGGTATCCCTATCTCGGATGGGCGATTGCCTAGGGAGTCCTAGAAGAGTATTTTGGATAAATTTTGGGTAAAAGTTAATCACTGGACTCATAGGTGGTTATCTTTTGCTAGGTGTGTTCAGTTAATCAAGTCTATAGTGCAGGCTTTTCCCATTTATAGATGCATGCTCCAGGTTGCCCCTATGAGCTTTGTTAAGCAATTTGATTCTATGGCTAGGAAGTTCTTATGGGCTAGTAGCTTGATGTCTTCTAAATGGATTTTGGTTAGATGGGAGGTTTCTTGTAGCCTGAAGCAGTATGGGGGTCTTGGATTACGATAGTCAGATTTGACTGGGGTGACGCTTGCTACGAAGCTGTATTGGCGGTGGTGCATTGAGTAGGATAATATTTGGGCCAGGGTCCTATCCCAAAATTACTTCTTGGGGATTCCTCAAACTGATATTCCTCTGTATCCCCTTGTTGGGAAGGGTTTTGTGATTTGAGGGACCCTCAAAAAGGGGGTTTCTCTTATTAAGGATGGTTTATTTTGGATTTGCAAGTAGGGGACCGAAGCCCAATTCTGGTTTGATTCCTGGGATGGCTCTCCTCTCATCTCTTAGTATCCTGATTTATTGAATCTTTTCTAGAGGTTTCTTGAGGTTGGTTGGTCATGGGTGAGTGACTTTAAATCATTCTTTTCTTGCGGGCATCTTGAGGTGGCTAGATGGAAGTCTCCTGATGTTTGGACAGATGTTGGTTTGCAAGAGGAATGTGTTGTGCTGGAAAGTATTCTTTCTAGTCGATGATGTAGTTCTCTCTAGGAGGAAGATGTGCTTGCTTAGGCTCCTCATCCTATGGGTGTCTATACTATTGCCTCTGGATATAAGGTGTTATCTTCCCACAGGGTGATTGGGGAGGAAGTTCAGTGGTGGAAGAAGGTCTGGAGCAAGTTCTCCTGGCCAAAGTGTAATTGCTTTGTCTGGCTATTGACCTGGAATAAGTGTTTGACTTGGGATAATATCAAGAAGAGGGGTTTCCAAGGCCCTTCTGTTTGTGTTTTGTGTGGTGTTGTTGAGGAGGAGTCTTCTCACTTGTTTTTCTGCTATCTTTTTGCTATCCAGATCTAGCATTTTTGGTGGGGTGTTTTTCGGAGGCCCTGTGTTCATGCTTCCTCCTTGATTGAATTTTGGAATAGTGTTGGTAGACCTCCCTCTATGACCTCTTTCTTATAGGAAGTGTGGTTTGTGGGGCCTATCTTTCTACTGTAGAAGATTTGGTTGGAACAGAATAGGCATATTTTTGTGGTGAGAAGAAGCTTGTGCAACAAGTTTGGCAGAGAATTTTGAGCATGATTCAGGAGACGGTAGAGGCTAAGTGTGTTGTGAGCTTTCCGCTAGAGAAAAGGGATGTTGAGGTGGTGGAGAGATTGGGGATTCAGGGGTTGTTTGTCACTTCTGCTTGTGTTAGGAGAGGGCGAAAGGCGAAGCAAAAAATTCATAGGATGGGCAGTTGGCAGTTCCCTCCTGATGGGGTTCTGAAGATTAATACTGATGGCTCTTCTAGGGGAAATCCGGGACCTACTGGTATTGGGGGGATTGGCAGGGATTCTTTAGGTTTGATAGTTTTCCTCTTTTCAATCCATGAGGGGTCGAAGACTATCAACATTATGGAAGGTTTGGAAATCCTTTGCACCTTTGAGAGGGCTCATGCTTTGAGGTGGAGAAGGATTATTTGTGAATATGATTCCCAGGTCTTGATAAATTTTCTCATTGAGCGAAAAGTTGAGGGGGTCAGTTGGCAGTTGGCTATAATTGCGTAGTAGATTTTGTAGGTTAGTTCATTGATGGAAATGGTGAATTTTTTTCATATTCCGAGGGAGTGGAATAGAGCTGCTGATTGCTTAGAAAAATGGGCTTCTGAGTGTGTCGACGGTTGAAGAATTGAGGAGTGGGGGTTTATTCCTCCAAAGCTTCGCTCTGAGCTGGAGGGAGTTCTTGCTGAGGATAGGGATGGTTTAGGAGTTGGTTGACTTTGGTTGTGCTCTATTTTTCTATTTTTGTTGTTTTTGGGGACTTTGGTCCTTTTCTTTCTTTGTAATGTTCCTTTCTGATTTTCAATAAAATTTTTACCCCTTTTCTTAAAAAAAATAAAAAAAATAAAAATAAAATCTAAATAATTAAATTAATTAGTTGACATCATTGAACATAGTCAACAAATAAATACAACTTTATTTGTTAAATTCAAACATGACTTGCACGTTCATCTCTAAATGTTAATTAATTATTCAATTAATTAATTATCCTCACCCCTTTTGTGATTGAGCAAATCATTACCACTGATTTCTCACTCTGATTGGCTAACTAACCCATCTATTTCCTAACTAACTCATCTATTCTTTAATCCCACTAACTAATCAAGTGGATTTCTTCAATCAAATAGATTATGCAATCTAAATCTTATGAGTATGTAATTAACATCCGTAATTGGATCAATCACAAAATCTAACTAAGTAATCTATTTCCTCTCAATGGTTCTCAATCGTTGATCAATTTTTTTTTTAATTGAATCTTGATCGTTCATCTCGAAATAGGAAATCTATAAAAAATCTTCTACCTTATCAAAAATCATCTAGAATTTACATAGCAAAGCACTAAACAACTGATTCTTGAGCACATTAAGAATTATTGGCATCATATTCTAGTTCACCATTTACATGAATCAAAGCTTTTGCAACAACCACAATGGAGGCTTTGTATTGAATCGCGAAATCTGACATGCAAACGTCAATACAAATACAACTACGACATGGGATGGTATATGTTTTAAGGTTTTGAATTCAATTTATGTTATCTTTTAGATTACATTGTTTGATTTTTTTATTTTAGAACTTCATTTCATGAGTATGGGTTTTTGGATTTAATCTTGTTTGAATTAAGTTTGTTTAATTCATTGTTGTGCTTTCCAATTGCATCATTCCCCCCTTATGACATTTGGCATGCTCAGTGGGACCTAGTTCCTTAACATTAACATTTTCTTTGATTTTTATAAGTTGTAAGGTCTCGGTCGCTTTTTCTAAAACTAGAACGTTTTCGCTCTAAACTTGAACGTGCTTGCCTCTTTTGTTTGGTCACTATTGACCTAAATTTGGTTGGTATTGACCTAAATAGGGTCACTATTGATATAAAATTGAGTGCCATTGACATTTTTCATGTTGTAGGTTTCTAAACATTGACATTTACAAGGTCACTATTGACTTAAACTTGGTTGCTATTGCTTTAAATAGGTTTTCTATTGCTGTATTTTTTGAATCTGTAAATTTGCAAAACTTTTCTTTCATTTCACAAATTTACCTTAACCTAATGTTTGATTATTTGGTGTGTTTGGTAAGTTGCTAACGTTGTTTGTGCAGCCCTTGTAAGGAGTATGGCACGTGTTTTTATGAACAACTAACGATTTTATTATAAGGTTGGCAAATGGTCCAAGGCCACTTCAATTTTAGAAGCTTTCTTAGTTAGGACACATCTCAAATTGGTGTTTTAAAATTGTACCCACCACTTTCACACTTCAATTTGTGTTTCTAAAAATGAACAAGGCAAACTCTCACATTTCAATTAGTGCTTAAGAATTGAACAAGACAACTTTCACACTTTAATTGGTGTTTCTAAAAATGAACAAGGCAAATCTCACATTTCAAGTTTGGTGCTTCTAAAAATTGAATGATTTCATTTTGACCAATTCCTTTCATTTTTTTAATGCGTGAATGCCTTTATTTTGTTGACAATCAAATGCATTTCATTTTGTTGACCATGTTAAGACAAACAAGGCAATTACAAAAAACTCAAACTTTAGTGTTTAAAATTGAACAAATCCATTTTGATTTGCACATTGCTATATTTTTCCTGAAGTCTCAAACGCTTTGAATTTGGTGCACTTAAAAATTGAATTGATATCTTCATACTTCAAATTTTGAGACTTAAATTACGATGAATTGTATACCGTGTTCATCACAATTGGCGAGCCAAGTATGTATCCTCTCCCCTAAGTCTTTTTGATGATCCTAGGTGATGAGAAACACTTTAGGATTTTGCATTTTTTGTTGGTCACCCATTTTCTTTTTAGGATAAGGGATTGAAAATGAGACACATCCCACAAAGGAGAACTCATATAAGCGACTCTTAAAACAAGCACGTTTACCAATGGGCTATATGAAAGTGGAAAAATTGTAAATGAAAGTAGCTTCAATCTACGGTGGGAATAACATACCTTGCCTCATCCTCATCAGGACATATGGTCCAAGAAGGAATGGATAAAGTTTTAAGTGGCTTATGTTTGATCTATACATCTTGGTGTTCATGGTTGTCACTAAATACCTTATTTTAAAATCCTATCCAATTTTTTGAAACGTTCTTTGAAGTAGTGCATCATAATAACATCGTTCTCAAAAGTTAATTACTATGTTAGATCTATAGTTGAGACAATAAATAAATTAAGGGAATGGAATCTTTTTCTTTAGAGTGGTAAGACGGTACATTTCCTTGACATATCCTAATTGTTCTCTCTATAGATTCAATTAGAATCCTTTCGGGGGGAGGTAAGCCTACAAAGAAGATCATACCTTTTACTCCTTAGGATGTGTTGATTGGTTATTTTACAAGTTATTGGATCTAAAATTATCTGTTGTATGCATCACTTTCCATCAAAACATTAGATCAAACAAACATTTCAAACTTGTGAAAATTATCCAACAAACTGCTATCATAGAAAATTGGGAACAAAGTTGCTATTGCAAAAAGTTTTATTGCTATTGACCTAAACTTTCTATTTATTGACCTAAACTTTGTAGCTATTGAAGAATATTGGTGTTATTTCAAAATATGCGCGCTATTGAAAAATATTGGTGCTATTGCAAAATATGTGTGCTATTGAAAAATATAGTTTCTATTGCTCAAAACAATCACTTTTACTATCTCTTGTTTTTAACAGTCATTGTCAAAATAGATTCACTTTTGTTGAACTTAGCCGCAATTACCTTTACACATAAATTATATTGATCTAAAACACTACCGCTATTTTTAAAAAAAGGAACGCTATCGATCTACTTACAAACTAGGCTCAAAATTGTCAAGAATAGTTGATTTTCAACATTGGCCTAAAACTCCATTTAGTTATCAAAAAACATTATCAAACCTGTTAGTAAAAATAGAGCATTACCATCCTTCATTTTAGACTCGGTTTACAAAATATTCATTGGACATACACATTCATACCATAGCTTATCAAACTTTCGTTCCACATCCCCAAATCGAAAATAAGAAAATAACCTAGTTTTAGGATTCAAAACAAACACATCTTGGATTATTCCCTTGCTCTCAATTTCTAAGATATTAACATTTTCTTGCAACCTCAAGGCTATTTCAAGTAGATTCATCAACATACCCTATAAAAAAATATAGAAAAATATCGGTCCAAGTCTTGTACACCTTGTGTCCCAAAATTAACATCATCTCAAAAACATCCACCAAACATCACTCATACTTTAGGGTCTTGAGCATCACAATCCTCAACAAATCCTCAACAAATCTTTAACCAAAAGGTTTTTCACATCATTTTAGCAAAAATCCCAAAAACATCAAAACATAAAAACATCCAACTATCCCCAAAATATGTTAATATCAATCCATCAACCAAATCCAGTTCCACTCTATACACCCAGGGGGTCATCATATCCTACAAATCTCAATGATATATCAACTACGGATTCCCCTAATCAAGGTTTTGGAGCATCTTGTCACATGGTTGATTTCAATCAAAATATTCATTCATATCAAAATCACTCTTATCAAGGGTTACAAAATCACCATCAAGGATAAAATCTACAACATCAAATTTACCTAAATGCACTTGAGAAAATAGTTGACACACTTAAACAAATTCAAAACATGACATATCATCAAAAACATGTTCAAATTCACAACATTGAATATCAACAACAAACAAACATCAATCCACAAACACCTCAATATCCACATCAACAACACTTCCAACATCATCAAAATATCAATTCATATTAGCAACAAAGTCTATTTCCACAACATCAAGTAACTCAACAATATCAATTGTCACAAAATCAAAATCAGATCACCCAACATCAAAATCAAATCCATCAAAAATATCAACCCCCAAATCAGCAATATCCACATCAAAATCATCAACTACAACATCATTAAAATCATCAATCTCAAAATCAACAAGAAATTCCATTTGAAATATAATAATCATCTTCACCATGACAAGCCTTACAATCCAACCACACTGCTAAACATGAACACACTCCTTTAGGGGAGTCGATTGAGGGGGTGTTAAAAACATTAGTGAACGCTAAACTTATCACACTTACAAAATCAATAGGTAATTATGAACCTATCTTCAAAACCCTAGGGTATGATGACAACACTTATTGTGAATATCATAAAGAAAAAGGTCATGATGCATCAAACTACTTTAAACTCAAAATTATCATCGAAGACCTTATTGATCAAGGAGAAATAGCTATTGCAGAAAATATTCAAGGTTCAACTACTAATGATAATAGTGACAATGTCTCAACCTCAAAAATTGACAAAAAATATCAAGATCTATCTATCACTAATCAATTGAAGATGTCTTTACCTCTCCTAGTGAGAAAGAGGACATACATCAAGAATCTTTCCTGAAGCATGATCAAAATCAATCACCAAAGTCTAACAATGATCCAATCCAATAAATCTTAACATCATTTGATCTCAAGGTTGAAAACATTAACAATATCTCAAATGTTGAAGACAATGATCAAGAGCCATCTACCAATGATCATGTTGACAATGTCTCTACATCATCCAATGAGCAAGTGGACATACATCAAGAATTTAATCCCAAGCATGATCAAAATAAGTCACCAAATTCTAGCAATCATCCAACCCAAGATATATTGACATCATCCAAAATCATGGCAGCACATATTGATGAACAAGAGACTCTTAATCCAACACTTATACCCAATGCAAAAAATCTAAGCCAAAAGCTATTACCCATATGTCCAAATTTTGAGGAAATCCAAGGATCCTTTACAAGAAATCCCTTCTTTGAAATTGATTCATGTCAAGAGCATGAACCAAAGCATATCGAAGATAAAACCACATGAAGTCAAGATCAAAAATCCCTATCATCAAAATACTATAATGACTTGGCAGATATCTTCCAAGGCATCCAATATTTTCCAAAAGAAGAAAAAATCCATATACCAAGTGCACATACATCTACCCATGAGATGCTTACTCCTAAAGGACATGCATATGCTCTTCATCTAAAAGAAGAGTCTCATACTCTTGACATCATTACCAAGGAGCAAGAGTCTTTTACTCTCAACTTCATTAACAATGAACAAGAGTCTCCTAATCTTAACATCTTTACACATGATCAAGGCATAGTAGAATCCATAGAAATACCATAAATCAATCATGAAGAAGAATTATACATAAATTGGGAATCAGAAAAAACCTTTGAAGAACAAGCAAAAATGGATCATGAAGAAGCCTTCTACATGGATTGTGAATCAAAAAAATCCTTTGAAGATCAAGCTGAAGATATTAATTAGGAATTTTTCCCACATATGGAGGATCCTATCACTTATAAACTTGGATCACTTACCTTTGTTAGAGAAAACTATCTTACCAATGAAGAAGCTATCACATTTGAAGATCCACAATAGAGCAAAGAAGGATTAGCACCGTGTTTCCAAAATAAATTACATCCTATTGTAAATAAAATATTTCAATGAATGCATTATCAAGGCAGAGGATTAGGCCTACATGAATAGGGAATCCTAGAACCAGTGAAAATTATTGACAATCATAAGCATCAAGGTCTTGGTTATTCAACAATAAGGGAATCTAAACATATCAGTGATACCTCTATAATACTAGGGACAACTTTATCTAATGCAAACATCAAGATAGAGAGCACAAAGAGTCCTTATGATGAAATTGCTACCAACACTACAACTAGCCATATCATGATTCGTCATCCATGCATATTCCAACCCTCTAATTGGGACCAACAACAATGGAAAAAAATATACCAAAGAAAAGAGGAAATATTTGAAGCAAAGAATCGGTAAAACAAAATGGACAAAGCAAATAAAAATGGATACCAAAGCAAAGGAAAGAAAATCATCCCTATAAAACTCCATTGGTCAAAGAAACTATGGGGAAAAATAAAAAAGGGAAGTTCACCCATCCAAAATGTTCAATGATGCAAAAGAAAGCTTCAAGAGCAACCTACAAGGTATATCAAGACATTGGTCCCAATCGAATCTCCATGTCCACCCATAATTACTCATCATCCCAAGTTTAGATAGTCAAAGATTCCAAGCTGTTAACCAATCCATCTTAATCTCATATCCCTCAACGCATTTTGCCATCGATGATATCCAAATCTCACATTAACCATGTATTGGCAACGAATCTTTATCATAAGGACTCTAAGAGCACCCTATCATGATGTGCGCATCAAGGTAAGGTTGACTCTGATATCGATAAAGAATTTTTTTTATCAGGGGTTACATTCAAGCACCTGTATCTTAGCAAAACAACTCCTTCAAGTGGGATATCATTGGCACATTATGACAAAAAAAACACTTATATTAGCCCCAACAACATCTTCAGGCCCCAACAACATCTGCATCAGGACCACTAGGTGGTTCAACATGAACATAAAAATATTAATAAAAAATCAAGAAAATAGTCAAGAGAAAAATTGTCCTCCAGTGAAAACCACTACGGTGGCACTTTGGACAAGAACCATGATGAAAACCTGGAAAACAAGCTTCAAGTGTAGAATTGAACATCTACATGTGCCATTTCAGGTAGAAGCATCTCATCCTATCCATAATAAATCCAACATTCCATCCATAATCCATCTATCTTATACATAATAAATTCATGAACCATTCATCCAATCCATTTTCATCCAAATCCAACTTATCTTGATCTTGGAAAAGGTTCAGCGTACACTTCACACTTGCTTATGGAAAACATCTTGACATGGGTCACTATCATTGATCTTATCTTATCCAACATTATCTGAGCCATGAGGCATTGTCCAAAGGGGCATAGTCAATCCAAACATGTTATCCTATCACAAAATAATCCTTGGCATCCTTTACATATCCATCCATTCATTTATCCATGCATCCACTCGTCACAGTCCCTACATTGCTAGACACTAGGGGAAAGTACTTACATCTTTATTCATAATAAATCTTGATCTATGTCTTCTAGCTCACTTTATGATTTTCGGCATCATCCAAATAATTCAAAACAATCTGTATCAGGGGCATCTTGTTGACGCTTCAAACAATCTTGTTCCTAGCTTGGCTACAAAATCTTGATCAATCATTATCCAATTAATCAATCATCATATTGGGATGTATCCTTTCCAATCATCATATTGTTCCTATCTTGACAACACTATCCTTGCATTGTTGTGTATCCTCAACAATGTTATCATTATAAAAAATTACTCAATCAACTCACTATCAACAAGATCTCAAAAGACTATTGATATCCCTACATATTAATATCTTATCAACATCAAAACAATCAAAAACATCTAGAAAACAAAAAAAATCAAAAGAAAGTTCACAAAAATAAAAAAATCCCAATTTTTTTTTTATGCTTTGAGTCAAACAAGTCAAACTAGGTTGTCCTTGAGCTTGCACGTAGGCAAGGCTAATATTTGATCAACTCTCAAGGCACTAGGTCATTCCCTTTAGGTGTCCCTCTTGGTCTTTAAAACTTGGTAAAAAATCCAAACAAAAAATTATCCAAAAAACAAACTCCAAAAACATTCATAAAAATATAGAAAACAACAAAAATAGCATAAAAAATATTTAAAAAATCTCAAAACTGTTGTTTCTATTGTCGCCTATCCACAACAAAATATTCATCCATAATAAAAAAAATCGTCATTTTCACCCTTTGACAAAATAGACAACAAACAAAGCAACATCAAAAGCTAGAACTTTCAAGCAAACAATCACAA
This sequence comes from Sequoia sempervirens, assembly GCA_007258455.2. Lineage (NCBI taxonomy): Eukaryota > Viridiplantae > Streptophyta > Pinopsida > Cupressales > Cupressaceae > Sequoia > Sequoia sempervirens. The sequence goes on from VDFB02000002.1 coordinate 38,108,782, forward strand.
AGATTTGATCACAAACAGACTAAAAGAATGCCAAAGTGTTAACTACCTATCTATTGACAATTCACCATCAACAACCTGAGATATGTCTTAACAAATAGATCATTCCTACAATAGACATCATCAATAATGGATAATAGCTTGAAACCTCCAAACAAATATGGCAAGTGATACAACATTGTTTATCTTTTGTAATTTTATCTTTTTTGATTTATCTTATTGTCTCATTCCTAGGATCTCTCGAGGATGTCCATTAAGGATTTAGAGTAGGGATGGGGCATTTATCAACAATTTCTATTTTCTCTGTTTGTTGGATATTTTTGCAATACTACCATAGCGAATACTCGCCTTGTGTGTGTGGAAGTCTTTTCAAGAAACTCAAGTGGCGTTGCATGTTTGGTTCCTCATACCTCTCTATGCACTAGTCCAAAATGGTCTAAACTTCTAACCCATACACTCTAATAGGGTTTTCGTGTGTTTGGTATGAACAAGAATACTCCTTGATTGTAGAGTCAAAGTCCACGCAATGGATACAACACCACCTTAGTCATCAATACCCTGGTGCATCATGTTGGTGTAATTAATATTTAATTACACATTAGCATAAGTTTACTTAGGCTTTATTTAATTCCTAAGTTATAGTTTTATCCTTATCTTATTGAGCTATCTTATTGCTCAAGACAAGATTAGGTTTATGCATCTTTGTTTTTATAAAGAAAATTATCTCTTGTAATATTTGGTACTTCGAATATATCAATTTGCACATCTTTTGCAAATCTCTGCTTTTTCATTTTTCTCTTATGTGGAAGGTGATTTTTCTGGTTTACAATCAGATCTTGGTTTCTAACATGGTATTAGAGCCTCGATTTGCAGCCCCTTCTCATCTTTTTTGGAGGAATACAGTGCAGAGCTTGTTCTAGGTCCCTCGAGGGTTTCAATCCTTGAGCATCATTATGCAGCGTCTTGGATCAGATCGGGGTTTTTCGTTGGATTCAAAGCGCTGGAAAAAGTCAGAAATGGCTTTTATTTTATTCATTTTCGTCACCATTTTCCAGATCTGCGAGGGTTTCCAACTCGGTGATTTTTCTGATAGATTTGGGGGTCACCTAATTTTTGGAGCACTTTGGGCCCAAATGGACCTCGCCGTTGGATTTACAGTGCCCAAAAACCCCTATTTCCATATAAATTTTGTCCGATTTGGACACAATCGTCTGGAGAGGCAAAATTTTTTTGCCCAAGCGCCGTAAGACCCCCAGGCATGCTTCACGAGGTTCAAATTTTAAGAAAAAAATTAAAAAAACAATAAAAGAATAAAAAATAGTGCGTTTATTTTTGGGCTGCCAGTTATACAAGCCAGGCACCACCCGGCGGCCACTGTTCCACCATCGGGCGGCCACCTGACCTCCACCACCATGCCGCTCCCCCTGCCGCTCCACTCAGTCGCCGGCCAGCCACCGGCGGTCTCCGTCCGAGCTCCGCCAGCTACCTACAGCCTTCGCGGGCTCAATTCACATCAGGTGGTCCTTTGGACGACCATGGGCTCCGCCCAGCCCCCTGCAACACTGGCTTAGCTCCTGCGGTGGTCACATGGGTGCAAATCAGACATTTTTGGAGCACTTTCACGGAAATGAGCATAACTTTCACATACGGCATTGTTTTTTTGCAAACAAGATATCACCGGAAAGCTGTTTTCGAGCTCTATGCAATGGTGTAGGTGTATTTTTTGGTTTTTACTTTTTGATGATTATTTTCTGCATCGGAAGTTAGATGTTTCCTTTTTCACTCTGGGAGACGTATCTTTTGACTCGCTTATCCGTTTTTCATGATTTTCACGGCGTTGGAAAGCTGGTTTTGGCCTCTATGTAGATATGAGGTCATTTATAGAATATGTATTCCTTATTTTATGCATGCATTCATTTTTTTTTGTGTGCTAGGTTTTCATTTTCGCCTATGTTTATGTAGTTTTGCATTCTCTCCTTCTGCAATCGTTGGGTATTGTAATAATGAACTGATATAAAGTTCTATTAAGGGGGGTTCTTGCATCCATATTTCGTATTGGTGACAACTTGCATGAGTTTTTCTGGTTTCTTATTGTCTCCTTTTAGCTTCTTTCTTGCTTAGCTGGACACATCTTTGGTTTGCATTGGTTCAAACTTCACATTGGGATTTTATGATTCTTGATCCGCATTGGTTCAGATATTTATCATTTGAGGGCCATGTTTTTATGGTTAATGTTCCAGAATCTTGATGGTACTCATCCTATAGGCAGTTTTAGTTTCAGTTTGGCATTGGCTTCGAGAGACACAACTTCCAGATTTGTCATCATTATGGGTCCTTTCATCCTTTCATCTACTGTTGCTTACAGATTCTAGGGTTGATCTAGTATGTGAGTTTCTAGTGTTCCTTGGCATCGGGTCTGCTATTGTATTTATGATTCTGATATGGTATTTTGCAAACAGAAGTATCTTTCCTTGCTTGCCGGATTTGGGGTTCCAGTGTTGCTTCATCAGAGTTCTTCCAGTGCTTCTTCAAAGCAGTTCATCTCATTGAAGGGGGGATTTTTCCCACTGGGTTTTCTCTCTCTTTACATTTGTACATGAGTACCTAATCAGGCCTTGTTGTCTGGGACTCATATTTGCATAATAATCTGCTTCTCCCTAAGTTGCACTTATGGGGGGGTGTTGGTGTAATTAATATTTAATTACACATTAGCATAAGTTTACTTAGGTTTTATTTAATTCCTAAGTTATAGGTTTTATCCTTATCTTATCGAGCTATCTTGTTGCTCAAGATAAGATTAGGTTTATGCATCTTTGCTTTTATAAAGAAAATTATCTCTTGTAATATGTACTTCGAATATATCAATCATGTCTACTTTCTATATTAATAAGGATTGCTAAAACTACAAAGTCTCTATGAAGCAAAAGAAAACTCGTCAATGACTAACAACATCAATTTTATTCTAAATATTACTAACATTTTCTTCTAGTCAACATTTCTTCTGTCAATCCTTACATCATTGAAAATGCATCACATTTGCTTGTTAAAATTTTTAGCTCATTATCCAAAATTTTCACCAAATTTCTCGAGGGGGCACCATGCTATCCCCTCGCCACCGGGGCATACCAAGGCATACCAAGGAAATTTTTGAGCAGGAATTTTTGAATTTTCTTTGACACAATGCTCAAAATCGCATTGTATCAAAGAGGGGGAAAATGTAGATACACTAAATTGTCCTAACTAGCGAAGAACACTATTTAACTCACTTTCACCCTTCTCCTCCTAAATGATTAAATAATACATTTTTATTTAGTTATTATTATTTCTCATATTCCTCTATTAATTGAATAATCTTTAAATTATTTAATTAATTCACCATTTTATCATTAATCTAACTTTAGGCCTCTTGATTAATTAAATAACATCAATTATTTAATTATGTCGCTAATATTGCCTCTTCGTCTAAATCAATTAAATTTTATTACTTAATCATTTAATTAAATCCCTTCCCCCTTTCTAAATCTGAATAATTAAATTAATTATTCGACATCATTCAACATAGTCAATGTTAAACAAATACAACTTTATTTGTTAAATTCAAACATGACTTGCAAAATTCTTCTCTAAATATTAATTAATTAATTATCCTCACCCCTTTTGTGATTGAGCAAATCATTACCACCGATTTCTCACTTTGATTGGCTAACTAACCCATCTATTTCCTAACTAACTCATCTATTCTTCAATCCCCCTAACTACTCAACTAGATTTTTTTAATCACATAGATTATACAATTAACATCCTTAATTGGATCAATCATAGAAGCTAACTAAGCAATCTATTTCCTCTCAACAGTTCTAAACCGTTGATCAAGATCTTTTTTAACTGAATCTTGATCGTTCATCTTAGAAAAGGAAATATATAAAACATTCTTCTACCTTCTCACAAATCATCTAGAATTTACATAGCGAAGCACTGAACAACTGATTCTTGAGCACATTAAGAACTATTGGCATCATATTCTAGTTCACCATTTACATGAATTGAAGCTTTTGCAACAACCACAATGGAGGCTTTGTATTGAATTGAACAATCCAAAATCCAAACATCAGTACAAACACAACTCTGACATGGGATGGTATATGTTTTAAGGTTTTGATTTCAATTTATGCTATCTTTTAGATTACATTGTTTGATTTTTTTATTTTAGAACTTCATTTCATGAGTATGGGTTTTGGGATTTAATCTTGTTTGAATTAAGTTCTTTTAATTCATTGATGTGCTTTCCAATCACATCATTCCCCCCTTACGACAATCCTGTCTATAGAATGAAGAGGCTTAGGACATTCTGAAACATGATCATCTGGGAATGGTGGAGCATTAGGATCTCCATATATCTCCCAAATTTTAGTCCAAAGAGTATGAGGACAATCACAATGATCAATAAATTTCAAAATGTCATCATCAACATGCATTGCAATAACCTCTAAGACATCATATCTTCTACAACTCCAAGAATTTTTTTGGATACCTTTATTTGGAGGGGAAACTAAACCATACAAATGTGGCAACAACTAAAGTGATTGGAGATGGTTTATGATGTCATCTCTCCATTGTTTATAGTTTCCCCTTTTCAACATAATTAGAGAAGGATGAAATGAAAACCCCATAATGAACTATGATTGATCTCCAAGATTACAAATGCATTGACCTTCAATAGCAATTAGAAACTCCCAAATATGATGCACAATTGAAAAATGAAGCCTCCAATGCAAATAAACCTTCTCCAAATTGCAGTATGTCCAAGATATGAAGTAAATGCCTCAAATTGCAAAAACCCAACAGAATGTACCTAGAGATGAATATGAAAAAAGTGAATGGAAAAATGAAAGAGCTCTGAATCGCCTTCTCAATTCTGCTGGAATCTCCAAAATCCAACAAACTGGTGAAAAGATACAAGCTCAGGAGTCCAAAAGGAAGCACTAACTTTAGCTGACTATAATTTTTACTTGAAGAAAAATTTGGAAAAATGGTCTATACCATTGCAAAGTACACACAACCATCTTTCCATCAATATCTTGTCTGTGAAAATATGATACTTTGGCAAAAATTTATGCTCCATTGAAAAAATTTGCCCAATTTTGGCTTGCAGGCTAAACATGTGCAAAAATAAGCACCTTGGGGAAAAAAAAAGCCCCCTAGTTGCTGATATGACCAGGGGTGTTAGGGGTCAAAAAATAAAAGACTCGCCACTAGTGGCAATGGGGTGACAATATTGGGCAACGACAGTCAAATGGCGGCGCACTGCTCCTCCTTAAGCTCTTAGATATGAGAAATGACCAACAACTAGTGAAAAAAGGGGCTCGACAGGAATAAGTGCTTGGTAGAAGCATTGAACGACGAGAATAAAGGAACTCGGTGTGAAGCAACCAGCCAACAAAGAAATGAATGTGGGTGTACCCTGTGAAATCTACAAAAAATGGAGTCAGTGAGGGAAGTTTAATGATAGCCAGTAGTCAAACAACCCATACACTGGCTAGAAATGAATGTCCATTGGCAAACAATGAAGAACCCAGATAAAGGTTGGTAGGAGTTGGGATGGATGACGAGCAAGCAATGATGACGAAAAAAATTTGATGGGTAGGTGGAAGGAAACGGTTGATGATGGTGGAGGAAATGACAGACTAGAAAAACCTTCGATGATGGTTAATGCAGGCTTGACAAAAAAAATTCAGCGACATAGGTCTACAACAATAATGAAGGTCAAACGACATGATAAGGACTCTGTAGGCATATGAAGGCCGACAGGGATATTAAAGGCCCTACAAATTAATTAAAAATTTTGCACAAAATTTTTTTTTATCCACATATTTGTGTTGAAACTGCCAAAAATAAATATGCCATCGACTGTTAATATTCACAAAAATAAATAAAATATTATATCGCTAATGAAAAAATATTTTGGCACTGACAATGAAATATTTTTTTAAGAAAAATTGTCTGTAGAAATGAAAAATAAAACCCTAATAAAATATTATATCCACTAATAATTAAGATTCAACCACCGCAAAATATTCAAACCCCACAAAAATATTTTTCCAAACTATATAGACTTTGCCCAATGAATAAATTTAAACCTGTGATAAGATAATATTTTTCCAATTGCTTGAAAAAACCTCTAATGGCTCTGGATCAAAGATGTCAAATTTCAATGATTGGATAGGCATTCCTAGGGTTTTTGGACCTCCTAATTACAATGGAGGGGTAGATCTGACCCAATGTGCTTCAGAAATCAGGTGCCTCTCAGATGATGACAACTAGCCCTTGATGTAAACCCTTTAACCTGCAATGACAATCTCCTCATCTCAACTTCCTAATATGAGATAGACTTTGCATGGACTTAGCTCTAATACCATGTTGGAAATATGAATGAACAATAACCCAATTGAAGCTACCCACACTTCAAAGGATCAAACCAAGAAAGACACCATCCACATGAATAAGAAAGTGTTGCAACATGAGCATGACTGAAGATATGCTATTCATGAGATATTATACAATGTACAAGCACCTTGTATAAATAGGAAAGGTGAGAAGTGAGATAAAATAAGATTGTGACATGTGTCTTAATCCTTCACATGAGATGAATAACTAACTAACCACCTAGGAAATTATGCAAAATCTAGATAAGATAAGTTCTAGAAAATCCAACTAAGACTTCTAGAAAGAATCTTATATCCTAAGTAAATCATTTGAATAAGTCGCCTAATTACCTAGTGAGATAAATTACTAGGTACAAGACTTTTATTCACACCAACATCTTCATCCTTTGGCATACACGACAACAACTTGCTACATACCTTGCAACATATTACTTTGTTTCTTTCTAGATTATAGTGGTTCCACATCAAACAAATAATTTTGTCATTCTAGTCTCCTAAATATGACATCAATTTACCTCATTTCAATCCTTGGTCTCCCAGAAAATTGGTACATAGGTTCTTTATTTGATTCATAATAGTCCATCTTGACTAAGTGAAACCTCTTTCATGGACTTATGCCACATGTGATCTCAAAATATAATGTTTAGATATTATTGTAGGGATATAAATCCTTCATCTTAGGGCATCCATATATTGAATTTCTTTCTCCCTTTAATCATTCCCAAAGTTGTAGTTTGATTTCATCTCAATCTATCTTTACTGATGAGCATGTATATTAGTTGAGTAACAATCCTCGTTAAATCATGTTGGATTGATATTATCTTCCAAAAGATATCAACAATTATTACATACCTAGTTACCAAGCATGAACGTTTCTCAATAACTCAAAATCATGAGTACATAAATCTTTCCTTTCTTATTCCTAGGTGATATTATTGCATTTCTTAAATAAGCATAACACCTATTCCTTTCCAAAGTATCAATAATATTCACAAATTGGTCTTCTAATACAAGGAATCATAATTTGATTTGTAATTACTTCTTTTTCATTTGGTCAAAAGGTTCCAAATTTTCTTGACCATTCCAAATCTTTCACTAATGGTTCCAATACCTTAACCTTTTAACTTCAACAACTTTGTTGTGTTCATTGAGTACAAGACTTTAAGCACAGGGTTTTTGAACCATGTCTTGCGGAGAAATTCTCTCAAACTAAATATACATCATTAACTTCATTGAATAGGGTACTTATCTAAGTCCATCTACTCTCCTTCTTTCCTCCTTAGTGTTTCCAAGATATTAGATCATCTTAAAATTGAAATCTTAATAATCATCCATTTTCAGCAAATTGATCGAATTGATTTATTATTCCTTGTTGTTGGCTTCTTGATAGTTGAGTGACTATTACTTGCCTTTCTTACCCTACATGGTATACCTTAAATATACTTTTTATTTCCAAAATTTGGATTCATCATTGCCTTCTAATCTCTCATAATCAACAGTTGGATCCACAGTAACGAGATCTAATGAATAATCAATAATTTTGGTAGGTAAGAGATACTCTAGTATTTCTTTCCAATTCTCTTTTTCATGTATACTAATAGCCTTTTAACCATAGTAGAATAATATCTCATATTTGCAAAGCCCCGTTTGTTGATGTGTTAAATGAGCTTTCCTGAGGATCCCCATGTTAGACGTGTCTCCACCTTTGTGAGCTATTTCTTTTTCTAACCCATTAAGGTCTCTAACCTTTATTCTTAGGTATCAACTCTCACTTTTGTTTCTAATTAACCTTGCAAAATTTCAACCTTGTAATGAATCAGGACCGTCAAAGGGTTATCCTGCCTCTTGGATACCTCTCTAGTTGATTTTGATTCACAAATTTTGACTTTCTACTTTGACTGAAGTTTCCAATTTATGCTAACAATTAGTTCTTTTTTCAATAAATCATTTGTACGAATAAACATAAATCATATTCGTGGACTCATAGTATCCTTATTTAATTCACAATCCTTAACTCTTTGCAACTGCAGGTTGCTATTGGAAGAGGGGATTAATTTGTTTTTCTTTTTCACCCTCAAAGTCATTTAAACAATTTTGTAGGGTGGAGGTACTCATCAATAATTCCTCCATAACCTTCCTATTGAGCCCTATTGCATAAATTTTTCAATCCAAGGGTGTATCTTAATGAGTTGTAGATTTAGGAGTTTCAACTCCAAGGATAATTCTTTCCTAGTCCCCAAATTTAGACAAGTTTTTGGAAGATTAACTTCCTTATTGTTTCCCTTATTCTTTTTCCCCTTGCCATCTTGACACAAGAACTTATCAATCATTATCTACTGATATTGTTTACGTAATACTTACGTAATGAGCTCATAGGTTCCAATGTTGAACCTAGTAGCTCTGATACCATGTGTAACATGCCCATTGTTCTACCCATTGATTTTTACTAAGTTTTACCCACATATGAACAGTTTATGCTACTAGCATTTAGGCAATACAATTTTTATTTTCTAATTGAATAACAAGATGCACATTTGAAACAAATCCATTTCAAATTTCCCATTGCATTATAAAGAAACATTACATAATTCCAAGTAAGAATCCCATAAATTACATAATGTCATGTAATGATAACATTTTTCTATTTACAATTTCTCAATAAGAATATAGATTCATGGATACATACATAGTTTCCAAGAGCTTAATGAAAACATAGATATAAATGGTCTAGATGACCCTTCATGGGCATACATCCTTGATGTACCCAAAATTGGTGAATACATTCTAGATGTCCCCAATATTGGTGCTTACATTCTTAAATCTTGATCACCAACTGTATGAGGGAGAGTATCACTCAAGCACTTTTCTGCCAACCATGGGCTTACTGCAGTCCCCCCCACATCTACCTAACTAGTAAGATGATCCTACCCTTCAACAAAGAGATTGGTTTGGTAACCCCATAATCTTGGCCTTCCTGAGCATAGTGTTGTGTCCTACATATCCAAAGCTACCATACATTGGCTACAACCTACATGTATGATTTCCTTCCTAGTATGCAATCCTAGATCACAACAAACTAACAGTGGCTACTTACACTACTTTGGCCAAATAATTCAACACCCAATACTTTGAGTGTAGGTCATCTGTTCACCCACACTTTTTCTGATTTGGTATTGACCATTCACAATCATAACACACATTCAATCTAAGGTGATGATAAAAAAAACTGTCTAACTAGGTTACTCCCTTTCCCATGGATTATCCTAACCCTAAGAATAACATGAATATTAAAAATTGACTAACTAGGTTACAACCTTTCCCATGGATTATTCTAATCTCAAGTATAACCAAGTTATAACAAACTAACTAACCAGGTTACACCCTTTCCCATGGATTATTCTAACCCTAGGTATAACCAAGTTAATCATACTTGTACACATACTAAGTGATCAACTAGGTTACTCCCTTTCCCATGGATTATCTAACCCTAGGAATAACCTAATTAAGCATATGGGTAATCACAACATCACAACATTAAATGACTCTAATCAAAAGTATAGTCACAACATTAAGTGCCTTCATTTCAAAAGTATGATCTCACCAATAAATGAATTCAATTCAAAAGTATAATCTCAATAATAAATGACTTCAATCCAAAGTATAATCTCATCAATAAATGACTTTAATCAAAAGTATAATCAACAATCAAGTGATCACAAACATTATTAAAACCTCTTCATTCAATATGACTCAAATATTCACATGTTCACTACATTTATATATAATCTGGAGCACATTACCTGTGACCAGGTGAAAATCCTTGTTCCTAAATGTGCAGCAACAACAAATATGAAAAAAAACAAAAACAAACACCTAACACCTCAAGATTGGGTAAAAACGTTAACTTAACAAACATAGATGAAATGATTATACCTTGCTAAGTTGCTCCTTTGGTTGGCCCTTTGATCTTTGATGTTGTGTATGCTCCTCTTGATGGAAAAAATATGTGAAATGAGATGCAAAGATGGTTGAAAGTAGATGAGTATGGGATGCAAGTGCTATGGTAAAGGAAAAGTTTAAAAATTGGCTAAGTATAGCTCAAATGTAAAATTGGCAAGAGTTTGGTAGCAAAATCATGAACCCCCTTAAATGAGAGAAAAGAGGGAGTATTTATAGAAGAATTTGAATTCTCTAGAGAATTCAACGGTTGAGATTAAGCCAACAAGGCCACGATGAAGGGCTATGGTGAGTTGAGGACTCAAAAGCCCTCACATCTTGACATGTGGAATGTGAAGTGGCTTAGGAAGTGATGATGTGTAAGTGAGGTGGAAGGAGGGTGCATGATGTGGAAGAAGGACAAGTACTTGGAAAGTACCTTGGGGGATGAGAAGATTTCCTCAAAAAGGAACTTCTTGTCTCCAAAATCTCCTCAAAAATCTCTATGGGAAAAGAGAATGAAAGTGACTTTTGAGAAATTTTAGAATTCCTCAAAAATCTCCATGGGAAAAAAGAAAGTAGTTGGGAAAATAAATGTGAATTAAAAATTCACATGCTTGGAAGAATCTCATGGACAAGACAAGGTTCCAAAAAGGGAAGCACTTTTCCACATGTGACTTGATGTGACAAGTCAAAAGGTTCTAGAAGATGCATGGGAAAAGGGGATTCTAGGAGGAATAAAAATGAATTAAAAATTCCTTGGGGGATGGGGAGAGTTGACCAAGGTACTAATTAGGCTTAAATGGTCAGTAATTAGAAGATAATTAGTGGTTAAGGAAGATTAGAGGCCAACTTGCAAAAGTTGGAGGATGTGACACATCCTAATTAAGGATTAGGCATGTGCACATCCCTAATGAAGAGATTAGGAGGTGGGTTAGGATTAAGAAAAAGGATGTGACATGTGAGGAACTAAATAAATGTCATATTTATTTAATTCATTTGATGAAAGGGGGATAAAGGGGGTAAGTTATTTAATTATTAATTGAATACCTTAGGGATTTAGAGGAATTTAAGGATATTAATTAGATAATAGCAATATTACCTAGTTAATGCAGATAAGGGATGTTTAGGTGAATAGAGATAAATTTGGACCAATGTAAGTGTCCAAATTTAGGTGTCTACATTTTTCCTCTCTTTGAGATGGTGTTACAAAGTAGCATCATTTCAAATAATATTAAAACATAGAACCTAGAAGAAGATGGTTAGATTGGAAAATATGTGCCAGTCATCAAAGGGATGGCTAGGAAGAAAGGTGGCAGCAGTGATGATGAAGGTTAGGGATTGAGGATGCCCCCTCGAGAGGACATGTGGGTTGAAGAGAACACAGGTGTGCTCTCGAAATGGATGATGTGATGCAAGGGTAGATGAGGAAGATAATGCAAAGTGATGGATAAAAAAGGATGAGAAGCGATGGGAGATTGGGAAGCACAAATGGATATAAGGAAAAAGGTGATGTTGCCCTAGTCAAGCTACAAGCCGAAATGGGTTGATGATAGATGGGGTGTTGTCAATGAGGGAATGATATATCCCAAAAAAACATGTGGATAGGGAGAATACATCTTGATGATGATGATGAAAGTGTTGTTGATGAGGGAAGGATATATCCCAAAAAAACACGAGGATAGGGAAGGATACATCCTAATAAAAAGGGTTGTTGATGAGAGAAGGATACATCCCGAAACAACACCAAAGGATAGGGAAGGATACATCCCAAGGATGATGATGATGATGCTGATGATGATTGGATCAAGGCTTGTAGCAAGGTTGGGAACAAGACCCAAGATGTGATTAGATGATTTGTGCTAGATTGAATTGATGAGGATTAGATCAGAGAGTGATGAAGGATGAATGGATGGGGGGGGATTTTGATAGATGAGAGGATGGGGGATACATGCAAGATGATGGAATACAATCCTAATGCAATTTTTCATCTTTAGAGCACTGAATTTTGCTATAGCATAAGACACAAGATGCCAGGGTATGAAGAACCAAGGCCGATTCATGTCTAATGCATAAAACAAACATAACAAACAAGAAGGCTATCCTGACACCCCAAAGTCACGAAGACCTTGGTTGGGCTAGGCATTGGGATAACCACAAGCAAAAAAGGATTCCCCATCATAACACAAGGCCGCATGAGTCTTGGTGGGTACTACATGGGACAACTGAGAAGAAAACAACAAAGAAAAGATCAAGATATGCCCCTATGTTGACTAGTAAAAACACACCATAATATGATGGATCATGGTGGCCTTGACAAGTGATGATAGGGAGCTCAACTGATAAACAAAAACCAAAAGCATCAAAAGATTACAATAAATCTAGAATGTCCTTTTTCATAGGATCAAAGGGATGGATGGGATTGATGAGGTCTGTTAGGAAGGATACATCCCATTGAGACCAAAGATGGAGGCTAAACTAAGATGACCCAGATGACACAAGATTTTCAAAGCTGATTAGATCTGCTGATACAAGCGGATTTTGTTTGTTAAGAACCAACTAAATAAGGGCATAGCTTGACGACATGGCACAACAAGAGACAAGACATGAGACAAAAGACTGACATATCCTACAGACCTAGGGGCTCGGGGGCCTATCAAAGATTAGCCTTGCCTACATGAAAGTGCAGAGCCCTTGTAGTTTGATAAAAGGTTGATGACTGACCATGGATAAAAGTGGGAAGAGGATGATGGAGACTTTGATAGTGGATCACAAAGACCGGATGGACAAAAGAAAAGACCGATGATAGATGATAAAGGATCCCTAGGGGCAGATCAAATGATCGACCTTGCCTACATGAAAGCGTAGGGGCAATGTAGTTCGACAAAAGGACCAAAGACAAACGATGGATAAGGGATGATGAGATATCCCTGATAAGTGGATAAGAAGATGGGACCGAAATGATAATACATGACAAACCTATTGGATTGGATAGGGTGATAACAATCACACAAAACTCAGGGATGGGATAGTTATCCAAATAATCAAAAGATAAATTGGGATGATGAGATGATAGATGGCATTGGATTGCATGGAGGGAGGCCTATAGCCAGATACCAATGACAAGGGATTATGAGAGGGATAAAGATAAAGATGAAGGGATGGATAGATAAAGATAGGAGGGAAAAATGCTAGGATGGATGGATAGGAAAATATGGATGGGGAGATAAAAAGGATGGTATGATAGACAAATAGGAGGATAAGGATGGGGAGATGGAAGGGATGCTACGAAAGACAAATAGGATAAGGATGGGGAGATGAAAGAGATGCTATGATGGATGGGAAGATAAGGATAGAGAGACAAAAGGGATGCTATGATGGATAGATAGATAAGGAAAGGGATATGGAAGGGATGACACGATGGATGAATGATGTCTCCAAGGACTTATGTCACAAAGGAAGATAGATGCCCCCACTCTAGATATGTCATGTGTGAGGAGGCATGAAGGATGAAATAGAGAAGGATAGGAAAATAAAGGAGTGAGATGGATAAAGATAGGATACATGGATAAGGAAGGGAGATTGAGGGTAGCATGATGGGTGGACAAGGAAGGTAGAAGAATGCGAATAAGGATTAGGAAAGTGTATGGATGAGGGGAATGTATGCCAAGAGGTTTCCAAAGCATGTATATATGTTTACCCCTATCAATATCAAGATCACAAGGAGGATGGAGGGATATAGGATATGACAAACAAGATATGTAAGATAGGTGAGATGGATGAGATGGGTGAAGGGGAATGGAGTTTCCCCCAAGTGTGGACGTAAGCTGGATGGGGGTGATTACACATGACACCTATTTTCTAGGTATTCATCATGGTACTTATCCAAGGCGCTTGTTTTCCAAGTTTTCACCATTGGATGAATTATTTCTCTTTACTATTTTTTTTTTTTGATTTTGACCCCTTTTTTGTCTTTTTTTTTTGGGATTTTTGGATTTTTTGGATTTTTGGATAGAATGTGGATGGAAATGGGTAATGAGAGGGATGTGGATAAGTGGATTTAGAAGATATGCAATAAGGATATGGATGAAGGACTCAAGCATCAAGTTCCATACAAGGTATTAAGAGCCGATGTGTGAAGCGACTGTTGGATGTTGGTACAACCTTATTAGGATAAATGGATTATGCAAGAGGACAAATTAGAAGGATTTGATGGGGAAGATATGTGGGATAATGGATAGGATGCTAGAAAGGGTATGGATAGAATGATGGGGTATGTGTGTGATGGGGTAGTGAGTTTAGGACCAACATTGGCACATGTGGTGGTGTATGTGAAAGGATAAGAGGATTAATGGATGGGGAATGTGGGGATAATGGAGGAGATGGGATAGTGAATTTTGGGACATAAGGGCCCAAAAAAAATTTACAAGATGAAAGGGGTGTATGATTAGCTTTTGGATTAGCAACTTTGGATGTTGTTACAAATTTTTCTTTTAAAAGTATTGCATCTTTTTTCTTTGGGATCCACATGGTTTTGATCTTTGCTTTGGTGGGCCTTTGCGGCCTATAGATTTGATTTGGATTTTTGATTTGATTTTTATTTTCCTCAACATGTCATTTCAAGGGGACATGAGGAGCTTTAGATTCATGTGGATATTTAGATTTATGCAGTTTCACATTAACATTCAAAACACTTTTAGTTGCAATGGGATGAGTGCGAGATGGATGATGTGGAGTGATGGAGGTAGGATTATGGGGATTATGTGTAGATGGAGGATGTGCAGGTATGTGCCTTTGTTGATCCTAATTAGGGGACATGTGAGTGGGATGTTTATGATGGATGACATGGATAGGTGATGGATGGATAAAAGGATGAGATTGAGGAGTTGATTTTGGGATATAAGGGCCCAAAATAGACATAGTGGGTGGAGGGACATAAGGACCCAAAATGGATGGAGCAGATGAGGGAGGAATATGGATGGTTGTTTTGAGGTGATATGATGGATGGGGGATGGTAGCAAATGATCTAGTGGAGTGATGGGAAGAGCCTATATTTCTTTTGGAAGAGGCTCGTTGAGGACATCTAGAGGTTGTACCAGCATCTTTAGATTGTGAGTCTTAAGAAATAGGTCCAAGATCTTGCATACAGAGTTGTTCTTTGACCTAGATGGGCTCTAAAATACCTTTATCATGAAGGCCTAAACCTTTTCCTTGATAGTTCAAGTTCTTAAGCATTCAATCCATGATAGGATTTTTGTTATTCCGGAAGAATGATGTGAGTCCATTATTAGGTGGAGGATGATGGGTGGTATATATGCTTTGTTTTTCTTTAGCAAGGAGACCACCATGGAAGAATGTGAGAGTACCAAGGGGATATAAAAGTGGTGAGGGGATGGTATGGTTAGGCGATGGTGGAGGATCATTAGATGGAGATGAGGGGATAGCAACATCTTGATCAAGACAAGGGAGTGGTAAGGGATCAAGAGAGGGATTAGGTGACATGATAGGATCTGGATTTGTGTTAGCGAGTGATAAGGGCTCATTTGATGGAGATGGAGATGAGGGATTATGAGATGGAGTGGTGAAATCTTGATGACAAGGGGATCATGGGATGGAACAGATGTGAGACTATGATCTTGAGATGGGCTAGAAGGGATGACAGGATTGTGATGCGGAGGAGGGAATATGGTGATATGCTTTAGATCAGGCTCTTGGCATGATTCATCTTGTGTGGGAGGCATGATAATGGAGTCTTGGAGGGACTCTTCAAGTGGGGAAGATGGAAGGATGGAGGATTCAAAGCATTCAATGAAATGTATTTCAGTGAAACTAAGGGTAGGAGAAGTGGATTCTATTTGGGTGTCTTCGATGGATTGGGTGGATCTAGGAGTAGAAGATGGTGATGGGTTGTGGTTATCTTCAATGGGTTCAACAGTTCTCAAAGTAGGAGATGGGGGCTTAATGGATTCAGTGAGTTTGATGATTTCAGCAGTTTGAGTGGTGCTAGGGGTTGTAACATCAATGATAGGTGTGATACGGAGAAGGTTCTCATCACTAATGATCGTAGATGATGGATTGGGAGGGCATGGCTCCACGACTTCAAGATGTGGAGTGGTGAATGTCTTCTTTTTCATGAGTCCTTGGAGAACTTCTGGAGTGAGAAATTTGCATACTCTAGGCTGAGATGGTGCGAGAGGAATAGATGGAGGATTAGGGAGGATTAGGGATTGGTGGACTAGGATTATGGAGTGGTGGACTAGGGTTAGATGGAGGAATGGGATTGGATATAGGACTTGGAGTAGATGGAGGATTAGGACTGGATGGAGAACTAGGATTAGATGTAGGACTACGATTAGATGGGGGATTAAGATCAGATGACGAGTTAAGATAGGGATATTTGTATGGTAAATTAGGATTGGATGACATGGATGGTGGATCAATGCTAGAGGAAGTAGATGGGGAACTAATATAGGGATATTGGGATAGTGGATTAGGAAAAAGGGATATGGACGATGTGTTGTAATAAAGGTATTGGGATGGTGGAATAGGATGGGAAGATTGAGATGGCAGATTGAGATAGGGAGATGTGGATGACGGATTAGGATAAGAAGATGTGGATGTTAGATTAGGATAGGTTGATGTGGATGTTGGATTAGGATAGGAAGGTGTGAATGTATGAGTAGGATGAGCAGATTGATATGGAGGATTAGGATAGTGGGCATATGCGAATGAAGGATTGAGATAGGAGGATGTGGATGGGGGATTAAGATAGGGGTATTGTGATGATGGATTAGGATAGAAAGGCATGGATGTTGGATAAGGAAATGATGCAAGTGAAGGATATGATGGGGATGTAGGTGAGGAAGATAATGGGTATCCCTTGTCAAAGGTAGTATAAGGAGCGTGATTAGGCATGGATGAAGACATAACAAGATAGCTTGAAGGGGTGATTGGATTGCGGGAAGTGGATGGAGAAAGCTTACTAGCAATGATAGTGTCAAGGGGATCCATGTCATATTCTTCTTGATCGATAAGACTTTCATTATTTCCATTGACGTAATTTGGGTTTCCCTTGATTACTATTGATGGAGGATAAGGATTCATGATGATAAAAGGATAAATAGGATGGATCAAAGATTTTGAATGGAAATGGACTAAAGCTCAAATCGAGATTTAGGTCAAGCTCAGATCGGGATTGGATTAAAGATCAGATTAGGATGCTTGGATTTGTAACGCTCGAGACATGATGTTCTTTAAACCACATAATTTTCCAAAACTCATTGCATTCCAAGTATAATAAAATTAAAAGATACATATATCAAGATCTTTCCATAAATGCTAAAAAGGTAAATTCAGAATAAATTTCATTCCATGTATGTAAAAGGAATAAATTTAATTAACAACAAGGATCATTGCAATGATACATAAATGAATGCCATTTGCATATCATGGAGTTTCCATAAAGTCATTCAAGTTTCAATTACATCAATATCTTTTAATCAATACATCTATTTCAATGTTACATCACACTTTCATTCCATTACATCTATTTCAATGTTACATCAAAACTTTCAAATAGAATTACATTCACAAGTGGGCTTTACAAGCCATTCAAAATAATACATGAATACATTTATAGCACATAAATCTCTGAACCTCAACCACTGTGACACCACTGGTCTTCTTGCAAGCTGGGGCCAAGAGTGTGATTAAGGTGCCTTTTCTGCCCAACCATGAAGTACATGACTTCCCTGGGTTTCTTCCTAACTCGAAGAAATCCCTGGCCCTACATGAGGAGCCTAGCAACCTGAAACAACAATGCAGGAGGGAACTCTCGATGCAAGCCTGATGCCTATATGCATTCCTAACATGAGAATCACATATTTCTTGCAAAGAGGAGGTGGCAGAGACCTATATTCATTTAGTTCTAGGATTTTAATTCCATCTATTTCAATGGTGCAAGTGCTTGGCCAAGCATAAATAAAACAAATGATAGTCTTAGAAAAGGTAAAAATCCCATCTCTGTGGGTCCACCTTCGACATCCTGTCCCAGAAGTTTCTCAAAATACAGTAAATAATACATTTTCCATCTAAGTTCACATTCAATTATTACACATTTCCAATTTCAAAGAAATTTCATCATTTTCCAATGTTCACACAAAGATTTTCAAAACAACTTTCATGCATGCATCCAACAAATGAGGTTTTCTTGTACATTTTCAAGTGAGTTTACAATGCAAAATAAATTCAGTCCCAATTCTATTTTCTAAATTGGTTTTGATCACAGTAATTAATTTTGGTAGTTTTAGAGGAGAAAGAAAGCTACTATTTTCGGAGAATTCATTGGTTTCAAATTGCATTTTCTATAGAGTACATTTGCTAAAACAATTCATCATCAGCTCTTTACATAATCTTATGTATATTTATATCAGAAATGAGCAGAGACATAATTATATCTGTGTATTAACAACTGTAGATTTATATATAGAGTTATATTTATATATGAATATTCACATCTGTTTGTGTATATATATATATGTGTGTGTGTGTGTGTTTGTATACAAATATGTGTGTGTGTGTATATATATATATATGTCTATTTGTCCAAAGAAATTTCAAGAGATTTAAAAGAAATAAACACTACAATACTACATTTTCTGTATCATGTCATGGTTAAGGGGTATATGTTTTCTGAAATGTTCAAAAATATCTATTTATATCTGTATGTCTATTTCAGTATCATAATAAATTCACAAATGAACATGCTGGGAATATATATTCATTGCTATGATTTTAGTATATTATCAAAGGCAAAGAAAGAAAGTTTCAATGGAAAATAGAGACTCAAATGTCTGTTTGTTTGTATGTAGGAACATATGTATATATGAATGTGTATATATATATATATAGTTGTGTATAATTATATATATATATATATATATTTAAAATGTTACATATAATCTATACATAAGTTACAGTTGACAGTGCTTCCAACACACTCATTAAGATTCTGTATTTCACAATGTTGAAAGATAAACAAAATTCTATATTTCGCAGTTTTTAAAGCAGCTTAAATTACAGTTTTGATGGAAAACAATGTTTACAAAGGGCTTACGCCCCCCCACATGGGGAGGCGCTGCCTGTGGAAGGCAACTCTTCCTCCATAGGCCGCGACCTATGGAGGGAGCATTGTCTCCCACATCGCCACCCTTCCCTTATGGGGAGGGCACGACTAGGGAGAAGCCCCGACCCCCCCTTCACATAATCAAAATTAAAACAAAAATTCAATTTCAATAACATCTAATACCATTCACTAGAAATTTGTTTTTGATTTGGTATAGCGCCAGAATGATTTAGACCAAAAATATGTGTATGTTTGTATAAATACTCTCACACTAGTTATTGTATATATATATATATGATAATCCACATTCAACTATCTGGCACAAGATTGATTCATGAATTTACCAGAAAGAATGTTGTTTTTAGAATAAAATACAAAGAGACGAAAATGACTTTAAAATTTAGAAAGAAATTTTGAAGAGAATGCACAAATTTTACTGTAAAACTTTGCACATCAAATAGAGGGGTTTTGCACAATTAGTTCTTGCACACACAAGTTTTCTTTTCTCTTATCTGGTAAACTTAATACAATAAAAGAGAGTTATGAAGAAGAACCTGGATGATTCGTGGACAGCTGAAGAAGCCTCTTTGCAACTTCCTCTTCTTGCTTTCTCTGAGATTTCCTTCCTGCAAGGCCATCCTCTTCTCCTTTCCTTTCTTCTGTTCTTCTATTTTCTAATCTATTGAAATTAAAAAGAAAATCCCAAAATACTATCTGGAAGCCATGTAGAAAACCAGTTGCAGAGCAATTCCCGAATACTTCAAGAAAAGTTAGTTTTTCCCTGTTACCCCTCTCTTCTTTTAAAGTTTTCTTTTTCTTTATTCTCCAAACCTAATCTTGAAAATAATAGATTTCAAAATAAGAAAAATATTTAATTTAATTGCATGCAAATCCCCTTTTTGAAAATATTTACCCAATAATAAAGTGAATATCTTCTAACTAATAGTTAACTTATTAACTCAAAGATTATCACAAATTAAAAGAAGAGTAGAATGCATAAGCATTTAAATCAAAATATATAATTAACTATTATTAAAATTTAATTCCCTTACTTTATTATGCTTATATTTTAATTTAACTAATCATTAATTATTTGCAAATAATCAAATAGTCATACAAAAATTATAATTCCTAAATGCATTCTATATGAATCTAAGTGCCTGTGTGTGTGATCGAGAGGACATCTTGCTTTGTCCTGTCAAGAATCTAACCTCCTCTCTTTAATCACACCCTTGGTCTTCGACCTCCTGCAACTCAAGTGCACTCAGGCACACAACATTAATTGCATTAGTATCACATAAAGATATAAATCAAACGATATATTACATAAATTAAGATGTTTCTACTCTATTTTTCTTCATTTTCAAAGTAAAACAAATTTAATACTATTCAACTTTTCATAATTTAAATAAACACTTATTTATCTCCACACCAAAACACCATCATATTAATTATTATTCTACCATGCACATCAAAACATGTAGCAAATCGTCACAAAGCCAAAAACAACCTGCATTAGGGTTGAGATGTGATAGATGATGTGATGGGATTGCTTTTGATTTGATTATCAAAGGATGACTACGACATCGAATCTACCTCGATATGGAAGTAGATTGATTGGGTCGAAGGTGATTGGAGAAGAATGAGATTGGATTGGACTGGATAAGATCGATTGATGATTGATAAGATCAACTGATGGATCAGATAGGATGACGAAAGGGACTGTAAACCCCGTTCATAGATTACCCTAGGTGACTTAGGATACAAATTGATCGGATTAAAGGATAAATGGATGATTGCGACACCGAATCCACCTTGAGATTAAAACTGGATTTATTCGGCTGACGATGATGATTAACTTAGGATGAATGAAAATCCTCAGTGGACGTTGATAATGACAATCAATTTAGACACTTAGGTCAATTTGGATAATAACCTAAAACGAAGTTCAGGGGATTTGGATGGGGAAAACGATGATCTAATTGGGGAAATGGATGATAGAAATGGACGAACCACTGCTTAGAACAAGAGAAGGAGGTTCAAAATAAACAAATGATTACTTGGAACAAGTAAACGAATGATCAAGAAGGATGAACGACTACTCGAAATGAGTAAACAACTGCTCACAACGGATGAATGATTCTCAGGATGAGAAGATGAAGGTTCCAAATGAATGAATGATTACTTGGAACGAGTAAACGAATGATCGAGAGGGATGAACGATTACTCAAAATGAGGAGACGAAGATTCGAAATGGATGAACGAAAGCTCGAAATGAGTAAATGAGCACTTAGAACGGGTGAAAAACTGATCAGAACAAGAGGAGGTTGAAAATGGATGTTCACATTTACTTGGAATGAGTGAATGGATGATTGAAATGGTTGAACAATTGCTTAGAATGAGAGGTTTAGAATAGATGAATGAAATCTTGAAACAAGTAAATGACTAATCAGAATGGATGAACAACTGCTTAGAATGATAGAAGGAGGCTCGAAATGGATGAACGTTCACTTGGAACAAGTGAACAGATGATCAGAATGGATGAGCGACTGCTCAGAATGAAAGGAGGCTCAAAATGGATGAGCGTTCACTCAGGACAAGTGAACAGATGATTAGAATGGATGAATGACTGCTCATAACAATAGAAGGAGGCTCATAATGGATGAATGTTTACTCAGAATGAGTGAACAAATGATCAAAATGGATGAATGACTGCTCGAAACGATAGAAGGAGGCTCAAAATGGATGAACGTTCACTTGGAATGAGTGATCAGATGATCAGAATGGATGAAAGGCTACTCAGAATGAGTAAATGACTATTTGCAATGGGTGAAAAACTACTTAGAATGAGTAAACAACTATTAAGAATGGGTGAACGACTCTCAGAACGAGAAGACGAAAACTTTGAATGAAAGATCACTCAGAACAAGTAAATGAATGATTGGAACGACTGAACAAGAGTTTGAGATGATATAAGGAGGTTTAGAATGGATGAATGTTTGGTTGGAATGAGGGGACGAAGATTCAAAAGAGATGAACGAGTACTCCGAACGAGTGAATGAGTGCTCAAAATGGATGAACGAGTATTCAGTTTGAGTAAATGATTGATCGGAATGACTGAACGAGAGCTCAAAATGATAGAAGAATGTTCAAAATGAGTAAATGGATGTTCGATCAAAGAGATTGACCTTCAGAATGGGGAGACAAACGCTTAGAATAGGTGAAAAGTCATTCAGAACAGGGTATAGTTAGTCAGAATGAAGGAACAACACCCGAAATGACTGAATGGAGGATGAAAACAACTGTTTGTAGGGCGGGTCCGCCCCTGGAACAGGTCAGGTCTTCCCTTGGAGGGTGGATCTACCCCTGGAAGGGAAAGTACGCCTCTACTAAGGGCGGGTACGCCCCTAGTAGTGAAAACAAACAAAAATAGTTGTTTGAAATAGGTAAGCGAGTGCACGAAACGAGGAAATGGACGCTCAGATCAAGGCGATGAATGTTCAAGATGAGGAATGGATTCTCAAAATGGGTGAATGATTATTCAGAACAGGGAGACAAGTGATCAAAATGATGAAACAAGCACTTGAAACGATGAAACGGGTGTCTAAAATGATGAAACAGGTGATAAGATTGACTATTTAAGGGACAGGTCCGCCCCTGAAAAAGGTCAAGTCTGCCCCTGGAGGGCGGGTTCACCTATTTGACTAAAAGTTGGATAAAATTTAATTGAAATAGGATAAAAATGGACTGATACAGAGGCTAGGTCCGCCCCTAGACAAGTCTGAACTAGGTTTTCACAAAAATTACTAAGGTAAAGGACCCAAAACACAACAAACATCAATCAGAGGACAAGGCTAACTCGACCGAACAGAAAATTACTAGTTTTGCACAAAGAAAAAAGTTCAAGCAACATGATCCTAAGATTAGTAGAATGGGTATGGTCAACAAAGTCCTCTATTCTAGGATAAACATGGTTGCTAGGGAGTCCTCGATATACACTTGGTACGTGAGGCCCAAACCGTGAACACCAGCCCGTCACAAGCGTGAGTCAGGAACCTTAGCGAGGTACTAAAGGCTCGGACCAACTTTTCATGTCATCCCGATGTTTTTCCAATAATGATGTGGATGGATTGGGGTACAACTTTGACTCTCCCCCCTTTGTATACCCTGTCGGTATGCGTGGTTGGGATTGTCCCTTGGGGTGATAAAATCCCCAAGCAGGTCCCCCTAAGAAAAAAAAAATGGGAGACTCAAAAGGACATGGTAAGCTACGATTTCTCATCACCTAGGATCGTCAAATGGCGTAAGGGGATTGGATATGTCAATATCCTACCACAAGCATGGCACACAAAGTATATTGACACCCCCTAGTTAATCTATGTGCCTAAATTAATAAAAAATGATAACAAACAACTAATAACCATTTTAAAATAGATAGCCCTACAAGAAACTTGTTAGTACTTTATTTTCCGTTTTCCACCAAATGCTAGTCAAATCCTTGCACAGATACCAACAACAAATGTTAGGGGGTCAAAAACACTCAAAACAGCTGAAAACAGTTCTTAATCTTCAATTTTCACCTTATGGAAAAAAGTTGTTTTGGGCAAGTCCACCCCTGATTTTGGTCAAGTCTGCCCCTGGTTGGGAAAGTCCACCCCTGGTTGGGCAAGTTCGCCCCTGATGGGTGGGTCCACCCCTTTGTGGAAAAACTAAAAATCTGTTGTTTCTGGGTTCTATGGAGGGCAGGTCTACCCCTGGACAAGGTCAGGTCTGCCCCTAGAAGGGCAGGTATGCCTCTCTGCTAGGGCAGGTCCACCCCTCTGCAACCTGCACCTACAAATAGCAAAAAAAAAGAGAACGTGAAAGCAAGAGACCCATCTATGGGTCCCATCGGGCATGCCAAAAATGTGACTAGGTGAAAATCCTTGTTCCTAAATGTGTAGCAACAACAAATATGCAAAAAAATAAAAATAAAAACATCTAACACCTCAAGATTGGACAAAAACATTAACTTAACAAACGTAGATGAAACAATTATACCTTGCTAAGTTGCTCCTTTGGTTGACCTTTTGATCTTTGATATTGTGTATGCTCCTCTTGATGGAAAAAGATGTGAAATGAGATGCAAAGATGGTTGAAAGTAGATGAGTATGGGATGCAAGTGTTATGGTGAAGGAAAAGTGTGAAAATTGGCTAAGTATGGCTCAAATGTCAAATTGGCAAGAGTTTGGTAGCAAAATCATGAACCCCTTAAATGAGAGAAAAGAGGGGGTATTTATAGAAGAATTTGAATTCTTTAGAGAATTCAACGGTTGAGATTAAGCCAACAAGGCCAAGATGAAGGGCTACGGTGAGTTGAGGACTCACAAGCCCTCACATCTTGACATGTGGAATGTGAAGTAGATTAGGGAGTGATGATGTGTAAGTGAGGTGGAAGGAGGGTACATGATGTGGAATAAGGACAAGTACTTGGCAAGTACCTTGGGGGATGAGAATATTTCCTCAAAAAGGAACTTCTTGTCTCCAAAATCTCCTCAAAAATCTCCATGGGAAAAAAGAAAGTAGTTGGGAAAATAAATGTGAATTAAAAATTCACATGCTTGGAAGAATCTCATGGACAAGACAAGGTTCCAAAAAGGTAAGCATTTGTCCACATGTGACTTGATGTGACAAGTCAAAAGATTCTACAAGATGCATGGGAAAAGGGGATTCTAGGAGGAATAAAAATGAATTAAAAATTCCTTGGGGGATGGGGAGAGTTGACCAAGGTACTGATTAGACTTAATTGATCAGTAATTAGAAGATAATTAGTGGTTAAGGAAGATTAGAGGCCAACTTGCAAAAGTTGGAGGATGTGACACATCCTAATCAAGGATTAGGCATGTGCACATCCCTAATGAAGAGATTAGGATGTGGGTTAGGATTAAGAAAAATGACATGACATGTGAGGAATTAAATAAATGTTATATTTATTTAATTCATTTGATGAAAGGGGGATAAAGGGGGTAAGGTATTTAATTATTAATTGAATACCTTAGGGATTTAGAGGAATTTAAGGATATTAATTAGATAATAGCAATATTACCTAATTAATGTAGATAAGAGGATGTTTAGGTGAATAGGGATAAATTTGGACTAATGTAAGTGTCCAAATTTAGGTGTCTACATTACCAATTCGCGAGGAGTTTGTGCTTCTGCACCCATAATCCTCTTCACAATACAACTTTGGGTTGCCAAAACATGAGTACTCTTTTAGAATTATGTGAATAGGAGTAGACTCTTAATCAGAAAATAAGAAAATAACATAATTAGAAAATACATTTTTCAACCCTAATATTGAGTATTGATATAACAATCAAGTATACATCCTAACCTTAGGGAAAATACTCTTTTCCCACTTCAAGGAGATGTGGGTAATCAATCATGTATAGATTATCAACATGGTTTGCATAACATCACAACCTATCAATGATGACATGTTTATCATGCCATCATTCCCGTTGTATTACTAAGGTCTCATTATCTACAAAGTTTTACCTAGCATCATAAGCTAACAATTTCAAGATATCACTTCAATGTAATATTGATTCCCATACTTCAAACCTATGAAGTATACATAATCTATGAAAATTTAGGTATTTTAAGCTAATACAATAAGATTATCTTATATAACCACACAATTTCAACAATTGGATATATATATATATATATAGTATCAACCAATAAGATCTCATAATAAATCACCCAAAGATCATGCAAGCTCCTTAAATAATAATGATCGAAAGATCAAACAAGCAAGTTCAACAAACAAATAACTCATCTTTCCATAAACAATGACATTCATAGACAAATAATATGTCAACATGAAGAGATCAAAGAAACAGAAATCAACAATTCCTAGAATTATAACTCCAACTGATATTAGTGCTTTCCAAGCTCAACCTCCACAATTACGATTGCTACTCCTAAGCTCAACCTATCTCCAAAATCTAGCCTTTGCACAGAAAACTACAGCATAATAATGGATAAAGAAATCAGAATGAATAATTGTCACAAAGGGTAGAGAGGATACCTCTATATGTAATAAAATATGAGCATCTTAATGCTATAAACAAGCTACCAAATCTACCACCTTCCTATTCCAAATGCATCAACTAGGCTCAAGAATTGAGAGGTGGTTGTTTAAAACACTAGTTTGCAAACACGTATACATTCTAGCTTCTTTTTTAAAGATGATTCGCTCATCTATTAGTGAAAACAATGATTTAAACTCTGAAATGCAACCTACAAGTTTCCTTAAGTCGACTACCTTAGCTAGCTCGTGGTTGAGACTAAGTCCATGCTTCTCAATTAGTTGTGTGTTGGATTATGGCATAGAAAATAGACTTCTTTTAGTTTCCAAACTCTTCAAAATATCATGCCACCATTCATACTATGCGCCTTATTCTATGCATAAGTTTTGACAAAGTCATAAACATATGAATCGCCATTTGCATAATACTTAAAATGCACTATTCAAATGCATTTATACTTATTCTTTTGTGCACTATATGTTCTTTTTTTTGCCTTAAAATTTTTCTTTTATGTGTCATCATATGTGCAACAAATATAGTGCTTATACTTTAGTTTCAACGTTATCTCAAAAGCTTGTATTAACTCCATTTAGCACTGCATAATATGTGCTATATTTTTCCAACCTTTGGCCATTAGAATCGACCCTTTTAGTGGCCTTACTAAGGATGGTTCTTAATGAAATTTCTTACGCATTCAAAAAGGAGACTAAATCTATCGCTACCTCATTTGCATTAAATATACTTTGATAAATACTTCCCACACAACCTTTATGAAAGCCATTAACTATGTATTTTACCCCCATGCATGGCTATTGATGCCATTCAATATGTCTGCTATAGCTTATTGATTATAGTAATTTTACAAATATCAATTTTATACACATTCTTACATATATATATATATATATATTAAAACCTTTAATTGCTATTCATTAATATTATCAAATGTATATATACATGTATATTATTATACATGTATGCATGTTTGTATATACATATATATCATATTTTAGTGTCTCACAATAAGCACAAATACATACATATATATTCATCAATATGCATATACATAAAGTATATATATATATATAAATATATATATATATATATACATATGTCCAACTGACTTCTCGTGTATGTGAGATATCCTTGTATGAATATATGCACATATTTCTACTTACGTATACACACACACATACACTCATATGCATAGGTTATCATATATATACATATACACATGTATACATTTAATGTATTCACATATTGATTAATATATAAATATATTGACACAGAGAATATCATATACTCAAAATAGATTTCTAGTCATGTAATCCAATCCAAGGAACAATCAAGGAATCAAAGTCCAAAACCAAAACCAAAACAAATCATTCCCAAACTATGATAGAAGATATACTTACGAATTCCCAATCTAACTTGACTCTACTTAACCAACTAGGTTGCGAGTGTGTGATAGCTCAAATAGGCATATTTAGGGTTACCAGACCAAGTTCTTCTCTTGAGTGATATTTCCCCTCTCTTCCAGAGGCTCAATCCTTCATGCATCCAACTTAGTGCATCACAAAGGTAGTTAGTCATTCACATGGAATTCATTTGCATCATAAATCATTTGCATTGTCAAAGCATTAAAGTAACCATATTGCAATACATATTCATTCATCACATTTTCTATCACTATATAGAAAACATAATCATACCTTCAAAAATAATAGCATCTTAATGCATATTTAAGTATTTCCTTCACCTATTAAATACATTAAAGTCATGACTGACATTTATCATCATTTTTACTCATGAAGGTAAAAGTAACCTGGTAATTGAGAAATGAGGTGTAACAAGATCAAACTCAGTTAACAACATAACCCATTTAGCTAAGTGTCCTAATAAGTCCATTTTAGTGAAGAGGTGTTTTAGAGGATGAAACTTTGTAACCACATGAATTTTAGCATTTAGTAAATAATGTCTCAACTTAGTAGTAGCAAGCAAAAGGTCCAAACATTATTTTTGTATCATTGTGTATTGAGTTTCATAATCATTAGAGTTCGACTAATGTAATAAATAAGATGTTCTTTACCACTATCATCTTGTTGAGCCAACAATGCTACTAGAGCGTGGGAAAATGCTGACATATAAAGGATAATCCTACTAGAGCATGGGAGCATGGGTTGTATCTAATGGTACGTTAATTGTATCTCCCATAGGTAATGCACTTTGATTTGGAATTTCAAGAATTTGTTCTTCTTTATCTTGTTCAATATCACTTGTTTTCTTTTCTTCAACCAAAGTACCCCTTAGTGATTAAGGAACAAGTGAATCCTTTTTTGTGGTGATCAGTTGGTAAATTATCATAAATTCCCAACATTTCTACTGAGGATTCATCATGTTGAAAGTAATCCAATGATTCATCGCTTGTGGTATTGATTAATTCAGGATGCTTTAAAGTGAGAATTATCGTAGAAGAATCTTGCATAATGGTGTTGATGTTAAGTGAAAGCATTTTTGTTGCTTTTTTTTATCTTAGAAGGGCAATATCCAAGACCATTTTTCATTTCTTGCATGTTAGGCTCTATAGGGACATGAATGCCTTGTTCTTTCACACCGCATCCTTTTCCACAATAACCAAGTTTCTTCAAGAGTTGATATCCTCTTCCATAAAGAGCTTCCATTGCTTTCGAAGATGGAAGTTTCTCATGATCAACCTCATAATAACTTATGTAACTTGTGCCTTCTTCTAAAATTGTTGAGTCAAATGTTGTTGATGGTTCCGTCGTGTTTTATGTTGACATTACTATTTTTCCTTTTTCTTTTCTTGATTCTTTTGTTGTGATTTTATATTCTCCCATAAATGTAGGTGTGAAATCCAATGAACCCCAACATCATCCAATAACTTTGTAATTGTTGCAAAAAATTTCTCTTGTTCTTCTTCTTGCACCGGTTCTACTTGTGAGGTTGGTATTAATGTTTTTGAAGGACTCGTTGTTTTTTTAGTTTGCAAGAACCTTTTTGCTTGGAGATCCACTTTGATTGTGTAGACCTTATTGTTATAAACATACTTCATTAAATGATGAGGGGTTGAAGGGACTCCATTCATTTCATGAATCCATGACCTACCCAAAAGAAGATTATATGAGAGCTCATGAGGCATGAAATGGATAGGAGTTTGCAAGGTAACTTTTCCAACTATCATAGGTAATGTTATCACACCAAGACGTTGCTTTCCCACATTATCAAACCCACAAATGACAAGGAATTAGGTTCAATCTTAGTCTTATCCTTTCCAATCTTATCCAAAAGGTTTACACCACACACATTAAGGGTCAAATCATTGTCAATGATATTTATTTTTATTCCATGTCTATTAATAACAACCAATATCATCAAGGCCTCATTTTGTTTTTGTATCTCCAATGGAGGTAACTCATCTTGATGAAAGACAATATCAATATTGACTGAATTCATTTCTTGGATTAGGGCTGCTACATCATTTGGTTGCACACTAGGAGGGACAACTACTTGTAAAGCATTTTGAAGCATGTTATGGTAATTAGGTGATGCCTGAATGAGATCCCATACAGAAATATTAGTAGGAGTGTTGTGAATTTGTTCCACAAGATCATACTCCTTTCCACTATGCAAAAGAAAATGAGGAGCACTAGGCAAAATAGGTTGAGGTAATGGTAACGAAGTGGGTATGGTTTGTGGTTGCCTATTGTTCCTTGTGTCGTATGTATGAGCAACATTATGATAGTTAGATTGCTATGAAACATTGTTACTAGTGAGTTGCCTTGCATAGTTCAAGATACTTCCAATAGGTTTAGACTTGTTTTGAGGCGGTCCTATGACAAGCATGGGTTTGATTTGAACTTGGTGTTGGTGTGAGGGTGGGTAAATGATAATTTGAGGTGTGACTGCGTTTACTTCCCTTTATTTTGTTTTGTCATGACAAGCTTTAGTGGATGGGATTTATGAGATGAAATCCTCAAGGGCTTCATCTAACATGTCAAAGTCATCACTACTAAAGGGATTGAGGGATATTTTAACTTGTAGAAAGAGATTTGACCTTGTCAAATAACTATGCTTTCTCCAAGTGTTTTCATTTTATTTATAGTTTTTTGTTTGATGTTTTTAGGGTAGTTTTTGGTTTTCAATGATTGTAAAATGCAAGTTAATCTGTAATGTACCCTTCTTAGTAGCCACCCCAGAGATGGTTTAGCCTTTATTTATTCCCGAAGGCTAAAAAGGAGAAATAAGGGAATAATAATTAAATTAATTATTTGTAAAGTTATCTCAATAAATTAAAATCATAAGATAGCTTTATATTTAATTAATTTAATAAAGTGACTAAAATAAAATAATAAATTATAAAGTCACTTTGGAATAAAATAATAATATTTCTAGAAGCTCCTTGGAAGTCATTGAAAGATATTTATAAGGAGTTGTGGGCTTGGCATTTGAGCATGTATTGGATTATACTTTTCATACTAGATTGGTAAAAGCTTGAATGCTTACTTATCCAAGGGTTTGAAGACTTTAGGATACCAGGTTTGGTTGTGAAAGATCAGCCCTAGCTGGAGATTGTGGAGGAATTCATCCAGGATTTCTACAAGTGCTTCTTTTCAAATTTAATGGTCTTTGACCAAAGTTGGAGAATAGTGATTATATTCAGCTTGTCTGGGAAGCTAAGTAATTTATGTGATAGATGATGTATTATTGCATTTTTTTGAGTTATTGCAATAGTTGGTTTATTATTGCAAGAATAAGTGCAATAGTTGTTATATTATTGCATTTTTGAATAATATTTTGAAAAGGGTAAAGTACTCTTTATTGAAGAAAATGAATATACTTTGTCAGGCATGAAATGCTTTACTTCAATAAATTAAAAGGAGGAAATATTAATTTCTTTGGCAAGTTGAGTAATAAGCTTCGGCGATTAAGTGGCATCTGAATAATATTTTGGATAGAAATTTAAAGAAGACAAAAGTTGTGAATGTTCAATATCGTGAGATTACATTAGCTGTAAGCTAAAGTTTGGGGGAGATACATAATTTAAGTGTGGTTGTGCATCTTCTTTAGTTTCCCGACTGAATACTTGGGTTTAAGGTGGACGTGATCATTGTGATACTTTATTCACTACCTCTTAGTCAGTTTGGAAGATTCGACATTGAGTTTTAGGGGAAGGACATGTTACTTATAGTCAAAGATGCAGCTACTAGAAGGGTCATTTGG
Organism: Sequoia sempervirens; assembly: GCA_007258455.2. Classification (NCBI taxonomy): domain Eukaryota; kingdom Viridiplantae; phylum Streptophyta; class Pinopsida; order Cupressales; family Cupressaceae; genus Sequoia; species Sequoia sempervirens. Next base: position 38,140,596 of record VDFB02000002.1, read on the forward strand.
GCTCTAAAGGTTAAGATGAGTCAATAAGAAGAAGATTTGTTATCTCTTGAAGGGTCACCTGCCTTGTCCAGAGAAAATCGTGGTCTTTAGAAGCTGAGACAGGTAGTTTTGTATCATCATGGGTGTCGCTTCAGGTTGGAGAAATCACTTCCAGGTCTAGATAAATATTTCCTTTATCATTTTATGTATTATGCTTGGTATTGGGGACACTTGTAGGATTTAGTGAAATCTGAAGCTTATTATTGAGTTGTGGGTCAACTAGTGAATACAAAAAATACTCTATGATAGTCAACTGGATTGTAATTGCATTTTGAATCTAAGAACTAGTACCCTAGTCCATTTGAAGTCATTTAAATGTGTCTTAGTCTGAAAAGAGAGCTTCCTAAACTGTAATTTGGATCTTAGTTACATCTCTTTACCCCCAGCTGTGTGTATCTCTTCTTAAGAGTAGCTGACTATTGGGTCAAATCTTTGGGTCTGCATTTGCAAACAATTTATTGCCGTCAACTACAACTAAGTCAAGTATCTTTGAATGTAGTTAGATTTCCTACAATTTAATCTTGCCTTGTAATCACCCCATGTCATTAAGGAAACAATTTTCATTTGAGATGTCATTTACAGTCCTTTGGTTGCAGTCCAATATATGATATGGAGTTGCATGACAACTTTTTGTAGAAATGTCCAGTGGTTGTACTTGCTCATTACTCATGAAATTATAGTTGCATCTGAATTTCAGTCACCTTAGAATCTTCAAAATTAGAAGTACTCTTGTATTTCATATTCATTTCAGTCATTAGCATATTTAATCTTCATGTATATTTATCATTTTATGAGAAAGGCCAAAAGAGAAATCATTTACCAGTTGAAAGGAGATTGCATAACAACTGTTTGAAGAAATTCCAAACATTCAAAACTGAAAATTAAGGGCAGAATTTGCAAGTGTATTTACATAATCTATCTAAACTATGAAATGATGTTGAAAATAAAGTAAAAATGTATACATATTTGAAACTATCCACAACTGAAACATGCAAATTTTTTCCCAATTTGTCTCAAGATTTAAGAGAAAAGACAACTATCTTTGATATGCAAAACAAATTGTTTTAGAAACCCAATTTATAGATTTGATAGTAGAAATAGTAATAAAAAACAAAGACCAAGATGCACCTAGAAATTGGTCAGGACACCTGCATAGGGAATTATTCACCCAAGGGCGAATGAGTCCTTGATTAGGGTTCTAAAAAATGAAAAATGCAAAGTTTGATTTAAGGTCTGTGTTCTCTATTTCAACTTGTAGAAGGTTGTTACTTTGACAATTTTTTCTAGATTTAGGTGTCTTAATGCCAATAGTGATAAATAGTGACCAAAGTGAAACTTTTTGGAATGCAATTTTGAACTAAAATTGAATCTAAATGACTAAAGGATACTCTTAATGTAACCACAATGCAAGATCTATGCAAAATGAATGCAATTTTTTTAATTTTTAAATGAATTTAAATGATGCAATGCAAAGCACACTAATGCAAATATAGATCTAGGGTTTTGAATGTCTCCAAATCAAACTTTAAGATGTACAAAGTCAAGTTCACCAAAATGAAACATATGAAAATGGTGGATGTGCAAAATGGGTGATATAGGAAGACCTAGAAATGAGGAACCTATGCCAAAAAGCACAAAAGGGGTGTCCTCCTAAACAAAAACCCACCTTTTACTATTTCATTAGGAAGAGGGATAGTGCCACAAGAGATTATAATTGACCTACAACCCTTAAGGTGAGCCAACTCCAAGTTTTGGGACACTATGTGGTCTCTTCTTCCTTATGACAGAAAAATGTGAAATGTGACTAAAATGCACTTTGGGGAGATAAACTAAAAATACTTAATGAGCTCAATTATGTAATGTAAAACTTGAAATGTAGATTTAAAGAATAATAATAACAGAAAATACAATTGGTAGGAAAACTTGGGGGTTGCAGGATGATATCTATCAACCTAAAAAATATTATCCCAAAAATTGTATAAGGACACTTTAGCCAAAGTTGGACACCCCAATATATGACTGAAAGGCACTTTTGGGAGATGAATAAAAGTGCATTAATGATCCAATATTTGATATCTACCACTTGGAATGAAAAGTGCTATGGTAATACTATCAGAAAAAAACATTAGCTAGCAAATCAAAGAAGGTTAAGAATGTTATGTACTCGTCTCCAAAAGTGTCTTAAAGCATTATGTTCAAGCAAATGTGTCCTTGTATCCTTTTTTGAAAATTAAAAAGTTGAGTTTGTACCCTTTTCTCTACACTCTCCTCCTATGCCTGCAAATCCTCAATCCTAATTCCATATTTGTAGCAAAACTAAAAAAATTGGTTTGTTTGTATGGGGGTTTCCCTCAATCAAACCCCAACTTTGGTAATTAAACCTTAATGGAAAGATAAAAATATGATAAGTAATAATGTGAGCAATCTCTAACCTTAAGTGCATCTAAGGTGTTAAGAGATAAAATGCAAAGAAACCTTATTCAAGTGTGTTAGAACAAGATCCCTAAATGGACATAAAAATGACAAAGACCTAATTAGGGAAGTGTCAAAACACCCTAATAGATCTAAAATTTGATGATACCTTGCTTTAGGTGGCTAGTAGAATGAAGGTAGAAGATGGGAACACTTAAGAAAAAAGTAATTAGGCTTGGGAGAATGGCTACGTGCATGTCCCAAAACCTAGAATCCATCATGATCCACCATTGGCATCAACCTTCAAATCACGAACAATGCTTGATCTAATTTGGAAAAATGAGCTTGAAGACCTATAAAAATAAATGAAATGCTGCTCCAAGTCTTCAACCTTGCTTTCTTGAATGTTATCCTTTCTCTTGAGTGCTAATCTTGTGAATATTTTCTCAATCTCTTTTCAACCTAATTTGAAATGGTGAAAAGACGAGGTTTTTTAGGCTTCCTTTCTAATTTCCCAATTATTAAATCTTGATAGCCAACCTTTGAAACTTGAATTTAGATCATTAAAATGCCACCAAAAACATATTTCAAATTGGGTTTTGGCACCTAAAGAGGACCCATTCACCCTTGGGCGAATGGGTCTTGGCCTAAATTGCCAAGACTCATTTATTTCAGGGCCTTTAATTTATTAAATGCATTTGTTCAATGCATGTTGTCATGTCGAAAAATGATAAAAATAGGCCCAAGGATGCATAATAAAGGGAATTAGGGGTCTCTTTTGAAGGGTAAAAATGTATAAAAGGGAGGTCACTAAAATAGGTCCAAATTAAGTGTGAAATTGTACTATCACTTAAAAAAGAGTACAATTTTCTACACTACATTTATCCCCCACTTTAGTGGCCATATGACACTACATGAATATGCAAGATAAAGGACTTAGAAAGTAAATTATGCTTTTAAAAGGATACTCATATGGATTCATTTACAAACGGGGAGAACGAAGCCCCCAATGTAGTCATTTGCAAAACCACAATGTTAGGAACCACATCCTGCAAAATGGATTTGTTAGTCATTCAAAATTATCTTATCAAACTTGTACAAAGAATTAAATTTGAGGGTAGATGTATGCCCCCTGATTTTGCTTGCTTTATGGAGGTGGAATCAAGGTAGCAATCTAACCTCATCAAATTGCTTGTTATGTTATGGAAAATTCTGCAATAGAGTATTGTTGACGTGTGTCTTGGCACAACAACATGCAAACAAAATATTGCTATTTTGTTTCTCCTGAAAGAGAAAGACAACACATGGATGTCTTAGCTCCCAAGGTCTTTGTAGTTGGTTCTCAAATGTGCTGATGTCACTCAGTGGTCAATGTAATAGTAATGTTCAAGGGGCCTGCTGGTGTTGAGCTTCTGGACTGTTCTGGGATCAAACATAAACTTAAACTTACTCTAACCGGGGTTGTTAAATAAACAAAAAAAGATGGATTAGAGCTTTGAGATAGAAAAGAATGATACTTCATCTGAATTAACCAGACCTGTTGCCTTCCAAGGAATTCCTAACTAAAATTGCAGAACAAAATTAACTTGTGACTAACACATAGTTTCATTCATTCACAGTGCTGATTTCAACAGCAGATTGCAAGTTACCATTTGAACAAAACATAAAATCAAACTTCATTCCTTGAGAGCTTCCCAAATCAGATGATTAATTCAAGACAAACACCATTCTAGAACACAACATGAAGTAGATTAAGATCTGGTTGCTTCTACTGTCAGTGAAACAGATAAGCAACATTTACAAAGTTGGCACAATCACCAATGTACAGAAAATATGTGGCTCCAAATTGTTTCCATTTACACTAAGAAAACTAAAAGATACATTAGTCTTCTACTGAATCTAACTCCTAACTACCAGTTCTACTCTACAATTTCTACTCCTACTTCTACTGACTACCAACTAGAAGTTCTCTATCTACCACTTTCTAATCCTTTTTAGTTCTCCCTAACTGTCTAACCTTAACTGTCTAACCCTTACAAAGAGGCAAGAATGCCATATATATAGAATGTACAAAAAAGGAATGTGCTAGCTACTGTTTTAGGGTTTTTTACAAAATATCTCCTAACTGCAGGAGGGTCGGCCCTCAGATCTTTTTGATGAGATTCAATACTGCATTCAATGTGAAGCCCTGTTGTCCATGCCGATGAAGGATTTCTGCCCTCAAGAGAAGCCTTTTAGATCTTTTGGTAGCTACAACATTAATTCTTCTGTCTCCGTGTCCATCTTTGAAATCCATCGGGGCCAGCTTAAATGCTCCAGAATATCACCATTAATACTGATCTATCCCCGTCAATGGTCACTACAACTATCCCTGTGAGTCATGGTTACTTCTTTCCTTTGGCCTCCTTCATGTCTTGGACCTTTCTGCATGTTGACCACCTTCTGGAAGCATCATCGGGCCTCCCTTTAGGTCTGAACATCATCACCCGAGCCGATCCATTAGCTCATGATCTCAGAATGAATACATGTTGTTCACATTCTGCAGATTTCCTTCACAAGAATAGTCAATTAGTCAAACTGGGCCAATGAGTCACTCTTTTAGTTTCCTCTGATTGGTCGGGCATACGCCACACGAGCTTCTCAGGTGGTCAAAGGTGGTCTAAACGACATCGCATGTCGGTGAGACACCATCGGTGTCTCCCCGATGCGATTTCATCCTTCAGTAGTTATCGACATGGCATGGGTCAATTGGTGAGACATTTCAGCGAGCTATAGAAGTCATATGAGCTCGCAAAACCTATTGGCAAGACTACATTCTTTCGGTAAGACCACATGGCAAATTCCTTCTTCTCTCGGCGAGTACATCCAGGTCAGGGAGACCTCTTCATGTCGGGGGGATATTACCCCGAGTTCACGCCCTGTCGCCGAGACTCCTACGTTTCGCTGAGACCTTTCATCGAAGCCCCCTCTATCTTGGCGAGACCATCGCACTTGGGGAGACATCTTCCCAAGTCCATCCTTACTTCCCCAAGCCCGATTCCCCCTTTCCTTTCGGTGTGAATTCCTTCTTCGCCAAGACCTTATGGCGAAGGCATGATCCTTTTCCGAGCTCCATTTCTTTCGGTGGGGTCCCCTTTCTATCGGTAGGACATCACATGGTCGGGGAGACCTCATGGCGATATCTCTTCTATGTCACTGAGACTCTAGCACGTCAGCCAGACTTTATGATGAAGGTGAACCCCTCTCCTCGAAGACAAACCCTCTTTGGCGTGAGTTCCTTCACTCGGCCAGACATTATGCCGAAACGACAACCTTTTACCGATCTTTTCATTTCGGGGAGACCTCTCTGTAGTCATATCGATATGCATTCTTTTGTTTCACATGTGTCGCCGTAACATCTTCTTGTCAGGGAGACGTCCTGTAGATACCCTATGTTTCGCTGAAACCTTTATATGTTCACTTTTGGTCACCGTGACAATCTCGTTCTTTCCTCGACGCGACAACATGTCGATGTGACATCACAGGTCGGCAAGACTACAAGACCTCATACCGATAAAACCTTTTGTGCTTTGTTAGCGAGACCAAATTTATTCGCCAAGACATCTCTCCACCATAAAGTTTCTCACCGAGATGCATATCTTTATCAGTGGTCGGCAAGACTTAAGGGACTCGGCAAGACCACACACTGAAGAAGACAACTCCTGTTGAAGTGTTTACCCGATGCGATTAGTCGGTGAGACCTAAAGAAGTCGCCAAGACTTCACCCCGAAGGAGAAATCTCCTGCCGATATGCATATCCTTTTGTCGCCGGTCGGTGAGACATAAAGATCTCCCCAAGACCTTTCTTTGAAGGAGACCTTCACGCCGATGGGAAACCCCTCGCTGGGACGATGATCGATGTCTTGCCGATAGGAACCTATAGGTGAATTCCACTCGCCGTGACATTCCTGGGGTCTTGCCGATAGGCAACACAGAAACATATTTAACCAAATGCATTATGGGTTGGGGAGACCCATATAATCTCATGCTGATAGGATCCCTAATGTGAAGCATTCAGACTTGATGGACTTTATAATGCAATATGGTCAGATATGGGAAAATATGCTCATGGTGAGGCTTATTTGACAAGTTAGTGAGTATGAACAGCATGTAAAATCATCAGAATCTCGTAGTTCTAACACCCCTTTGGATTTCAAACGGGGAGAGCCAAGCCACCAGTCGGTGAGACATGAGAAAAGTCTTGTCGACCCTTGCCTTAGAAGATTTTATGACCACTTGAATTGAGGAATGCTTTTTAGCTAGCTTCCCTTGACAAATATCATCATGTGTGTGATTTCATCCTACAAAACAGAGTCGCCATTAGTCCTCAGAAGCACATAAGATATATTATCATAAGATATACTACTGCTTATAATTATTTCATTGAATTCTTAGGAAGAAGAAAAAAAACAACTCAAGCAGAGACAAAACCTAAAATCAGATCATACAAAACAAAAGATAAAACATGGAGAAACAAAAGAACTCCCAAAAGCAAAGCAAATAACAGAGGCAAAGAAACCAAAAGAGAAGGGGGGACCCATTTTATTCCAAAATAAGATGGGGTGGTTATGCATGGCATAATAAGTATTTAGAGTATAATACCACATATTGACAAACTTTGGATAAAATGGGGGACAAAATTACGAATCCAACATAACAAACAACATTGAAAACATAGCTCATCAACCCCCAATGTGTTAGTTTGAATGAAATGTACCTAGAGTAAAATATGCTTTCTTTAATAAACTTGATTATATATGAATGAAAATGACAATTCTAACTAACATTTTAACATTTGCCTTTTGAAAATTATAGTGTTGTAGAGAGGAGTAAACATGCCCAGCCGATGACCTTACCAATGCCCCATATTGTGTTTGGTGATTCCCCCAAGGCCCCTACATTGAAACAAAAATAATCTGAGATTTGCACCTAGACTACAATGGAGGTTGAGACTATAAAGACCAAAATTAAGGAAATGGAGAAAAACATGAAGACCATGATGTGGTTCAATGCCAAAATCATGCACAGGTCTACAACCACTCTATTTATCCTACAAGATGTGGAGTTGAAGAAGAACGTGATGAATATTTCCAATGGGGGTAATATAGATACAATGTAGAATTTACTCACTCACGATTGGCGAAATATGTTCCCCTAGGTGGTATGTTGTTCTCTATTGGGTTCTTTGTCTATTTATTTTTATTAATATTTTTTTATGTTTGGTTGTTTATTGGACTCTTAAGTGTTGTTATGGCCTATTTTGTTATTCCCTTGGGGCTTCTTTTGTATAGGGTTTAGGACCCTTGTTTCATGCTTAATTTGATAAAAAAACTGAATATTCTTGCACAACACAAGATCCTCTTTAAGAATATAAATCTAAATATTATGATGTTTGAATGAAATATTGTTGCCACAATGTTGGATGCTAGGTGTGGCAATTAGAGACATTTTATAAAGTGAAATTTCCCAAGTATGACAGGATTGTACAAGAATAGTGAAGATTTGACTGAGTATGACTGACATGTTTTATTAAATACATAAAAAATCCACCAAGTAATAAGGAATCACCCAACAACGAGGTAAAATCGCTCATCGATAACTTTGGGGTTTGACCAGGAGCAAAATTTCCCAAGGACAAAGTGAATCCACTCGATTAGGAATCAAATCACCCAAGAATAGGGTGGAATCACCCAAGGATGACAATCAAACGACAAAGGACTTAGAACAAAAATAGAAAAAGTTGATTGAAATTGACTGAATGGATTGAAGACACTCACAAGTAATCACAAGAAGACATACCAAATAGTACGAACCTAGTGTAGGCACACCAACCACAAGGATAATATCTTAAGATCAGTGTGAGGCACTTCTATTTCAAGAATTGATAGATATGTATCTAGTGGCACAAGGGCTCACATTTTCCCTTTATTTGGAGGTCCTAAGACCTTACCCAAAGAGCTCTTATCTCTACTTAGGGAGATACATGGTGAGTAGCTTCAAGCAAGATATTGTACCTTACACTACACTAAGCAACGATCGAAAGGTCTTATACTAGGCTGCATCCTCTAAATACTAGGAGGGTACATGAGGCACATCTGTGAATAATAGTTTGTTACAAGCATGGGTTGGGGATCCCAGCTAAGTCATTTGGACCAACCTTGTACTCCTAACTTAGTACCACTAGATTGGGGTACAAATTTCATTCTCCCCCCTTTATATACCTTACCAGTTCACATGGTTGAGGTCGTCCCTTGTGAGGATGAAATCCCCAAGCAGGCCTCCTAAAGGGAAGGATATGCTAGATGTTTTTGATCTCCAGGTTCACATGAAGCACAAGGAGAGAGCATATGTGTGTGCTAACACTCCTAGGTATGCACAACAAGTGAACTTAGATTAATTTATAGTTTCTAATCCCCAATCTTATCAAGTGGTGCAAGGGGAGAGCATAGGACAACAAAGAATCTCAAACACAACAAACAATGTTAATTGACCCTTTAGCAAAATTGAAGTGTGCCAAAATTAGTGGAAAAAGAAAGATCTTTGGCCACGTCCTGCAAGAAATTTGTTAGGGGTCTAAGTCGTCGGTCTTCGACTACACAAGGCTGCAAACAAGTGTTAGTGATATCACAGGTATGAGGACACACTAGTAGATTAGTAATAAATACACAAGTGGACTAAAAAGTAGGAAAAAACCTGAACAATTTAGATTACCAATAGAACTACCCAAGAACAATGCAAAATTTCCCAAGTACTAGAGTAGAACCACCTAAACAAAGTAGATTCACCCAAGTATGAGTAGAACCACCCAAGCACAAGAAAAATTTCCCAAGCAGAGTAGATTCACCCAAGCTGAAATAGAACCACCCAAGTAGGATCATAATCGCCCAAGTAGTGACATATCCACCTCTATTCAAGTAGATCCACCCACTAGCAAAGCATATCCAGCTATTCTATCGACAAGATCATTGGTTAGTAAAAAAGCCGAAGTGGAGTCACCCAAGCAATAATGGATCTGCTTGTTTAGAGGAAGAATCTTCTTGTTTATAGGGAATATTTTCCTGTTTATAGGATGTATTTTCCCAAGCAAGAATGTATCCACCTCAGAGCGCATATACCTAGAAGTGGAAAAAAGCTTTAAAAAGCTAAAATTATATTATTTGAACCATGACGTGGGTCTCATCAGGTGTGCTAGAATACATGCAATGAAAAAGTGTACTAAAATAGAACAAAAACAAGGAAATCACTCAAAATACTCAAAATAATGCAAAAATCATCCATTAGGCTAAGAAGACTCAAACCTTTGGTGAATTTCGAAGAAAATTCACATATGTTGAATCCCTCAATGTGTAGGTTTTTCCAAGATTGTTGTTTTGAATGTGTGCTTGCTTGATTTTTGTAGCATAGTAGTGTTAGATTGCTCAAAGTTACATGATAATAAAAATGGCCAAGTTTTTGAGTATATGAGAGGGGAAGAAATATGATGGATGACTAGGATTAGATATTAGAAGATCAAGGGTTGGGAATGGATGATACATATTAAGGAATGAGATGTTGCCAAGTGTCAAAGGGAGGATGAATGAGAGGGAGATGATCTCTCCAGCTCTAAGATTGTGACAAGTTTCATAGTGAGAGAGCTTGAGAGGGAGATTGATACTATGAAAGTACCTTGGGGGATGAGGAGTATCCTTTTCATAAAGGCCTTTCTCGTCCCACATTCCCAAAGAATTGGATGACAAGGAATAAGGGAATATTAAATTCCTTTTGGGCACTTTTAGAAGAAAGACCCATGTGCCAAAAGGACGTGGGGTCTTTTCCAAAAGGGTAAACATTAATGAGATGGGAGGCTGGGTGGATAGGAAATAAATGGAAATAGGAATGTACAGTTGATTAGGGGGTGAATTAGGTGGGGATTAGGATTTAAAATAAGATTAGTGGGCAAGAGGGAAAATATGGAGGATGTGGCACTTCTGAATTAGTGATTAAGTGTGTGCACATGATTAGAGAATGTATTAGGATTAAGATTAGGGGGAATATAAAATGATGCGGGATGTGATATGTGAGGGGATTTAAATAAATAAGAAATTATTTAATTTTTGGAGGAGAGAGAATAAAGTTGGGTAAATAATAAGGAATGATTATTTACCTAAGGTTGGACTTTAGGGGGAAATAGATAAAATGATTTTAGGTGAATACCGAGATGAGAAATATTTAATTAAATGATGACATTATTTAATTAACATAAATGATTTGGAAATATGAACTAAATTAAATAAATTTATATTCATTTAATTTAATAAATAAAATGAATATAGATGGAAAACTAAGATAAAATTGCCCAAACGATAGTGGTCAATTTTAGGTGTCTACACCACCATTCATCGTACAAGGAAATCTATCACAAGTTATTTGATATATATAGATTCAAATAACATTATAGAATAGCAACACATAACAATAATGAAATAAAGAATAGAACCACTACATGAGAACGAAAGACATTGATATACCTAAGAAAATACCTTTTCAGAAAAAATGGTGGTGTAATATTTTATTCACCTTGGATATGTTTCTTTCCTAAGTGTGATATTGTACCTATTTAATAAGTACTTATGATAGTTAGGATATTGAATTATTCTCACCTACATTACTAATAATGACATGTGTACATCTTGACTTGACGTATACAAGTTTCACCTCTATTTAGTCAATGCCACTTCTATCTTAGTTAGATTAAGTTATCTCACATCTTGATTGAGAGTTAAATCATACCTCCTAAGCATGACATTTCCTTGATTCATTCATCTAAGAGGCTTATATATTTGTATGTTACTCTATGTAATTTGTCTCATAATATTGAATGTAGAATAACATTATTCTATTCACCTGGATTTGTGATTAGCTTATAAACACTTGGTCTTGGGTAGATTTGTTGTTATAATAATTTTTGACATTGTATTGGATACATGATGTCTTAAAGTTAGTCCATTTATAGGATTAGAGACCATGGTTGCTCTTGAAAAGTTGAGTATGCTATTCTCTTACATTGGATGATGACCTAGAGAATAAAAAAATTAAGAGAAATATTAGACTGTACGGAGTTCTTTTTTTAACTTGTTAGTTGTAGGTGCATTGTAGGAGCTTCTTGGAGTAAATATAGGCTCATCATTAAGCCTTAAGGAGTTGAGAAAGTCATATTTTCCTATTTCTGTATCCTAGTTGGAAATTAGAGGATAAAATCTACAAAGAGTTTCACTAGGAAGGTGCTTACCAAATTTAGGAAGTACCTAAATTTATGGAGCATTTTGGGTCAAATTTGACTTGCCATCACATTCAAAAGGCCCCAAACCCCTATTTGCATATCCAAAAATTTATAGCTAAGGCAATCTTTTATTCTAGGATCCATACAACTCCATTGAACAATACTATATATATATAGTGCATGTGTGTGTATAGTGCTTAGTACTATGTAGGCTAACACCTACATAATACACATATTATTGTAGAAACGAAAACAACAACCATCACCCCAACACCAATAGATGTGTCACCACAATGATTGATTCCTCCTCACTTGGTTGCCACCACAATCAAAGATGCCATTGTCCCATTGTGCAATACCATAGTCTATGTCTAGAAAGTATTTTCCCACTTATAATTGGTAAGTTTCATTTTTAATTGAGTGGTATTCACATAAAAGAATAGTTTTTTTAGGGTTTGGAAAATAGTTTTAGTATATTTTGGTGCATCTAGGAATATTGTGACTAGTTTAATTTTCTAACTATTGATGTTAACACAATGTCATCATTTTTCATCCTCGTAGATTGACCCGACTCTAATGTAGTTTTGGTCTTGGAACCTATTCTTCAAAGTCTTTATTTTGGGTTGTATTGGCACTAAGTTTTGAGAAATTTATTTTGATCTAGATTAACTTTTTGAGAGTTTCATAGTGGTATAAGTATTTTTTATTTTGTTGTTTATTTTTTCCATAAATTATAAATTTTCATAGGTGATGCTAAGGGGTTCTTATTTTTGAAAAATTTGAGGCTCCATTTAGATCATTTATAGTAACATTTTTGGTGCAATTTTTTTGAAGGTGCACAATTTTTCATATACTTCTCATTGAAGTAGTCTAATTTGGCATTTGCAATACATTGAGATTAAGCCCACTTCATTGATTTGGTAAGTGACAACTATAATTGCACTAAGTATAAAGTTTCACCATCATAATTTTATAGGGGTCTCATAACTGTATGATTTGAGTGGGGTAATCTTATGATTTTATATTTTCTTTTGTCGGTTTTATGATTGAGGATATTGAGGGAGATAATCATGTTTCTCACTCTATCTCCTTTCCATTTGAATATTTTACATAATCCTCCTAAATTAGGTAAGTTCAAATTTAGTTATTATGGGAAGAAAAAATATGATGAAAATGAATGATTTCTAAGGAAAATTGAGGAATTGAAGAAACTTATTTAGGATAATCACATTAGTTTGCTAGATTCTTCTAATCTAGCATCAACAAATATATCAAGTATACATATTTTGACATATTGTGTGGGCACATGATTTAAGGATGAACAAAGTAGTCAGATGTTATGCATTGAGATCTCATCTTCATCCCATATTGCACCATCCAAATATAGTGTAGCTTCATCCATGGCTTCTAATGGTTCCTTGCAGCTAGTTCATATCAATCTTCCTAATCCACTTCATTGAGAGATCTAATTGCCAGATATTTCACATTTATTTGTGGAGTGCCATCTTTCAAATCTTGATGACACCATTGAAGACATTAATCTCCTTAGTGACATTAGCTACTATGGAGTTGTATCATCTTCTTCAAATGTCATGAGGGAAAATTTAGATCCTCTTGTTCTTTCTCTACTTATATCTACTTTTATAGTGATAATTTATTTAGATTCACGAGTCCCCATATTTGACTTAATCATCATTCATGTTTACACCCTTTATAAGAGTACACGATTATCAGTGGTCCAATTTCCTTACCTATGGTGAGCAACATGCATCTATTGCTGACTATACCTGAATATTGTATGACACCTTACCATCTTATTAATATTTATAATATATTAGAATTAGATTAGAGATAATTGATTAACATTCAAAGGATTGATCTTTGTCATGGATAGTGTTCTACATTCGTTTCCACAAGGTTTTGATCTCTCACTTTTTTAGTTAGGCTTAAGGTTCTCGATTTGATTTTAGCACCTTTGGGCATTAACATAATGAAATTTGAATATATTCGAAATTCATATTTTTATTTTTCTTGCCTCATATTCCTTTTAGGACTAGGAAAATATTTTGCATAAACCTTTGTATTTGCTTCTTCCTAAGGGGGGAAACATTGTTCTACGATCTTGGATCATATTCAATATTCAATGTTGAGAATCTACCATTGACACAAGAAACTACACATTGAGGGGGGTACATGGTCTCTTTTCTTCTCTCTATTATGGGAGATATTTTTCCCTCACATTAAGTTTTATCCTTCTCACTTTTTACAAGGGGGAGAATTTAGTCCTATAGATGCTCAAATTATCCTGACTGATATCATGCACTCGATCCTGATTAACTAACACTAATTCTTCCTTAATCACGTCCACACTAACCATTTAATTGAATAATCTTTATTTAATTAAATTCATCAAAATTCCTCTTAAAATCAAATAATGAACCTTATCAGATTATTTCATCATTTTCCTCCTTTAATTAAATAAATTAACTTTATTTAATTAAATCCTAATGTCTTCATTTAATTAAATAAATCATTTTTTTTAATTGAATCCTAATGTCTTTATTTAATTAAATAAATCAATTTTATTTAATTGAATCCTACAGTCCTCTCTTTAATTAAATAAATCAACTTTATTTAATTAAATCCTAATGTTCTTCATTTAATTAAATAAATCAAATTTATTTAATTAAATTACCAATATCTCAATATCCTCTCATTTGATTTAAATAAACTCAAATGTCTAAATCAAATGTCAAATCAAACTAACTTCATCTAAGTTAATTAATCCTAATTAACTCCTAACACTAATCCTCCATTCCTCTAGCTTTTGCAAGTTGCACATGTAAAACAATTTATTTGATTTATTAATTCCTCCTATTTCCATTCAAATATGGCATATTCTTGGAATATTCCACTTATTTGAATTCTCCCTCCTCAAGGACTTTTGTCCTCCAATTGGCATTAAAGGCTCTTACATATCCTCTCCTTGAGCCAACTTGGCATTAACTCCTCTTACAACTATTCTTGCACAAGCTATCTTTTGAATTTCAAATTCCACCTGCATGCACTTAACATGCACATTGTTCAAAATGTGCTCCACTCTCCTTCATTAGCATGTTGACAAGTGGCACAATACCATTGGTTCAAATGTTAATCCCACATTCATCCTATTCCTCATTCTTCAATTCTTCTCCATTATAAATAGAGGCTTTCTCTATTTGATTTGGCATCCACAATCCATGTAAGATCATCATGCTCATTTGAATCCACAATCATCCACAACTTCATGCAAGATTACTATCTACAAATTTGAGCAAGTTCATCCACATTTTCATCCAAGTTTTCATAGATTTCATCATCCATAGATAGGTTATTGACAATTTTCATCAAGGATCAATCAATCATCATCAAATTTATCAAGGAATTGGGAAAGGGATTCTTTCCACATCAAAGAAGCACCAATTCCCCCATGGGATGCTGGTTCGAGCATTTAGAATAGAATTTCATTAACTTTTACTTGGTATTTTGGCTTTGATTTCAATGTTCTTGTGTTTGAATGAATTTCATGGGGAATGTTTGTTTAGACTTGTTTATTGACTAATGTTTGATTGTTTGTTCATGTTTGAGTAGGTCTAGACCAAGCATTCACATTTTGGCTCTAGAAGGAGGTCCTAGCCTCGTTTTTAACATTTTATGACAAGTTTTCGTCGGCAAGTTTGGTCATGAATCTTGATGTAGCACACCCATGGCTTCTTTCGGTGCATAGGTGGTGACTTTTGGTGCATCCAGGCTCTGTTATAGTGCATATGCAGCATCTTCCAATGCATTTGCCTCCTATTTCAGTGCATATACAGGATATTTTAGAGCATATGGTCCGATTTTTAGTGCATATGGTCTAAGTTTTAGTGCTTTTATAGTCAATCTTAAAATGGCCATATCTTGGTCATATGGAGGTCTTTTTCAAAGCTTTTTTTTTGAAATGGGGTCGAATTTCATAAGCTATGCAATGGTGTAAGTGTTTCTCAAATTTTGAAGAGTTAAAATTTTACATTTTACACCTAAAGTCAAAACACATTGTAACGTGGTATAAATTTTAGGGTTTTTATGCTTAATCATTCATCTAACCCTCATATCTTCTTGTTTCTTGATTTCATCTAACATTTGAGCATGGATTCTAGGTTTTAAGAGTAGCATGGAGCATTGAAGTGAAAGAAAAAACATTTGATATCCATTGTCTAGGAAAAAGAGGAAACAAGGAGGAGATTTCTCATGGCACTTTTTTTCTCATGATTGTAACACGTGTTTTTGAACACTTTGGGGACATTTATAATCTCGTCTTAGGATCTTGTTATCTTCAATTTTAGGACTCAAATACATTTCATTTGGGTTTTAAAAAGAAAAATAAAAGGGTTAAAAAGAACATTAGAAACTCGCTATATTTGCTTTTGGGTTTTAAGAATTGAACAAACAACTCCAAACACTTCATCTTGGTGCTATAAAATGAACCCATTACTGCTTTTGAAGTCTAAAATGAACATGTGTTTTTCTTGTTTTGTAATTTTTTTACAAACTAATATCATTTAAAGGCGTATGCACTTCTCTCACACTTCATGGTGATCTTGAGAATCAAAAGTCTTTTGGTGATATTAGACTGTCTAAAAGATTGCCTCCACACTTCAATTTGGGCTTTTAAAAATTGAACAAATCTTGCTAGTGTGAGATAAGTATATTGCATGTGTTCTCTCTTTGTTCATGCAAACAAAGATTGATCAAACTAAAAATGTACTTACTCACTTTTGTTTACCTTTAGAGGCCCTACCTTGGTGGGAAAAAGTACTCACCCCAAGGGAACGACCCAAGCAGTAACAAGTATAAGCCAGGCTCTTCCGAACTGCTATACAAATTTGTGGTTGCAAAGAAAGTTTGCAATCAACTTAGTGGTGCATGATAGTTCTCCCCCAGTATCTTTATGATGTGTAAAGACCTTGTTCTAAGGGTTGGGAGACCTCTTGAGGGAGTTTATCATCATGTCCTTTGAACCAGATGCACTTATTGCGAACCCTTGTTTAGTAGCCAAAAATTCCAATATTTGTTGGCGTTAGGAGGTCAAACCTCCAAAGTCGTCCCACATACTTGCGATTCTTTATAGAGATGAAAAGTTGGTCATGGGAGATTCGTGAGAACTAAAGCTTGGCTGACCCGCAGAAGTGAGTGTCGTGGAGGGGAACTAGTGTGGTCAAGCTTCTAGTCATCCGCTCTGAATAAGCGTAGCTAAATTTATCCAAGTGGGAAATTCAACAAATATTTTCTTTTCCATCCAAGGATTGTGCAATTTTGAGTTAGTTAAACACATTGTTTGGATCCAAAATCTTGAAAAAAAACATTCAACAAGGACATCAAATTTCAAACCTTTAGAAGAAGCAAATACCTTTGAAAAATCCAAGTGATACTGCTTGTCCCTTGGGATTTCATCCTTAGAGGCTTCTAAGTATTTGGGTTTATATCTCAATTTTCTCTCTAAAGTCAACATTAGGGAACTATTGCATTGATTCTTTTGATTTCCACATAATAGACTTTTTGGTATGAAAAGAAATTGAGACATTAGACATTTAGTTCAAAGGCTAAGCAAGAAAGTGTTTGTGGTAAAAAGGACTCATTAAGCAAAGATAAAAGACAAATTGAACCTCACATGTGTTTTCTCAAATGATTTCCCAAATGATCAAAGTTCCAAAACCAAAGTCCATCAATCGAAACAAACATCTTAGTCTAAGAAATCTCAAGAAACGTCAGTGTATGCTTTATGTAGTTAGAGAAAGATTGGTCTCTAACTTTTACAAACGTGCTTCAAAGGACAATCCCAATTTTTATTCATTCTATTATTGTCAAAA
Organism: Sequoia sempervirens; assembly: GCA_007258455.2. Taxonomy (NCBI): domain Eukaryota; kingdom Viridiplantae; phylum Streptophyta; class Pinopsida; order Cupressales; family Cupressaceae; genus Sequoia; species Sequoia sempervirens. Next base: position 38,158,233 of record VDFB02000002.1, read on the forward strand.
TCCAAGTCTTTTTCAATTTTTTGATTATCTCACTTTGTATGGTTAACAAGTTCTTGGAAGTATAGCATGTTCTTAAATGTCTTGGTCTTGTAAACAAATTCTCTCTAAGTCTCTTAGGATCAGAATCAACACTTTCATCCATCCTCAAACATCAATCAAAAACCATCTCACAAACAAATCTTAGAAATCTTGGAAAAATCCTTCATGCTAGGCTTTTGGAAAATCCTTCCAAATCAAAATCAAAATCATCTTGTTTGACTAAGTGTGTGTGGATTCATCCTTCTTCATACACTTAGTTAAATTATCATCTTATGGACAAGTTTATTCCAAGACAACATCTAACCTCTTAGAGTTTATGAGTTCATTATCAAATCCAAATCAAAATCCAAATCAAACCAAACCAAATCAACTACCAAGTCAAAAATCCAAAAGTCCTAAAGTCTAGTATCTCCTTCAAGGTTTCTTAAGAGTTCAATCATTCACATCATCCATCTTTCATTATCTCATCATCATCGTTTGGATCCTTAACATCTTAGACTTTCTTTCTTTTACCTAAAGTTTAGATCAATCTAAGGAGTTAGAGGTTCACCTCCCACATTCCTAAAAATTGATCCTTATATTATGGTCCAAACTAGATCTCAACACAAGAAGAGCATGGAAACAAACAAAGAAACATCCACTTCAAGTGACTTGAGTCAAACTGCACCCGAAATCAACCCCATTGGATCTAGCAATCCCCCACTCAACCTTCCTCAATTTCCACAATATCTTCAAGAGGGAGGTTTCCAAGTGGAGGATATCACTGACAATTTCCTAGGAATGACTCAAGATGAAATCATAGAAATGGTCCAAAACCCTGAAAATGGCTAAATTATCAACACAATGATGAGGCTTAATCCTTCACAATACATGTTAGAACTAGCAAAGGGCTAAACTCTCTTCTGACTATGATATAAGCAGTATTGTGGAGAGACCTCTTGGGATTATGCCACCGGTCTCATACACACCTTCCTTCCAAAGCATCATTCAACCCATCCCACAACCAATTTCATCTCATGCTCCAATTCAACCCATAGTTACCAAGGGGAGTTCATTGCTTCATGCTCTTTAAAAACATCCCCTTGTAAACAACCAAGACTTGGATGCAAACACCATCTTGGGTCAATCTGTCCCACAAGATCCAAAACACCCATACATTCTACTTGTCTTTCATGACACCAACAATCCATCTGCCTTCTCTACAACACCGACATATTCCCTTAACACACAAGTCTCTCTCCCCATGACTTCACAAGGATAAGGGGGACTATTTGGAAAAGGGGGAATCTTTGATCCCTCATCATCACTTTCTCAAGGGAACACACCACCCATCTTCCCACCATTTCCCCCTCTACCACTAACATCCACACCAATCCTCAGTTTAGGGAAACCCCCTTTACCAATCCTCCAATCATGAATCAAACCAACATACCAAATCCTCTGATCATGCCACCGATATCGCAACACCAGGTAGCACCAATCCAAACAACACAATCAATCACCACATCATCTACAACACCCCAAATACCTCAAAACATGGTCTCCCAAGGACCTAGCATATCAATCACACCATCTACCACACAACCCCCTATTATCAATCCAACAACACCTCAATAGCCACCTCAACAAACCCTCGTCACAAAATCTCATACCATTCCAAATCCTCCACCTCCACCACCAAAACAAAACCTGGCAAACCAATACAATATCACACTGCAAGTTGCTCAACAATCCTACTAAAAATCACTTCAACAATTTCAAAATTAACAAGCTACACAAGCTATACATCAAGCCGTGCAACAAGCACAACAGGCTGCCCAAGCCCAAGCTTTATTGCAACAACAAGCCACCCAAGCTGCACAAGTTGTGCAAGCAACACAAGCTGCACAAGTTGCGCAAGAAACACAAGCTGCACAAATTGTGCAAGCAACATAGGCTGCACAAGTTGTGCAAGCAACACAAGCTACATAGGTTGCCCAACAAGCTCAAGCTTAGGCACAAGCCAAATATTAAGTCCAACAAGCACAAGCGCAAGCACAATATCAAGCAGCTCAGCAACAAGCATATCAACAAGCTTTACAATAGTACCAAGAGCAACAAGAAGTAGCTAAGCAACTAGCCCAACAACAAGCATTGTTGGCCCAACAATGACAATACCAACAACAAGCATTGTTGGCACAACAACAATTACAAGCATACCAACAAGCACTGATTGCACAAAAAAGCTTGCAACAACCTCCCACAAACATGCAAAACACCCCACCCATCACTCAAACAATCAAACCACCTCAAAATGCATTCATCCCACCTCCTGATCCACAAAATGATGTGTCTGCACAAATCAAATTGCTTTCACAACAAGTGCTAGACCTCCAATATGGAAAAAAAATGAAAACGCCAAACAATTTGTGCCCCTATCCATTTGACATAAGCATTGTGTTGGTACCATTCCCAAAAGGGTTTGAAATCCCTAAATTTGACAAATATCGTGGGACGGGTAATCTTGAAGATCACATCAAGGAATTCCAGGTACATTGTATGGAAGTTGCATACAACAACACTTATCTAATGTGACTATTCCCTCAAAGTTTGGCTAGAACAAAAATGGAATGGTTCTCTCGCCTTCCTCTTAGAATAACAAATCTACAAGAAATTATGGACGCATTCATACAAATCTACACATTCAACATAGGCATGGATGTGAGTCTAGAGGAACTATCTACTCTCAAACAAGCTAAGGGGGAAACATTCACATCCTTCTTACAATGATGGAAATCCAAGGACAATAGGAGAAAATAGACCATGCCAGAAGAACAAAAAATTTGTACTTTCATCGCCAATCTTGAAAAAACCTTGTCCTTCCATCTAAAAATGCAATGCATCAACACATATGACCATTTGATCCCCAAGGTGCTCAACATCGAAAGAGCCCTTATTGCACAAGGGGGTACACCCACACATCAAGAATATAAAGAGAACCTCCCATCAACCAGTTACAATGAAAAACCCCGCACATGGGCAAAGAACAAGAATGTCACTAATGATGGTGTGGTTCACGCCAAGGTTATAATCAGTTCCCCAAAACAAAACACACAATCATACCGACAATCGCAAGTCAACAATAAAAAAAACACACAAGCCAACACAATATCACAACAACCCAACATTCAAGTGGTCAATAATCTGAATAATCAAGGGGGACCACCTCCATGGAACAAGTATCCCCCCAAACAAAAATATACACCCCTAGGGGAATTAATTGAATCTGTCATGAAAAAACTAGTACAAGAGAATCTCATTAAAATCCTTGTTTAAGAGAATTATCAAGAGCCCCAAGTGAAACCACCATGGTATAACGAAAATCACCTTTGTAGTTTTCATAAAGTCAAGGGACACATGACGACCAGTTGCATGAGATTGAAAAACTTGATCCAAGACCTTATTGATGACATAACTATAAACGTTGAACAACCTGCAGGAAACCAAGACCTTAAGATATACATGAATCTGATGCCAGATCACAATAAAGGGAACAACAATGGAAATACAAAGTATGGCAATGTAAACCATGTTTACGATCATGTTGTTGCATTCTTAGATGGATGGGTCACTGTTGTTAACGTCAAGGGAGCCAAAGCTGATTATGGAGTCACCACATGTAGTGGCAAGGTTACTATTTTTGGACCATCCCAACCATCCAAGGCCCCAACCTCTAATCCAAAATCTATTCCCAATGGTTATAATGTCTTGGACCAGTTGAAAAGAACCCCTACCCAGATCTCCATCATGGAGTTGCTGAAAATCTCACCTACACATAGGAAAATCCTAGAAGCATTGGCTTCATTCACTGTCCCCACATATCTTGATGCAGACCAGTTCCAAGCTATGGTTAGACACATCACCACATCACATCTCCTAACATTTTCTCATCAATACTTCCTAACACAACCATCTCATAACCATGCACTCCATCTTGAAGTCCTAGTCCATAAGAATAAAGTCAAAAGAGTCTTGGTGGATGGGGGTGCAGGTCTAAATATTTGTACTCTTAAGCTAATAAAGAATCTATGATTCTCTGAGGACATCATTGAAAAAGGTAAAGGTATAACAATCAGGGCATATGATGATCAGGAAAGAGTGTTTCAAGGCACTATTCAACTCCCTATTCAAGTAGGGCCAACCATCATGGAAACTACATGCCAAGTCCTTGATCTTAAATTACCTTATAATATCCTTCTGGGGTGCTCGTGGATCCATGGGATGCAAGCTGTTGCCTCCACCTTTCATCAATGTGTCAAGTTTCCCTATCAAAATCAAGAGGTCACAGTCCATGGTGATCCCGAGCCATTTTATTATTGCGAGAACCTAAAATCCAAGTACTACAAAATACCTCAAGTCCCAAAGAATGATGAAGGCCCTATAACTCTGTTTGTAGACCCACCCACCTTAGCCTCTACTTCTAAGACAAAGACACCTGCCATTCCAGACATCTTTGATATCAAATTCATTATCCAAGACAATGGGTGTGGGGATTACAAAATGAAAAAGAGTGCCTTTTTAATAGGAGAATTACCTCAATCTCCTAGGTCTTGTGGGAAGCCCCAACTGATTGAAACATTAGCCCAAACCTTTAAAGCATACCCCTCTATATTCAAATGTTGGGGAGACCTAATTCAGGAAGTGTTAGACAAAAAGGACATATCTAGTTTGATATATCAAGATGAAAGGCCCATACCCGATCTTCCCATGGATGATAATAACAAAGGACTACAGATGATGCTTGACATGGGCTATAATAGAAACAAGAAACTTGGGAAAAATGACAATGGTCTTTTAGTACCTATCATTCCTGAGAAGCGTATAAGAAATCTTGGCCTTGGATGTACCCCTCCAAAAATAACCATACTTGGCAAAAGTGCCTCGGTTAGAAAAGTCAAAGCTCCTCTTCAGTTACCAATGTCCACAGGTCTACCTTTAGATAACTTTACCTTTGACATAACTGATGTGTGTGATGAGGATCCCATAACTGATCTACCCATGCTATTTGAGGATTCCTCCCTTCTCATGATTAGTACCCTATCTTTTGAGTCAAACAACCAAACCCATGAGCTAAACCTACTCTATCTCCAACTCATCGATTACAACCAACGAGGACCACCAATTTTGGACACATTCAAAAACGATGAGGCTCTCTCAAAATTCATGGGATTGTGGGATACTACACCATGTGGATATCACAAAGATGGGTTCAACATTGTGCTAGACACACATGCCTACTATGGGGAGATGACTGAATCCCCCAATCACAAAAGTGAAAATTTAAGAATAATATTTAGGTCTTTGAGTGAAAACCACACTGTGGCACTCTCTGACCCAAAAATAGTAAAAAAAAGAATGCATCCAATGGTGAAAACCTCTCTGAGGCACCAAAGGATGAGGGATTCAATCTTTCCCTTAGTGCTATTCATTAGGAGAAGTCAACAGTCTTAGTAGAAAAGTGCAATTCGGTCAACTTGGGAACATAAGAAACGCCACATATCACCTTCTATGTAGAATCACTTTTGACAGAAGAACAAGAACTCCTAGCTGCATTTTTAAGAGAAAGAAAGATATATTTTGTATGGACCCATGCCGACATGGCTGGTCTTGATTCAAAATTTGTGGTTCACCATCTAGCTGTCTATCCAGAAGCAAAACCAATAAGACAAAAACTAAGAAAGATGCATCCACAAATAGCATTATTGGTCAAGATGGAATTATAGAAGCTCCTTGATGTTGGTTTCATATGACCAATTGATTATCTAGAGTGGGTTTCAAATCTTGTACCTATCTCTAAGCCCAATGGGGGCATCTGTATCTGCACTGACTTCAGAGATTTGAACAAAGCATGTCCCAAGGATGATTTCCCTTTCCCAAACATAGATATGATTGTGGATATGACGATAGGGCATGAAATGCTATCACTAATGGATAAATTCTCAGGGTACAATTAGATCATGATAGCTAAGGATGACCAAAACAAGATGACTTTCACTTGTCCATGGGGGACATACTGTTGGAACATGATGCTATTTGGGTTAAAGAATGCATGAGCTACCTATCAAAGAGCTTTGACCCTAATCTTCCATGATATGATTCACAAAATCATGGAAGACTATGTGGATAAAATATTGGCCAAATCAAAGAAATGTCAGGATCACATAGCGACACTAAGCTCCATCTTCGACAGGCTAGAAGAATACAAGGTGAGGCTCAATCTACAAAAGTGTGTCTTCAGAGTATAATTAGGCAAGTTACTAGGGTACATTGTATCTATGAGAGGAATTGAGATAGACCCTACCAAAGTCAAAGCAATTCTCGATGTGGAGGCACTAAGAACCTTGAAGTAGTTGAGAGGTTTACAGGGAAGACTCCAATCCATTCGCCAGTTTATAGCATAGTTAGCAGATAAGGCTATCCCATATTTTCATCTACTCCACAAGGGGGTAGCATACAAATGGGGCAAGAAATGTGACTAGGCTTTCAATAAGATCAAGGAGTACTTGATCACACCACTAGTCTCATGCCACCAATTCTAGGAAAGCCATTGATCCTGTATATATCGGCAACAACAACAACCCTTGGTGCTCTCTTAGCTCAACATGATGAAAATGGGAAGGACAGAGCTATTTACTACATTAGTAGAACCATGGTGGGACACAAGCTGAATTACACATCCATTGAGAAGGCTTGCTTAGCAGTTGTGTTTTCTGCACAAAAATTCAGACATTATATGCTAGCACATCAGATAAAACTCATTGCCAAGATAGATCCTCTCAAGTATTTGCTTTCTAAAGCAACACTCATAAGGAAAACAACTAAATGGGTTATGATCCTGACAAAACACAACATTGAGTATGTAGAATGGAAGGCCATTAAAGGACAAGTAATTGCAGATCAGCTGGCAGAGGCATCGATATATTAAGAGAACCCATTGATATTAGAATTTCCTGATGATTCCATCTTTAACATAAGCGTAGTAGATCACTAGAAAATGTATTTTGATGGATCCTACACACAACATGGGTTAGGAGCTGGAATCTTCTTCATTACACCACAAGGAGATTGCATACCCAAGTCATATAAGTTGTCTTTTCCTTGCACAAACAACATTGCAAAATATGAGGCTCTTGTCATAGTACTCAAAATAGTAGTACAATGGTAGATCATGGCACTCAAAGTCTATGGAGACTCGCAACTAATCATCAACTAGGTCAATGACGACTACCAAACAAAGGATGACAAATTGACCCCATACAAGAAACTAGTGGAAAGCCTCAAAGAATTCTTCATTGACATTACATTTGAGCAAATACCAAGAGAAAATAACAGAGTAGTGGATGTTATGGCAATGATTGGATCGCTACTAGATATCCCACACAACGTCCCTGAGCAAGAATTCCTTGTAGAGCAGCTTCTCGTACCAACATTTGAGGTACCAGAGTCTGAATTTGTGTGTGAAATCGTTGGTCTTGGTGATCCTTGGTATCATGACATATACACATACTTGAGAATAGGAGTCTTCCTTGTTGATATAACCCCGAACCTTAAAAGAACATTTGTCAAGAAGTCATCCCGCTTTGTTATCTTAGGAGACACCCTATACCATAGGAGTATTGAAGGAACCCTTTTACGATGCCTAAATGCTGAGGAAGCTTTGCTTGCTTTAACCGAGGTACACAATGGCATTTGTGGGTCACATTCGAGTGGTATGAACTTGACCAAGAAACTGCTGAGGACTGGATACTATTGGCCTACAATGGAGGGGGAAGATCACGACTATGTCCAAAGGTGCTTGCAGTGTCAACAACATGGGTATCTCATCCATGCACCAGCTTAGGAGCTCCACCCAATCATTACACCTTGGTCCTTTTCGCAATGGGGGCTCGATCTCATTGGAAAAATCACCCCCACCTCATCCAGTGGACATAAGTTTATCATCACCACCACAAAGTGCTTCACGAAGTGGGTAGAGGCCATTCCCATGACCTATATCATAGGAAAGCAGATTTCCAAGTTCATCTTGAACTACCTAATTTGTCGCTATGGTGTCCCTCAAGCCATTATCTCAGATAACGAGACACCTTTCAAAAACCAGGATGTTCAAGACCTATGCCAAAAGTTTAATATCCAACATTGCTTCTCCATTCCATACTACCCCCAAGGAAACAAAAAAGTTGAGGCTACCAATAAGACCATTTTGAAAATCCTAAAGAAGACAGTCAATGACGTTGGTCGTGACTGGCACTTACAACTAAATCCCTCCTTATGGGCTACCGAACGAGTATCTACACGCCTACAGGTGCAACCCATTTCTCCCTAGTATACGGATCAAAACCATCCTTCCCATTGAGATTGAGCTCCAATTCTTAAGAATATCATTGTAGAATCTCATTACTGATGAAGAAAATTGGGTGTCATGGTTGAACGAGTTGGAACTACTAGATGAGCGACACATGGATGCCTTAAACCATTTGCAAGTCTACCAAAACTATCTCAAGTGAAGCTACAACAAGAAGATCAGGAGTCAGACCTTTCAAGTCAGAGAGCTCTTATTGAAGGAAAATAAAAAAAATGTGCCAAATCCGGACAACAAGGGCAAGTTTGAACCTAATTGGTTGGGGCCCTTCATCATCACAAAAAGCTACAAATCATAAGCATATCAGTTATCCACACCAGAAGGTGAACCTCTGCAAGAGCTTATCAATAGCTCCCATCTCAAAAAGTTTTATGCCTAAAAATTCCAAGGTGTAAATCCAAAAATCCAAAAAAAAAATTAGAAAAAGGATTGAAAACAGTAAAGAAAAAAATATTCCTCTAGTGAAATCCACTTCGGTGGCGCTTTGGGCAAGTACCTTGGTGAAAACCTGGCAAACAAGAACCTTGTATAAATAAGCACTTTCCATCCACCATGATCTCTATGACTTGTTCTAAATCATTCATCTATCACACTTCCATATCTCCATCCATCACCCATTTGCATCTACATCATAGCTTGATCCTGTGTTCATATCATGATCCCTTCTAGTACTACTCGATCCATTCCTAAGGTCAATTTGTCTCGCCTATATCGGAGTAGTCTATCACACCACGTTGGGGGCATGTTCTTATATCTGCATCAGATCGGACTCATGTATATTCTTGAAATCTTCCCTAAAATTAGAAAGCTCGAAAACATCCAAAATATATCAAAAACCCAAAAACAAGTCAAAAATTCAAAAAAAGTCAAAGCATAGAGTTGTCTTGTCAAACTACAGGTCTCTGAGCTTTGAACGTAGGCAAGGTTGATCTTTGATCATCCATTGAGACACTTAGGTTAGTCCTTTAAGAGTCCATCATAATAAACTAGCAATCCATTGTTCATATCTCATCAATAAATGAGTGTATGTCAGTCAAGCTACGTGGTCTCTGTGTGTATAACGTAGGCAAGGCTAATCTTTGATTAGCCCTAGAGGCCCCTATGATAGGTCTTTAGGTTAGGTTCTTGGTCAAAAGCTCAGAAAACACAAAACATTAGAAAATTGGAAAATCAAAACATTTGTAAAACATCTTAAAAATACCAAAAACAACTTCAAAACATTTCAAAAACATCCAAATATTTGAAGAAATCCATCCATCCCATTTCACATTCACCTGCAATAAAAATCCGCTCATAATAAACAATCATCATCTTCAAACTTTGGTAAAACAATCAGAAACAAGTATCGCAAACTAAAAGTGTAAACTTAAACATCAAAGTCTTAAGTCTAGGTCAATAGGAAAATAAGTTGGTCAAATCTTGATATAAATAGCCCATCATCCAGTCAATCCCAAAATCATCTTATAACATCATGTCCTAGGATGCATCCTTCCTACAATGGACATCAACATCAAGCATCACCATAGTTTAGTCTTGGCTAGAGGTATGAAGAACATTGGCTTGTTTATTTTCTTGATCTTTTCTTTTGATTTATCTTATTACGCATGTTCCAATGACCTCTCGATGATGTCTAATCAAAAATATTTAGAGAAAAAGCAATGGGGCAATTATCCTTATCTTTTTATCTGTTGTGCTTATTGGATATTCTTGTAATATAACTTTGGTCATGCATGTTTTGTTTGGTTTGTAGGGAGGATGTTTTAGGTGTCTTTTTGACTACATTGGAAGGCTTGCCTTTTTATGTTTTGGTCCGAGACGTTTAAAATATCTGAGTTGCATTCTAAATATGATTCTGTATGCCAGGTGTGAACAAGGATACTCCTATTTGATTGTCGATTCAAAGTACATCTCACTAGGTACAATGCCATCCTAGTTCTTTATACCTTGATGCATCGTATCTATGTGTTATAAAAAATAAGGTAAGTAAGCTCTTTTAAAATCCCAATCTCTGATAAGTGAAACATCATTAATCTCTCATCATTATTTCTAATAAAGTCTCGGCAGATCATGAACTTGTTGGATCCTCTTGTCATCATCTCATTTCTTCTTTCTTCTCTCCTCGCTAACATGGTATCATGACGGTCAACCAAACATCACTAATGCATCCATCTTGCATCCATAAACCATCAACATGTTGCATATCATTCATATCATATATAATAGGAAACATTGATTATCTCACATGCATTGCATTCTTATCATTGCATAATATAAATTGGTTATTCTAAGCATCTTAAAACCATCTCATTTGCATCATCATCATAACATCCATACGTCAATCTTCAACATCTTTGTCGTGAGATTGACCCTCAAATCAAACTTTTTTCCCGATCTCTCGAGGGGGCAATGTACTAGCATACTTGTTTTCATTGGGGCAACAGTGGGGCATCTAAAAAAATAAGATTTTTTTTGAATTTTGATATCGGTAAGGTTATTTTTTGAACCAATGTAGCAGGTACATTGCTTCAAAAAGGGGAAAAATGTAGGCGCTCAAATTATCCTGATTGATATCATACACTCAATCCTGATTAAGTAGCACCGATTCTTCCTTAATCACGCCCACACTAACTATTTAATTGAATAATCTTTATTTAATTAAATTCATCAGAATTCCTCTTAAAATTAGATAATGAACCTTATCAGATTATTTCATCATTTTCCTCCTTTAATTAAATAAATTAACTTTATTTAATTAAATCATAATGTCTTCAATTAATTAAATAAATCAATTTTATTTAATTGAATCCTAAAGTCCTCTTTTTAATTAAATAAATCAACTTTATTTATGTAGACACCTAAATTTGACCACTTCCATATGGTCAAAGGCGTCTCCTTAACCATCCTCTTGCTCATCTAATTCTTCTTTGCCAGTATTAATTAAATCACTCATTTAATTAATATTTCATGTCTTCCATAAGGTTTCCAAATTATTTAATTTAATAAATACTTTCCCCCTCTTTCCTCTCTAAATTAAATAAATGTATCACTTTATTTAATTTAGTCATATTATGTTTTGAAATTTTAAATTTATTTTTAAATTCCCCACTTTCTCTCTCAGTGTCACATCCTCCAACTTTTGCAAGTTGATCCCTAATCCATCTTAGCAATCTAACCCTCTTTCTTAGTCATAATTAATTTATGATTAAGATGTGCACACCCCTAATCATCATTAGGGTCCCATCCTCCATAATTTCCCACTTACCTTTAATCTGTCATTAACTTGTCTAATCAAGTACTTGCACAACCTTAATCACTTAATTAGGTCATTCTAATCCCCATATCATTTATGGAATGTCTCCTAAGTCAAGCTTCTTAAAAGCTTTCTCTTTTTGAAGAAGGCACTCCATTCCCTATATGAATTTTTAATTCACATTTAATCTCCCAATGCATCCCTTGGAATTTAAAATTCCTTTTCTCATCCCCATGTGGATATTTGAGGAATTTTTAATTCCTCACATGTCCTCTCACCCACATGGGGACAAAGACCTCCTTTCTGAGGAGATCTTGTCCAATCCCAAGGTAATATGTACTACCTCCATGTCATGTACTCTCCATCCAACTCATGTACACATCATCCTTTTCTAGCCACTTCACATGCCACATGTCAAGACATGAGGGCTTGCGAGTTCTCAACTCACCTTAGCCCTACATATTGATCTTGGTGGCTCAATCTTGACCGTTCATTTCCCTAGAGAATTCCAAAATCTCTATAAATACCCCCTCTTTTCTCTCATTTTAGGGGAGATCATTCATGCTAGCCAAACTCTTGCAAAAAATTTTCTTGAGCCATACTTAGCCAAATTTCCATATTTGCATTCATTTTCACTCATCTCTCCATCCTCATCCCATCTTTAGCTTGCATATCTTGCCATCCAAGGAGCATACAACATCGAAGATCGAAGGGCCAACCAATGGATAACATAACAAGGTGAAATCTTTCATTTTGCTTTGCTAAGTTAATCATTAGGCTAATCTTAAAGTGTAGGGTGTTTTTAGTTGTTATTTGCTCTCTTTGTTTGCTATTAATTTTCTAACACTCATTTTCGCCCTATCACATTTTTGGCACACCCGGTGGGACCCACAAATGGGTCTCTTGCTTTCACGTTTGCTATTTTTTTACTTTTTACAGGTGTAGGTTACAGAGGGGTGGACCCGACCTACATAGGGGCGAACCTGACCTACAGAAGGGCAGACTTGACCTTCCTAGGGAAGAATTGACCTACAGGGGCAGACTTGACCTGATAGACAGGCGGACCTGCCCTCCATAGGCAGACTCGACCTTGCCCAAGGGCGGATCTACCCTCCACAAACTCAGAAACTGAATTTTTGCAAAATTTTCACAGAGGGGCAGACTTGACCTGTAGACAAGCGGACCTGACCTACAGACAAGCGGACCTGACTTGTAGACAGGTGGACCTGCCCTCTAGACAAGCAGACCTGACCTCTAGATAGGTGGATTTTCCTTAGACAGCTTTTTCCAGAAGGTAAAATTTTAGTTTTTAGCACTCCTTTTGATTGTTTTAAGGGTTTTTAACCCCTAACTTAGGCACATAGTTTAACTAGGGGTGTTAATTAACCTTGTTTGACATGTTTTTTTGGTAAGCTATTTGACGTATCCAATCCCCTTGTGCCATTTGGAAATCTTGGGTGACGAGAAATCGTAGCTTACCAGGTCTTTTGAGTCATCCTTTTTTATTTTTCTTAGCGGGACCTGCTTGGGGATTTCATCACCCCAAGGGACAATTCCAACCACGCATACCGGTGGGGTATATAAAGGAGGGAGAGCAAAAGTTGTACCTCAATCCAACCACGTTGTAATTGGTGAAGCGTCGAGATAATGTGAAGAGTTGGTCTGAGCCTTTAAGGTTCCCGACTCACGCTTGTAATGGGTTGGTGTTCACAGTTTGGGCCTCACGTATCGGGTGTATATCGAGGACTCCCTAGTAACTATGTTCATCCTATATTAGAAGATTTTTTCTACCATACCCTCTCTACTAGACTTAGGTTTGTGTTGTCTGAATTGTCTTCTTTGTGTGAAACTAGTGATTGTCTGATTCATTTCGCTCAGCCATATCCTTTTCATTGATGATTGTTGTGTTTTGAGTCCTTTGCCTTGGTCATTTTGTCAAAATTTAAGTTTAAACCTGTTCAAGGGTGAACCTGACCTCTAAACAGGAGCACCTGACCTCTGACCAGGTGAACTTGACCTTGAACCAGCCTTTTCTAGCATTTTTGAGAAAAATTTGACCAATTTTTTCTCCATAGGCGGACCTACCCTCCCGATAGGCGGACCTACCCTCCTGACACGCAGACCTGCCCTTCAAGGGTGGACCTAACCCATCCAGGGGTGGACCTGACCTATAAACTAGTCCTTTGGAGCTTATTTTAGCCATTTTGACCAACTTTTGCTCCATAGGCGGACTTGCCCTCCCAACAGGCATACTTGACCTCTGGACAGGCGAACTTGCCCTCCACAGGTGGACCTGATGCATCTAGGGGTGGACTTGACCTTTGACCCACCCCTTTCAGGACTGTTTTGACAAAATTTGACCATCTTTTGTTCCTTGGACAGGCCTGCCCTTTCACAGGGGCAGACCTGACCCTTGACAGATCAACTTTTTCATTCGTTTCGTCATTTGAGACCCTCGTTTCATCATTTTGATCACTCATCTCCCTGTTCCGAACATCCGTACACCCATTTTGAGAATCTGTTCGCCATCCTAAACATTCATCCCCTCAGTTCGGGCATCCGTTCACCCATCCGAAATCCTCATTTACCCATTTTGAACCCACATTCTGGTTATCGTTTCTCCGTTTCAGATCATCGGTATTCCATTGAAACCTCGTTAAAGCAGTCATCCAAATTGACCTAGGTATTCATCTCTAATCGTCATCCATCAAAACTGACTTAGGGTAGTCATTGTCCTAAGTTAATCATCCTTGTCGGCCCAATCAATCCACTTCAATCTCAAGTTGGATTCGGTGTCGTTATCATGCATCCACCCTTTAGTCAGTTAATCAACACCTAGCGTTACAAAGGATCACTCTTGAACTCAATTTCATATTCTGGTCATTATTGTTCATCTTAATCAATCACCAATCCAAATCAAATCATCACATCATCCAATTCAAATTGACCAATTGTCTACCAATCAACCCAATTCGATCTCATCAAAAAAATCCACTTTGGTCAAATCAAATCAATCCTATCGAGCCACATCCTCATCAACTAATCAATCATCAAATCGAATCAATCCTATCGAGCCACATCCTTGGCAGCTAATCAATCATCAAAATCAAATCAATCCTTTCATCACCAAGGTCATCCTAGCATCCTAGTCCATCATATCATCTTGCATGCTCGTTCAGACCCAGTCACAAACAAGGAAAATGGCCTAGCAACAATCCCAACCAAACATCCCTCAAGATCCAAACAACATAGCTAATGCCTCGCAAGACCCCCATAATGGTGTGAACATCCCTTGGGATCCACACAATGGTACATCATCACAATCCAATATTGATAGTCAAAACACATCACCACTCGGGGACGAGAACATGGTCAACCAACCTAAACTTACCTTTGAGGAACACTTTAGTAACCTTGTCAATGTGCAAATGATAGATCACCTTCTCGAAAAGCATGGGGAAGAAATCTTGGCTCACTTAATTGAAAAAGGTGTCAAGCTACTGTCGGGTATCGACCTATCCAAATATAGCGGTTCCACACCTAACATACCCCAAGGTTCACAAAATGCACTAGGTAGTTCATATGTCCCCAATGTACCTCCCGTAGAAGGTTGGCATCAATTTGAATTCGGCAACGTCGTTCTGTATCCCGTTAGTAATCCTCTGCATCCCACAATCTCAGTCATAGGGGCTCCTCAAATAGCTAATCCCAAGGATCCTTTTTCCTTTGGCATGCCACAAAACGTTCGACAACCACAACCATTAATGCTAATGACACCACCCCTTTCAAATCAACCTCTTGTCAGCACTGGGGGCAGTCCTTTTACTGTAGTACCGCTGCCTTTTGGGGCCACAAACCTACCATCGCCTTCATATGCATCTCTACAACCTCCCTAATCTAACCTACCACCTCCGTTATTGCCATAAGGTACATCCCAACCAAGTGCCCCTTTTGGTACCCAACAACCACCTTTGAAAAACACCCCTATGTTATCTTAGACACCCCAACAACAACAACCGCTATATAACCCGCTAATTTCTTCGCAACAACCACCATACCAGTCACAAAGCAATTTGTCCCGACCTCCCACTCAAACCATATCCCTGTTCCTCGCATCCATCCAACGACCGCAAGCTCAAACACAATACAACATCCCGTCTCGGCCCCCACAACATCTCACATCACATCAACAACCACCACAACATCATTATTACCATAACCAACAACAATCCTAGTAGCAACCACCTTATGTGGCCTCCCAACAGTCACAACAATACCCTTAGTATCAACAGGTCAATCCGCAACATCACATCCAAGCTCCTCAACAACCTACCTCACATTTTTACCAAACAAATCCGTACTATACCCTACAACAACAACCCCCGTACTTGCAAAATCCCTTGGCATACCCACAAGGGACGTCATCATCCCACTACCAAAATCCATACCTCAACATTTGGACGCTCTCTTAGCAGGATCCTTTATCGTCCTACCATCCATATCCATCCAACCCACCACCAGTCAACTCAGATCTGTTAGAAATCATAGTCGCTCTGAAAGATCTTCAAGCTGAGACTGGCAAACAATCGTTCAAGTTCGAAGACATATGCTCATATCCATTCGATCCCTCCATCTCATTGATCCCCTTCCCTAAACATTTTGAAATACCAAAATTCGACAGATACAGGGGGAACAAAGATCCTAAGGCCCACTTGTAGGAGTTTTACTCCCAATGTCAAGAATTTATGCACAATGACAAATATCTCTTGCGCCTGTTCCCACGAAGCATGACAGGAAATTCCCTAGAGTGGTTCATGAGCCTTGAACAAGGGTCCATAAAATATTTTGTGGACCTATCCAAAAAATTTGTCTCCTGCTTCTTCAATTTGGAGGACACTGACACCTTAGATCTCTTAAAAGAGAAACAACGTGAGGGGGAAACTTTTTCTAGCTACCTTCAAAGGTGGTGTGCGCTAGAAAGTCGAATGAAAACCCCTCTAAAAGAGGACATGGTCACCCTCTTTGTGGAGAACTCTCATCTTGACATGGCTCATAATTTTAGGTTACATTATGTCACCACTTTCACGGAGATAGTGGAAAAGGGACCTATCCTTGAACGTGCCCTTATTGCCAAGGGGCACATCAAGATACACAACTACAACAAATAAAGGTCATTTGGGGATAAGCCACGTTTTTGGAATAAGAACAAAAATGCAGTGAATGACGGCGTCACCGATACTAAACACGTCCAAGTGGCTAATACATCTCAGAGGCAACAACCATTCGTACCTAATGCCATATCCGTACCACAGGGGGCATCTCATCCTCCTCAACAGCCAAACCAGAACAGTCAGGGGAACACTAAACGCTAGTATGCTCAATTAGGAGAACCCCTGAGTGTCATATTCAATAAGTTGTTACAGATCAACTACCCAATCACCTACCCTGTCACCAAACCACTTGATGAATCCAAACCTAACCCTGCATGGTTTAGGGAAAATGAATATTGTGAGTTCCATAAAATCAAAGGACACACTCTGAATAAGTGTTAAGGTCTCAAAAACTATGTCCAAGATCTTATTGATTGAGGAGATATCAAAGCTGACACTAGTCAAGCTTCGTCGTCTAATGCTCAATTACAGATATATCAAAATGCCTTTCCAAACCATAATCAAGGCATGAGCACCTCCAGTAGCAATCCCCAAGACAACAACACAAATAATGTAAGCTATAAGAATGTACCCCTCAATTACGAGGGTATTATTCATTACATTGAGCAGGTAGAACCCCGTGTATCTATGATACATGTCAAAGCCAAAGACCCTCAATGTGTTGTTACTACACGATGAGCTCACATCACTGTCCCTACAGCCTTCGCACCCGCCCAACCAACTCTTGTAAACTCTCAGTACAACATTCTTGATCACTTAGGAAAGACCCCGGCTCATATCTCCATCTTGGAACTTCTTAAGTCTTCCCTTGTGCATCAAGAAATCCTCAACAGAGCCTTACAGGAAACCCATGTACCTAATGACATCGATCCCACACGATTCCAAGTATTGGTAGGACACCTGGTTTTATCTTATCAGCTGCACTTCAACCAGAATGACATGCCAAACATTGATGCCAATCACGACCACCCCTTGCATATCGAAGTCTTGGTTGCCTGTCGTAAAATAAAAAGGGTCTTGGTAGATGATGGCTCTACCCTCAATCTGTGTACTCTGAAATTCATAAAATAGGTGGGGTATACTCAAGCAAATTTAAGTAATCAAGTCATCACAATCAAGGCCTATGATAATGCAAAAAGAAATTCAGAAGGAATTATCAGTCTTCCTATCCAGGTTGGACCTATAGTTCAGTACACTACCTGTCATGTCCTTGATTTGGACTTACCATATAATATCCTCCTTGGCCACCCATGGCTTCATGCTATTCAAGCCATCCCCTCCACATACCATCAGTGCCTAAAATTCCAAGTCAATGGACAAGAGGTCACCATTTATGCTGACCCCCAACCATTTGAATATTGACGCGCTTTAGAAGCGTCCTTTCCCCATTTACATTATTGTCCTGGGGTTGAAATGGGGGCATCTCAGTCATCATCTGCTAATCCACCCTCCACCATGATAGCCACTCCATCCTCCACCACCAATCCTTCAATCACCAAAGTACAGATCATTGACAAGGGGTGTGGTGAATACGAAATGCATACTGCTCTTAATGTAGCAACCATGCCACTGTCACCACACGAGTACGGTCAACCTTCATATGCTACTCCAAAGGAAGACAAGACTATCATCTTCAGTGCAAAAAACATTCCTACTACCACTTTCAGGTCCCCTAGTATCAAGATAGATGCACCAGAAGAGGATATAAGTCAATGGGTATACTGAGAAGAACCCCAACCAGATCCTCCTCTAAAGGAAATTTTTTAGGAAGCATATCCTAGGTCGGCTAAGTTTGCAGAGAAGTATAACTACCAAGGAAGGGGCCTAGGTAAAGAAGAACAGGGGCAGTTGCAACCTATTGATACATCAAAGCTGCCAAAGAACATAGGCATCATATACGACAAAAAGTAGAAAGGCCCTGCAACATCGTCTAATACTTCCAATAGTGTTTTTGTGGACGATGGCTCATTGGAAGACATACCTGAGGAGGAATCCATGATACGTGCATATGATGACGTCGATCACACATACCTATCATCCATGTTTGAATGCCTATTCATTTGTACCATTAGCCTATCCCTTCGTCACCCTGAACTTATTGATTGGGACCTACGTGACAGCACACCCATCAATATGTCTATAGATACATATGTCAACCTTATGGGATTGGGGGAGGATGAACACTCCAGTCGCAAAAATAAGAATAAGAAAAATAAAAAGTGGTCACCTAATGAAAACCTCCCTGAGGCACTTCTTGACCTTGAAAGAGTAAAAATAAAGGACGCATTTGATGGCAAAAACCTTGAAGAGGTGCCAGAGGATGGAGATGTTCATCTTCCCCTTGTGGGAACTCAGTTATCTGCATGATCGTCCATCCTAATTGAAGAGACTCAAGAAGTTAATTTGGGTACTGCTGAAAATCCTAAGATCACCTATGTAGCCAAGTCACTCTCAAAAAAAGAGAATCCAGTCATCGTGCAGTTACTCCATGAAGGTATTGTTAACTTTTCTTGGTCATATTCAGACATGCCAGGCTTGGACCCCGCTTTAGTGGTTCATCATCTAGACGTTAACCCTGATGCCAAGCCTATCAAATAGAAGCTCCGCAAGATGTGCCCACTAGTGGAACTATTAGTCAAGAAGGAACTGGAGAAGTTACTAGATGTAGCTTTTATCAGACCAATTGACTACTTTGATTGGATCTCTAATATAGTACCAGTTTCCAAACCAAATGGAGACATTCATATCTGCACAGACTTCAGAGATCTTAACGAGGCCTGCCCAAAAGATGACTTCCCTCTACCTAATATTGACATGTTGGTCGACCTCATTGAAGGACATGAGATGTTATCCCTTATGGATGGTTTCTCTGGTTATAATCAGATCCGAATTGCACCTGAGGACCAACACAAGACCGCTTTCACAACACCTTGGGGTACTTTCTATTACAATGTTATGCCCTTTGGTCTCAAAAATGTAGGGGCGACATATCAAAGGGCGATGACGGTCATCTTGACCTCATCCATATCATCATGGAGGATTATGTCGACGACTTGTTAGGAAAATCTAGAACCCGAGCAGAACATCCTATCGTCCTGAAAAAGATCTTTGAATGGTTGGAACATTACAAGTATTGACTAAATCCATAAAAGTGTTTCTTCGGTGTTACGTCAGGAAAGTTGTTGGGTTTCATAGTCTCTCGAAGGGGTATTGAGGTTGATCCTGCCAAGGTGAAAGCTATTCTGGACATGCCACCCCCGTGCAACCTAAAATAGTTAAGAAGCCTCCAAGGGAAGATGCAATCCATCCGTCAGGTTCATAGCCCAACTTGCGGATAAGTGTCAACCATTCACTCATCTTCTGAAGAAAGACTCCACCTTCCGATGGAACCAACAGTGTCAAACATGTTTCAATAGGATCAAAGAATACTTAGCTCATCCACTGATCTTGATGCCACCTATTCCAGGGAAACCCCTCCTGCTTTATATCTCCGCCACTTCAGTCGCACTGGGGGCATTGTTGGCACAACATGATGAATCATTAAAAGAGAGGGCGATCTACTACATCAATCAGACATTGGTTGGCTATGAATTAAACTACTCTCCCATGGAAAAAGCATGTCTTGCAGTAGTCTTCAGCACACAGAAACTCCGACATTACATGCTCAACCATCCCTTCAAATTAATTGCTAAGATTGATCCACTAAAGTATCTGTTATCCAGGACCACTTTGACTGGTCGCATGGCCAAGTGGGTCATGCTCCTAAGTGAATTTGACATAGAGTATGTGGAGCGAAAAACCATAAAGGGATAGGTCATAGCTAATCAGTTGGCTGAAGCACCATTAGTAGATGCTTACCCTTTGGACACTGAATTTCCAGTCGAAGAAGTTTACATAGTCATAGACACACCTACTTGGAAACTGTATTTTGATGGCTCTTATACTCTTAATGGATCAGGCGCAGGGATTTTATTAGTTACCCCTCAAGGTGACTACATTCCAAAATCATTCAAGATAGCATTCTCGTGTACCAACAACATGGCAGAGTATGAGGCCCTCCTCACCGGCCTCTGAATTGCAAAGCAGTGGCATATAACTCACTTGAAAGTATTTGGTGATTCATTGTTAGTCATCAAGTAGGTTAATGATGAATTCCTAACAAAGGATGATAAGTTGTTACCCTATAAACGCATGGTGGATGATTTCAAGAAATATTTCACCTTCATACATTTTGACCAAATTCCTAGGGTATAGAATAAAGCAGCTGATGCAATGGCCACTATCGGCTCCCTAATTGATATGCCCAAAGATTAGACAAAATGTGAGTTCCTTGTGGAACAACTTTTAATCCCAGCATATGATATTCCTGAGACTGACATGGTGTGCGATATCATGGGTCCTGCTTCCCCTTGGTACTAGGACATATATACCTATGTCCATGATAATGTTCTACCCCTAGACCTCACACACAATAAACGCAAATCCTTTGTTCATCGCTCTTCCCGATACATTATCATCGGTGATACGCTTTATTGTCGCGGGTATGATGGAATCCTCCTTAGATGTCTAAATGAGACTGAAGCCCATACTGCACTAACAGAAGTACATGGTTGTGTTTGTGGGGCTCACTCAAATGGTATGGATTTGGCCAAAAGGATTCTCTGAGCTGGATATTATTGGCCTACATTAGAACATGATGCTTGTGAATTTGTGAAGAAATTCCTTCCTTGTCAACAACATGCAGATTTGATTCATGCTCTAGCACATGACCTTCAACACCTCCTAGCACCGTGGCCCTTCTCTCAATGGGGCTTCAACTTGATTGGAAAGATTTACCCACCATCCTCTGACGGCCATACACTCATAATTACTGCCACTGAGTACTTCACTAAGTGGGTGGAAGCAATGCCACTCTCATAGATCACCGGTATTCAGATCTCAAAATTCATCCTTTTCCATATTCTCTGCAGATATGGTATCCCATCCACCATCCTCTTCGACAATGTAAAACCTTTCAAAAACCAAGCCATGAAACACCTTTGTGACACCTTTCATATCCAGCATCATTGGTCAATGCCTTATTACCCCCAGGTAATGGTCAGGCAAAAGCAACCAACAAGACCCTTATCCACATCCTCAAAAAGGTTGTCAACAACATTGGTCGAGATTGACACCTCCATATTCATCCTTCCCTCTGGGCATATCGCACCTCCATCTGCACCCCTACAAGTTCCACTCCCTATTCTTTAGTCTATGGCACCGAAGCCATCTTGCCAATTGAAGTTGAGATCCCATCACTGAGAATTTCCCTAAAAAATATTATTAGTGAGGAGGATGCTCGTGTTGCACGGCTTGCACAGCTGGAGTTACTTGATGAAAGAAGAATCAAAGCCTACGATCATCTGAAAACATATCAGAACCGCCTCAAGCGTAACTACAATAAGAGGGTTCTTCTTCGACAGTTCCAGGTTGGTGATCTTGTCCTTAAAGAGAACCAACACACTCAGCAAGACCGAGACAAGAAAGGAAAATTTGAAGCAAACTGGTTGGGGCCTTATATCATAGCCGCCAAATATGGATCTGGGGCATACAGACTAACTAATCTTGAAGGAGATCCCCTCGAAGAACCCATCAATATCATGCATTTGAAGAGGTTCTACACCTAAGTCCGCTTGGTAACCCCACTTGATCTGAAAAAAAAAAAATCAATAATAATAAAAAAAAAGATCCAAGAATAGTAAAGAGAAATAAATTCGTCCTATGGTGAAAACCACCTTTTGGTGGCGCCTTGGATAAGTACAGGTGGCGAAAACCTGGTAATAGGCGTCATCCGTAGAGGGCTTAATCATTATCTACCTAGCATCCTAGTTATTTTATGCTTTCATCCACATTATCATCCTCACCCATCCCATCCTTGGCCGCTTGGTATATTTTGATTGAGCATTGGACGATCCATCTTGGCTATCCCTCATCCTGAGCTTTTTGGTATCCTACTCTGAGCTTATGCCATTTTTTTGCTCATCGATTGGTTTGTGTCTTCATATAGTCCCCCCCATCGTGTTGGTCTCCAGCTAGATCTCATCCTGTCACGTCCTTAGTTGAACTACATTGCCCCTGTGCTGTCACATAGGCAAGGCTGATCATTTGATGTGCCCCTGGGGTATTCTAACCATCCTGTGTTGGTCGTCCATCATTTTCCTTCATCGTCCTCCTTTCTGCTTTATCCATGGTCTTTTCATGAACTACGAGGGCTCTGCACTTTCATGTAGGCAAGGCTAATCTCTGATCGGCCCCCGAGCCCCTAGGTCTATAGGCTATGTCAGTCCATGTCCTTGTCTGGTTCATTCTTCACAAACAAAATCCCCTAGTGTCAAGACATCTGGTTAATGAAAAACATCTTGCATCAACTGGGTCATTTTAGTTTAGCATCCATTATCGGTCTCAATAGGATACATCCTTCCTAGCAGACCACATCAATCTCATCCATCCCCTTGATCCTATGGAAAAGGACATTTTGAAATTGATTGTGATTTTTTTGATGCTTTTAGACTCTGTTTATCATTTGAGCTCCCTATCAACACTTTTCATGGTCGCCTTGATCCATCATATCATGGTGTGCTTTGACTGGTCAACATAGGGGCATATCTTGCTCTTTTCTTTGTTGTTGTCTTCTCGGTTGTCCCACGTAGTACCCACCAAGATCCCTGAGGTCTTGTGTTACGCTGGGGCATCCTTGTGTGTTTATGGTTATCCCAGTACCTGGCCCGACCAAGGTCATCGTGACCTTGGGGTGTCGAGATAACCTTTCTATTTGTTGTGTTTGTTTCATGCATTGGATGCCAACTCGCCTTGGTCTTACATATCAGGGTATTCGATATCTTATGCTATAGCAAAAATCAATGCTTCGAAGATGGAAAATTGTGTCCTTGAATGCACTTCATTTCACTACATACATTCCTCATTCAACCTCCTTCGTGACCTAGGACTTGTGATTTAGGTTGTGCAAGGTCTTGACTCTTTTCCCTCTTGATCTTCCTCTCAAGATACTAATGGTTTTTTGACATGTATAGTATCACGCCCATGGTACACCTATCACCTTTCCGCAATCCCATGCAAGTCCTTACTAACACTTAGGTTTGCATTATAGGAACTCGTCTTTCATTCATATTTCATATTACATTATAGATTCAATATATTTCATAGTTCATAGGCTGATTAGATTAAGCATCATAGTCTCATTTAATCCATACATGTCCATATTAACATTTACATAATACATGCATTATCATCCACCAAAATATATGCATAATCATCCATCCACATAAGCATGAAGTATCATAAACATGTGCATCAATAAATCAAATCATACATCCATATAAGCATGCGATATCATATACATGTGCATCAATAAATCAAATCATACATCCATATAAGCATGTGATATCATATACATGTGCATAAATAAATCAGATCATCCATCCATATAAGTATAAAATATCATATACATATGCATACATAAACTGAATGATTCATCACAAAGAACATAATGCATCATGTCAATAAAGACTATCTCATATCATAATCAAAATAATACAATGTACATCTCGTCACAAAGTCTCAAGCATAATCTACCACATATCCATCATATATCCTCAAATAAGGTACAAAATCTAGAGATGTAGAGCACCTTTGATCTCTGTCGATAAGTACTAAACACTTGATGGATTGTGGAAACTTGATATCTTTACTCCATCCTGTGTCTGTCAAAAAACTGGTATCCTCTCATCTGCTCTATGGCTGCTCTACTATGAGCTCCCCACATCTTATCTCTGAGGAGAATCCGACACTGGCCTTTTATGCATGGAAGTCCCCTGATACTCACGAGTGGGAGTCCCCTGGTAACCACCGAGAGGAGGAGTCCGTTGATAGTCACTATACCCTATGGTGTGTGTCCCTAATGACTGGGACGGTGCTGGCATTTGAGGTACCTGTCTAATGTAGTGCATTGTGCGCTGCACTGGATCTGGAACGACGTGCTCATACACGCACCTCTAGTAACTCGACTCTTGCATATAATCATCTCGCTGCGCAGCCTGATGCCTAGCGACATTCCGCTCAAGTCTATACCTGTCTTGGTCAAATGTGATAGGGCAAAAATGAGTGTTAGAAAATGAACAAACAAAGAGAGCAAATAACAACTAAAAACACCCTACACTTCAAGATAGCCTAATGATTAACTTAGCAAAGCAAAATGGAAGATTTCACCTTGTTATGTTGTCCATTGGTTGACACTTCGATCTTCAATGTTGTATGCTCCTTGGATGGCAAGAGATGCAAGCTAAAGATGGGATGAGGATGGAGATATGAGTGAAAATGGATGCAAATATAGAAATTTGGCTAAGTATGGCTTAAGGAAATTTTTTGCAAGAGTTTGGCTAGCATGAATGATCTCCCCTAAAATGAAAGAAAAGAGGGGGTATTTATAGAGATTTTGGAATTCTCTAGGGAAATGGATGGTGAAGATTAAGCCACCAAGATTAAGATGTAGGGCTAAGGTGAGTTGAGAACTCACAAGCCCTCACATCTTGACATGTGGCATGTGAAGTGGCTTGAAAAAGATGATGTGTACATGAGTTGGATGGAAAGTACATGACATGGAGGTAGTACATAGTACCTTGGGATTGGAAAAGATCTCCTTAGAAAGGAGGTTCTTGTCCCCATGTGGGTGAAAGGACATGTGAGGAATTAAAAATTCCTCAAATATCTACATGGGGATGAGAAAATGAATTTTAAATTCCAAGGGATGCATTGGGGGATTAGATGTGAATTAAAAATTAACATAGGGAATGGAGTGCCTTCTTCAAAAAGAGAAAGCCTTTAAGAAGGTTGACTTAGGACACATTCCATAAATATTATGGGGATTAGAATGACCTAATTAATTTACGATTAAGATGTGCACACCCCTAATCATCTTTAGGGTCCCATCCTCCATAATTTCCCACTTGCCTTTAATTTGTCATTAACTTGTCTAATCAAGTACTTGCACAACCTTAATCACTTAATTAGGTCATTCTAATCCCCATATCATTTATGGAATGTGTCCTAAGTCAACCTTCTTAAAGCCTTTCTCTTTTTGAAGAAGGCACTCCATTCCCTATGTGAATTTTTAATTCACATTTAATCCCCCAATGCATCCCTTGGAATTTAAAATTCTTTTTCTCATCCCCATGTGGATATTTGAATAATTTTTAATTCCTCACATGTCCTCTCACCCACATGGGGATAAGGACCTCCTTTATGAGGAGATCTTGTCCAATCCCAAGGTACTATGTACTACCTCCATGTCATGTACTCTCCATCCAACTCATGTACACATCATCCTTTTCAAGCCACTTCACATGCTACATGTCAAGATGTGAGGGCTTGTGAGTTCTCAACTCACCTTAGCCCTACATCTTGATCTTGGTGGCTCAATCTTGACCGTCCATTTCCCTAGAGAACTCCAAATTCTCTATAAATACCCCCTATTTTCTCTCATTTTGGGGAGAGATCATTCATGCTAGCCAAACTCTTGCAAATTTTTTTCTTGAGCCATACTTAGTCAAATTTTCATACTTACATCCATTTTCACTCATCTTTCCATCCTCATCCCATCTTATATCTTGCATCTCTTGCCATCCAAGAAGCATACAACATCGAAGATCAATGGACAACATAACAAGGTGAAATCTTCCATTTTGCTTTGCTAAGTTAATCATTAGTCTAATCTTGAAGTGTAGGGTGTTTTTAGTTGTTATTTGCTCTTTTTGTTTGCTGTTCATTTTCTAACACTCATTTTTGCCCTATCACAATTTAATTAAATCCTAGTGTTCTTCATTTAATTGAATAAATCAAATTTATTTAATTAAATTACCAATATCTCAATATACTCTCATTTGATTTAAATAAACTCAAATATCTAAATCAAATATCATATCAAACTAACTTCATCTAAGTTAATTAATCCTAATTAACTCCTAACACTAATCCTCCATTCCTCTAGCTTTTGCAAGTTGCACATGTAAATCAATTTATTTGATTTATTAATTCTTTCTATTTCCATTCAAATATAGCATTCTTGGAATATTCCACTTATTTGAATTTTCACTCCTAAAGGACTTTTGTCCTCCAACTTGGCATTAAAGGCTCTTACATGTCCTCTCCTTGAGCCAACTTGGCATTAACTCCTCTTACAACTCTTCTTGCACAAGCCATATTTTGAATTTCAAATTTCACCTACATGCATTTAACATGCACATTGTTCAAAATGTGCTCCACTCTCCTTCATTAGCATGTTGACAAGTGGCACAATGCTATTGGTTCAAATGTTAATCCCACATTCATCCTATTCCTCATTCTTCAATCCTTCTCCATTATAAATAGATGCCTTCTCTATTTGATTTGGCATCCACAATCCATGTAAGATCATCATGCTCATTTGAATCCACAATCATCCACAACTTCATGCAAGGTTACTATCTACAGGTTTGAGCAAGTTCATCCACATTTTCATCCAAGTTTTCATAGATTTCATCATCCATAGCTAGGTTATTGACAATTTTCATCAAGGATCAATCAATCATCATCAAATTTATCAAGGAATTGGGAAAGGGCTTCTTTCCACATCAAAGAAGCACTAATTCCCCCATGGGATGCTGGTTTGAGAATTTAGAATAGAATTTCATTAGCTTTTACTTGTTATTTTGGATTTGATTTCAATGTTCTTGTGTTTGAATGAATTTCATGGGGAATATTTATTTAGACTTTTTTATTGACTAATGTTTGATTTTTTGTGCATGTTTGAGTAGGTCTAGACCAATCATTCACAAGTCCTATAGGTTTTATCCTTCATTCTTTTAAAGGGGATCATCATTATACATGGGTATCTAACATGGTCTAGTTGTTGGGAACAATTTCTATTTTTTATTTCTCCTAAGTTGCACCTATGGGGGGTGTTGGTGTAATATTTTATTCACTTTTGGGATATATTTATATCTTAAGTGTGATATTACACTCATTTAATAAATTTACTTATCATAATTATGATATAATTATTTTCACTTAAGTTTCTAATAATAACATATGTACACCTTGAATTGAGGTACACAAGTGTCACTAGTACCTCATCAATTCATGATTGATGGTAGTTTGATGTCACTTATATTTAACCAAGACCACCTTTGTCTCAATTAGACCAAGTTAACTCACCTCTTAATTGAGAGTGATTGAGAGTTAGCACACCTCTTAACACATATCATCTCCTTGATTCATGCATCAAGATGCCTATATATTTATATGTTACTCTTTGTAACTTGGCTC
The DNA here is from genome assembly GCA_007258455.2 of Sequoia sempervirens. Classification (NCBI taxonomy): domain Eukaryota; kingdom Viridiplantae; phylum Streptophyta; class Pinopsida; order Cupressales; family Cupressaceae; genus Sequoia; species Sequoia sempervirens. The sequence continues at coordinate 38,186,449 of VDFB02000002.1, forward strand.
ATGACGTTGAATGTAGAATAACATTATTTTGTTCATTTGGTTTTGTGAATTTATTATAGGCATTTAGTCTTGGGTAGATTTGTTGTTAGATGCAGGAGCATCCAAGGGGTAAGAGCAATCTTGCATCCCAAAAAAAATGTTTATTTTGATTTTTGTTAGGTTTAGTGAATGATATTTTTTAGGGCTAAAAATGGCAGGATTACTTACTATTTTTAGTAAGTTGGAAGGGATAAAATAGAAGGTTTCTATATTTAGCAAGTTGGAATTTGTGTATGTATGGGCATGAAATCTTACAAACAGCTCCAAAATGGTGAAATAAAGCTAATAGTGAAGAAATCACTTCAATACCATTTGTCACTTGTGAGATATTAATGTTTTGTTTTCAAAATCACTTTAAAAATATTCAAAATTAGTTTTGAGGCACCTAGAGGTTCTAAATTGGCCTGAAAAGTTTCCAAAAATCAAAAGGCTGATTAATCAGCCTTTTGTGGCCTTATTGCTCATCAAGATCTTTCTAAAAATGGGGACGGTTTGTCAATCTGATATCTGAGTAAAAGATTATGGCTTCCAGAAGTTAGACTAAAATTTAAGAATTTTCTAATACAGAAAAAGGGGTAATTGAATTTGTTGGGCGCCAAAAATAGAAGTGATAGTTTGTTGAAATTTGGAAAATATCTTATAAAGTGGTTATGAATGAAAAGGGATTCATTTTGGATGAGAAGTTAGACAAAATTCTTGCTTTTCAACATAGAACAAAGGTTGGGGTTTTAGTGGCCATTATTGCCATTTGCAGACTTGCATGTCTGATTTTTTGCATGTATTTGCAACCCAGATTTCTGTAATAGCGGTCTTGTGACTAGATAGTTGTAATGCATTTGATTGCATTTATGTAGATGATTTTTGAGAATATAATAAAGTTGCATGTTTGTTGTTCTTGAATGCTATTTTCTGTATAACGTGAACAACATGTTTGAGGGAGAGTCTCCCTTCATTATTGTTCATAACAAATTCTAACAAAATCTTGGCCTCTAAATCACTTCCCCATGCATTCTTAGAAACAAATGAGTTCCAATGCAATATTAGGCTCTAAGTTTTTACATGGAGATCAACCCTCTTAAGCAAGGAGGAAAACATGCAAGGCATGGCCTTCTTCGATAGTAGTGAGCAACCATTGGTGCATTCCTCGAGCAATTGATTTAAGAATAAACGAGAACCACATGTCCCACTTCATGCTCCTTAAGACCTCTTTAACAAGTAACACAAGTCTCCATGTGCTAACACTAAGCTTCAATCATAATAATCATGTAAATTGATCAACCAAAATATGATGATGACTACCCTCCATCTTCATAAGCCATCTATTTATAGGTGAGAGAGCAACAAGCAAGGGAAAAATTATTATTTTCTTCCCTCCATTATTTAATGTGCCAAGCACCAATAATCAATGCCCTTAAATACATCTCTAAGGTGGGTCTCCAAGTATGTTACTAGGACCAATTGATCACATATTCTCTAAAGTACCTCAACTGCACACTTCAAGCCTATCACCTAAGATCTTACTACATGTGACCCAAGAATCAAATGATTTTTACAATATTGAATAAATTTTACAATCATCTCCATAAATTAAATTTATGCCTCCAACGAGTCTAATAAATCATGTGGTCACTAACACTAAATGCCATAACAAACCCCTATGAAAATAGTTAGCATTCCCTAAAGTGTGTCACATCATTTTGACATGGAACACAACTTGAAAAAATATAAAATATTTCAATGTGCAAGGTGTATGACACCTTTCCCAACCTTAGGGTTATCCATGTTAAAATGATCCAAATCCAACTAAAATTAGATATTATCACATGGTAGGGGAAATTTTTTTCCTTAAAAAAATTTGCAACACCTCCCTTCAAAACATAATCACCAACTTATTAGATAAAAGGAGGTACTAGAGATGAAGCCTTGACGAAAATGCTTGGCATTAGGAGTAGTAAGAAGAGACTTGTGAAATTCCCACAAGAGTGGAACATGTAATGAAGCTAAGGTAGCGGAACAAATTCCTACACTAATCTTGAGAGGAGAATAATGCAAAACTTATACAGATCTTTAATAGTTACAAAAAATTAAACAAAAATAGACATAACTATCATACATACCACAACACAATGATTTACATGGGGAAAACCCTTTTGGGAGAAAAACCCCACACTCCAAAAGCTGCCCAATATATTATTTAGGAATCACAAAGATTACAATATACTTGCAAAACAAGCTTCTCATAGGAGTATCACCAACCAGAGATCCAGAGGCAACACAACCACCATCAGACTCTCAGAATACATCACAATACACAACCATAATACAACACCCTCATAGAATAGTGTTGCCTTTTAGGGCAATTCAAACCAACAAAATATCGACCGTTAGATATGAAACCTAATGATGAATGGTCCAAATTTACAATAATAAAATAAACATAAATTGTGGTTTTCAGGGGCATGCTGCCCCCAGGCCCCCAGCTGGGGGGGGGGGTGGGGGTGAGCCCCCCCAATACCCTTGTAGGGGAGGTACCCCTTGCACCCCCCCGCATTGACGTATCAACAATACCTTATGTATTTGCAAGGTTGAGACATATTTTCCCAAAATTACATATTATAAATGTTAATGCACCCTTGTTAAACCAAGCAATCCTCAACAAATGCTTTAGTAACATGAGAGAACTTCACTCCCAAAGTGGTTTCACTAAAGAAAGTTGACTCTTTGCCACCCTCCTTAACCTCCTTGACTACATACACATCAAAAACAATCTACTAGAAATTCTTTGCTTGATCTTGCACACAATCCAGAAAGGACAGAGAGATTGACATGTCCACAAAAGAACAAATACCAATGAAACACGAAGTAAAGGAGCGGAGGGAGCCCTTTTGTAGTAAGGGTAACCTTGCCTTCTCAACATTACTAGCTTGTGAACTCCCAAAATACACTCTATAATAGAACAAACAATACCATCTCCCTCTTCTCCATCCTTGTCCTCCATAACTAACAAACTACCATCCTTAATCACTCCACAAACCGTAGAGTCCGCTCTCAAATGCATAATTTCTCATTTTCACATTACAAATTTACTTAATATATATTTATTTTTTTAATGATGACCCACCCACCAAAAATAAATAAAATAAACATATATGGTCCTTTAATTTTTAAACAAGGAGAAATAGAAGAAAAGGTTAGTTAATTCTGCATACCATGAATGCAGTAAAATTTATAATGTGAGTACCATTAAAAGATACAATCTCACTCAATGTGAAATCAACTACCTATTTGCATGATCTCTGAAGAAAATATAGAAAAATATTTTGAGGTCAACAATCGAGATTTACCATAGAATTTTACAAATAAAGTCTCGGCAGTAAAAATGTACTTACTGGGTTTTCACCCCTTCTCTGTCGAGTCATTCAATCCAAACGGAACAGAAAGCAATATGACCTTCCGAGCCGCCCCGAGGTCGAACTCCAGAGTCGACATTTATAGCTTGAATGGATTAATAGCAGAAATACAGTCCTCCAAAACCTGCAACTGAATAGAGAAATAATGGAGAACAACGAAGGCTTGCACTTGGAGGGCGCACGGCGGCCCAGAAGCGTGTCTACGAGAAGACCTCGATCAGAGTCCCACACTTTTCCCAACAATAATAACAACGCCAACGCCGTTCCTGCAAATTCTTCTCATCTTAAACCGCAAAATCTTTCTTCGTCTTCTTCGAAATCTTCCAAGCGCCGTCACAGGCTTATTCTTCCGGTATGTTTTATCCCTGTAATGTTTTTAAAGCTGATGTTTTACAGTCCTATTAGTATATTTTCTGTTTCCAAAAATTTAAAACCACGTTACAGCAATTTGAGTGATTAATTGAAAGTAATTGAATTACCTTTGCTGTCCACCCCAACTTTTCAAATTTGACGATTTAACCCTAACCGTCGACCCAAGTATTTCTGACGGCTTTTGCTGCAAAGTGAAAATTTGAAATTGGAAGAATAAATAGTGATCGTGGACAAATTCACTTTCATATATAATTTTTGTGCCACAGGCAATTCTTATTTTTTATTATTGTTTTTTCAAAGCTGGTGAAGGTTAAATACATGCCTTTTCCACAAAATTATACCACTGAACGTCTTGTAACAAAGTTTTGGAAGGCCTCCCATGTTTTTTACACTAAATTATAGCACTGAACGACGTCTTGTAAGAAAGTTTTGGAGGGCTGTGTAAAATTTTATACTGCAAGAAAGTTGTTGAAGGGCTCTGTAGGATTTAATATTGTAAGAAGGCTTTGGAAGGGCTGTGTAGAATTGTACAATTCTTGGTGATGCAGGTTTAAAGTTTAAACTTATCAGTCCCTCATAGCCTGACACGGTATTTTATGTTGGACACCTCCTGGGATTTCATACCAGGTTTCCACAATGAAAGTGAGTAATTAATCAGGATTTAGATGGATAAGCAATTTAATAGTCACGTTGGAAACCTCCAGGGATGTCAAACCAGGTTTCTGGAATGAAAGCAAATAATTAATTAGGCCCTGGATGTCAAACCAGGTTTATGCAATGAGAGCAAGTAATTCGTTAGTCTCTGGATGTCAATCTAGGTTCTGCAATGAAAGCAAACAATTAATTAGGTGTTAAAAGGATGCACAAATTTTGTCCACTTTGGACACCTCCTGGATTTCAAACCAGGTTTCTGCAATGAAAGCTAGTAATTGATTAGGCTTTAAAAAGATGCACACATTTTATATGCTTAAAAACAATGCACAAAAATTTCATCGGCACTTTCAGTTCTTTAATTTCAGATGCACCTGCATTTATGCTACTAACTCGCACTTGTGCCCAGCCTTGTCCCTTCTGGTATGCCACAATTAGAGTTGGATCCCATATTTTACTTAATTTCAAAGCTTAACATGTTTCCTAGACGAGCTTTATGGTTTTTTTTTATTCAATTTTTGGTGCCACTTTACAAGTTTACGGAATGAGAAAGCAGTTAATTAGGCTCTTAAAAAAGTGCATGGAATTTTATCATTCAACATGAATATTTCTGATACAGCATCAAATCCACTGTTGAATTTCTTGTGAAGTTTTGGAAAACCTGTTGTAAAAATTTCACAATTCCTCCAAAGGTATTTCTTCCTAAAAGTTTGCCAGCGCTTGCACTTAGTCTTGTTTGTTTGTAAACACTATATGTAGAGTTGGATATATATAATAGCAATTTGAAGAATTAATGTCTCCTAGGATTTGAACTTTCTGCCGCACATTTAATTTCAAGTTGCTACTGTACAATTTTTACAGTGATTTTCATTTGTTTTTTCAATTTATGTATGATGCAGGATTTTACTGATTTGAAAAATGTAATGACTCAGGGGATCTGAACCCTGGGCCCTACATATTTATAATGCCTGCTATGGACAAGTTTTATATTGATTTTTTCTTTCATTTTATGGTGGTACCTTGCAAGCAATTAGCTGAGCTTTAAAAAGTTCATTGGCACTATCAATCCTTTGATATCCGGTACATCCATGTACTTAGAGCTGGATGTGGCATTTCATCTCATTTTAACACTTCTAATTTTCTGAAATATCTGACTTTGTCTATTCTCATGGAATTTGAACCAAGGGCTTTGGCCTTGTTTATTTGGCTACACACATGAATTTCCGGGGAGGGATTTCTTCCATTAAAGTTGCCATGTACTTAGAGCTGGATGTGGCATTTCATCTCATTTTAACACTTCTAAAATATTTGACTCTGTCTGTTCTCATGGAATTTGAACCCAGGGCTTTGGCCTTGTTTATTTGGCTACACACATAAAGTTGGATTTGTTCATTCGGGTTCACCATGCAAAGCTGGATGTGATATTTTATGGTTTACCCAATTTCAATACCTAACATGTGTCCTAGGATTTGAAGTTGGGGCTGGGCAATGAAAGCTCTGATGATTTACCACTTAAGTACATCCAATTTCATCTGAATATGAATTAAATTAATAAAAAAATAATTTAAATGCAAGTAATATATTTCAAAATGGTTGTTTTATGTGTTTTTCTTCCCTTAAAGATTTCAGTTCCATCAATGAAATATGAATCAAAGAAACATCAGCTTACATGGGGGATTTTCTGGATTCCTTTTGGATTACTGATTTACAGCTTTGTTCTTGTTGAAGGGATTTTTTATTTTGGAAAGAGTAACTTTCTTTGCTTGCAAATGTAATGATACAGGATTTGATTGTCTTCCCTTTTTTTCACATTGTAAATTTATATCCATTTCAAATTTTAAGTTTCTATCGAAGAAAAATTTCAGACATAATGGTTGTTTAAGGGATGCAATAGGGAGAATTTTAGTGGCTAATATTTGCCACTTGGGTATTTTGTTCTTTTTTTTCCTAAAAATTCTAGCCATATTAAAACTAAGATTTGTCTCTACCAAGATGATGGGGTTAACAGAATGAAAAAAGAAAAACAAAATATTGTTTGGAAAAGACTTCTCAATGACTTGTGTAAATAAGTTTTGATGGAGTGGCAAAAGGCATTCAGGTGTTAGCTGGTTGAGTTTTCAGTGACGGTCACAGCCAGCCTATTTGGTCTATGTAATACATATTGGACAGGACACAAATAACCCAGCTGAGGCTTTGGCCGTGCAAAATGTGGTTTGATATTAATAGCCCTGAAGAGGGATCTAGAAGATAGACCTGAATTTTTGGAAGAAATAAGAATTGAACACAGGTGCATCCAGATACACGCCTTGAAATTCTAACCATGGAAATCTAAGTATTACTTTCACTTTTACTTGTAGATTTTTTCATTATTCCTGTTATTAAAATGGGTCATTCAACCTTTACACTTGCATACAGTTTCTATGTTTTGTTTTATTGTGTTAATAATTTTTCTTGTGATAATTATTAATAATTTAAAATAATATTTGTAAAGTAAATTTGCTTGACTAGTTTATTTGTTAGTCAAGCATTTTCATGTATTGCGCTGAATGCTATTGACAAGAAAAACAATTGTGGGCAATAACAAGATCCCAAAGTGAGTAAGCTACAAGGGTCAGGTATTCACAATTTGTATGGTAATGACTCTTCTTTATTATATCAAAAGTGAATATGAATGGCATTTGCTTCTGACATGCTTCTTGCAGGAAAATTCAGATGACGAAGATGATTTTCCACCAAAGATGGAAAAGCCCTTACAAATATCACCTAAGGTTTTACCCACTATTAAAATTCCTCCTATTGCCATGCTTTCACGGAAAGTTGTGGATGAAGGCGTGGCTAGCAGAAGGATGGAGATACATAGTGATGATCCATCTCTACAGCCACTGCGAAAAAGCTCTAGGGTTCCAAAGAAATATGTCCCAGACGATGAGTATGTTGAGGTTGATGAAGATTATGAAGCATCACATGCTAAGAAGAGGAAGTCAAAATCTGAGAAGGGACTAGAAGAACTGTACCAGGAAGATGACGATAAAGCACCTCTATCAATGGGGGAGGATTCGGAAAATTCAGAATCTGAGTTTGAAGATGTAAAGAGGAGGAAAGGAGATATTGCAACTTCTCCAATTGAGACTAAAAAGGATGTTCCTTTGACTGCACGCCAGAAGGCTGTTCAAATGTCCAAAGCAGTTGATGCAGAAGTAGGAGAATGCCTGATTGAATTTCCAGATGGGCTTCCTCAAACTAGTCAGAGGAGTATGTGGCTATTTATTCTTTTAAAAATCCAAGCAGTTTTCATCTTAAATTAAGTCCCATTCTCATGAGGTTTTCATGCTTCCATGTTCTCGTCAACATTCATTGTCTTGTATTTCAATTTATAAAATTATTGGCAATGATTATTTTAAAGCCAGATTTCACAAGTTGATTTACACAGGAAACTTTCCTTTTTTTTTTTTTCAAAGTATTACACTACAAATTGTGGATTTGCACAGGCATCCTGTATGTATGGATAAAGAAATTGGCTGGAATTTCAAATCACCTCATAAAGTTTCCCTAATGTAAAGAATTGTTTGGCAGAACGTCAAGAAAAGATTCCAGAGTTTGAATTGCAGTTAAAGAAAGCAGATGCAGCACGGAGGCGGAGGATACAAGCTGAGAAGGCAGCTCAAGAGATTCAAGTAAAATAAAAATGTTCAACTTATGTCATGTTCTCCTCTTTCTCCTCTATTATGTTTTTATGTGGTCTTAATTAGTTGTTATTTTTTAAATCAATGTTGCAGGCTGATGCAATTAAGAGAATATTGGGTCAAGACTCTTATAAGCAAAAACGAGAGGAGAAACTCCGAAGACAAAGGGATGAAATGAAACAGGTGGGCTGGATCTCTTCAATTGTTTTAGGGAAGATCTGTTTTGGTGTTTGCTTTCTTGTTCCTGACAATAATAAACATGATCGCAGGAGAAGAGAGCTGCTGCAAATACAATTGCTTCAAAGAGTGTGAGATGGGTTATTGGGCCACTGGGAACAGTCGTTTCATTTTCTGAAGATGCAGATTTTCTTGGCCTTTTCAATTCTGCTCCATGCGGGTTAGTATTGAATGGCCAGATTTTATAAATTATCAGGACAATAGAATGAACTGATATTTGTACCACCAGAAATTTTTAATGATATATGGCAGTGTTTTCTTACTCTTGATAGATCCTTTGATTCTTAAGTGGAGAGAGTATCTAGAAACTTTCTTCTTTGCACCTCTTAATTTCAAGGATATAATTGCTTGAACTTTTAGCTAATTGTGTTGCTAATGTGCTTTGATACTGTCAGGTATCCTGCTGCTCGTGAGAAATGTGCAGGGCCATCATGTAACAATACATACAAATACAGAGATTCAAAGTCTAATCTTCCTCTCTGCAGTCTTCTTTGTTACAGGGCAGTTCATAATATGGCAGAGCCTCTTCCATCTCATTAGTGTTATGGAGTTCAGTTACTTTTCTTGCCGTATTTCTTTCTTGAATTACTTGGATTACAGGAGGTGAATGTGAGACCACTTTGTTGTTGACTTAGGTCTATAATACTCACTCAAAGAGGTTTACTGTGAATGTTAGACTAGAAAATGGTATACATTAAAAGTATTTGTACAAAATAATGCTACTCATAAAATCTTATTGCAAGACTGCTGTTGATCTATTGTAATTTTATATAATCTGATTAATTATGATGACAGCTGTTTTCATCCAATTTCAGATATGCTGTAAATAGTTGTTCCACAGCCTGTAAACTTCATGAGTAGCTGTTTGTTTTATTGTACAATGAAATGAAGATTTGTGGAGATGGGAATTTTTAAGCATGTATGGTTTGTACTTTATCATTTAGAATATAATGTAATTGTGTAATTGTCCTTAAATCAACTATCAACATCAGAGATTTCAGTTAGATTTGCTATAGGTATGATCTAGATCTAGAGTAACTATGTACAGTAGCACACTAGTTGGTCTATTCATTTTGGATTTTCTTTGTGAATTACGAGAAGATAATTTTTTATAGAGAGTTGCACTGCCTGATAATGGTTCAATCACATAACTAAAATAATTATTTCCATGTTAATACTCATGATAAAGCTTGTGTTTGAAGTCGAACAGTTGCCTAGGGCTCCAGTGTATGACTCTATTAACTTGATTCTATGTTACTGGCCAAACAAGGCCAAAAAAATCCCAAATAAAAAAAGGACTCAAGGTTCATTCACCTAAGAATCCATGAGAGAGATGCTCCAACAACTAACTGGTTTGCTAGCATGGACAAGAATATGACATTTTAAATATTTTTTTTTTCTGGATCTGGTGAGATTTCTTTATTCTTCATTTGCAATAATTCTTTTGGATCTGCTTGAAGCATTGAGGCAATATGCATTAGAGTTTGTTTCCTATTTTCTTCCCTTGGAGATACTACAAAATAATCTTCTGCCTTGCACATAAGTTAGTAAATGCAACCCAGGTGCACATCAACACATACAACTTACTGCTGAAAGCATCATATAAACTACTGATCTCATCCATGCTGTCACATTGCTGGTAGTCTGCATTACATAAATATTCTGTATCTGTTCGGCATATGGACAACTATTAGCAACCAAATTCATTATGATTGAATAAAAACTATTTTTCAATTTGGCAGGTTCGTAACAATGAGTTTGTGGAATGCATTTTGAATATAATTGGAGGCAATAATAATATCTGGAAAACTTCATTGACCTTAGAATGTCACAATCGTGAAAACTACCAGCCTGTAATTGTTTTGTAGTTGTCATTTTTCGTGGACAATTGACATTATTGTTGAGGTCCATTTATGCCACATGATTTATCGACATGAACTTCATATACTTCCTTTCCCTATTGATTTTGGTCCTGAATTAAGATGTTTGGCATTGTTTAGAAACATTTTGATTTACTCCCTTAAATAGTTGAACTGTGCGCATTTTGGCTTAAACTCTACTGAATTACTGAGAGTAGAAGTTAGTGAATCAAACTCTACTGAATTGTTGGAATTGGCTTAGACTGTTTAGAAACATTTGTTTTACTCCCTTAAACAGTTGAACTGTGTGGGTTTTGGCTTAAACACCACTGAATTACTGCGAGTAGAAGTTTGTGAATCAAACTCTACTGAATTGTTGGGATTGGACATCTTCCTCATGTCTGTGGTCATTTCTCTGCACACATTCAACTTCATGACATGATTTTTGGCTTTCACCACAAGCATCTTTCCATAGAGCTTGTTGCATACATGCTATCAATCCTTAATCATATTGTTCTTCTCCTTTTCTTGCACTTAGGCTAATTCCACTAGAGCGTGTAAAGGCTATGTTGATCTGGTCATTAATTAGTTTTTAGGTGATCTCATCATAGATCTGCTCCCCAATCACACTGTCAGATTATAGTGAAGCATGGAGGACATCCTCATAAATGATATTTATTGTAGTCTCCCCTCTATCTTTGCAACTACATAAAACTTACGGATGTCCTCCACCAATAAAGTGTTCCTTCTTCATTTTTCCTCAGCCTTGCTTAGTCATTCTTCCATGCCCGCCTTCACAATTTCCTCTTCTAACTCTTTGCGCATCCTAGGTAATTCATGGAGTTTTGGCAACTCATCAGGAAACTCACTAAGGCTCTGTCTTCTTATCCCTGAAGAAGATGCATTGGGAGATGATTTATACAGTTCGCCCCAATACACGGCTTCACACTGAACATAGTCTGTGGAGTGGGTGTTACTACAGTCAAATTTATCCCTCTTTTGTTCAAACACTCATGGTTATAGTTGGAGTCATCTTTGTTAGACTGGTTAAATGTACACTAGTGAAGGAGTTTTAGGCTTTAGTTTTAGGGGCTTCATAGATTCTTTGAAGCACTACCTCGCCATAGGTAATACAAAATCAGTGTTTTTAGGGGAGTCAAAAACATCTTTTTGTCATTTGGACTTTACGAGTTTCCTTATAGCTGTCCATAAACAGAAAACATAGAATTTATGAGATTTCTGGTCTATTATTTTAAGCTGAGTGGGGACTTATAATATAGGTGACACAATTATCCCTCTTTAGCTTTTATACAGTTTCTCAGTTTTAGAATAATGATAAATGGGATTTTGATAGTTCAGATTCTCTTCAAGAACTAGTGGAGTTATGCTAGAATTCTATATTGTAAAGCTGCAAAACTTGGATTCCTATTCTTCTATTCCCATGCTAGCAAACCAGTTAGTTGTTGGAGCATCTCTCTCATGGATTCTTAGGTGAGCTTGCTCTTGGTCATGAGATACCATGTGGTCTTGCTTAGATTTTAACTTTGCTGTTTGTTATGCAAAACTAATGGGGTTTGCACTCAAGTTAGACATTCCTATAGAACCGAAAACATTTTTATAAAAATGGCTGAGAACTATTATGATAATGTCCTAGGCTGTTCTCAATTGATGAAAATGCTATGGATAAGTATACGTGCACTATTGGGTTATTTTAATTATTACATGGAAGAGTGTTTATTCTGTATGTCACATGAGAATTACTCGAACAGCTAAGTTGTATGGTTCCACTATATAAAAGACTGATCTGGATTATAAGAGGTCAAGATATTTGTTTTATCTCAGATTCAGAGATTAGTGCAAAGGATTAACTTCTTTAAGGCATAAGATATTTCACCTAGCGACTTGGTGAAGTGACAGGATTTCAAGGAGCAGTGGTAGACGTAAACTAAAAAACATTAATTGAAGTACGTGGAAGCAAAATTTACATTTAGTGATAAGAAAATTAGAACTTAAAATTCATGTCAGATTAGTGAATGAGCCTTGAGCTGCATCAGGTCCAAACTATAAGCTACAGGTGATCACTGCAAACCCTACCAATCTCTCCATCACTATTTTGAGGAATATAAGTTAAACCAAACTGAGTTGGGGATTTAAGCATTGATATCAATCATGTAACCTTTGAGCGTTGCTACAAGTTCTTGTTTGGCTTTGTGTTCTCGAAAAGCCAAAGGAGTTTCTAAGTACCAAAAGATGATACAAACTGTGAAATGTAGAATTTAATCTCTTTAAATCTGTATTATATTAATGAAGCTGGAAATGGAAAGTAGAAAATGTTGGAAATAGAGGAGTAGAAAACGGAAACAAATTGTAGAACAGTAAATAAGACATAACAGAGAACCTGCAGAGTGAGTTTAGATGCTGTTTGGTGCAGATGCTACCATGCCCACGTTGTAGTCTGGAAGTTGTGTTGTCGTCCAACTTCTGTGCTATCATCCAAAAATGTTAGAAAACTAGGCTGGGAGCATAGTTTCCAAAGTATCCTTGCATAGAATGTCAGTGTACATAAAACAGAACTTAAAATGCTACAAAAGTTGGAAACAAGCTAAAATACAAGTAAATAGGTATCCTTGGGGTTGACGAATATGAAATTTTCATTTTTTTTTTGTTTGATGAATAAGCAGCTATCTATATTAATTCAAATATAAAGATACATATTCACAAAAAAAGGGTGGGTGGTAAAAAGGCACACCCCAAGAGTCAAATGAGCAATGCCCAGAAAAAACAACAAATCATATGAGCTAAGCCTAGAAGTCCAAAATTACAAAGTAAATAAAAAAGCCATTAAGCTGCCAAAGTAGTGCCAGTAGAGCCAGGAGGGTCTATGTCATCCAAATTTTTCCCCCATACATCAACGGGGTTTGGAGTGACGTCAAGAGGACCCCAACCATCATCAACATTTTTTTTCTCTTTATCTTTTTCCTCGCGCCGGGGTGAGATTGCAAGCGTTAGACGCAAAAACGTTTTACCAATGACTGGCCAACTAGAGCCAGAAGCAGGAGGGTCATCAGAGGGCCGTCTGGAACCACCATTGCCGCTCCCCGAAGCACCGCCAAAAGGCCACTCCTGGCTAGCCCGCGATAGAGAATGGTTTCGCTGAGGAGTGCGAGAATCCCGCGAGGCGGGGGCTGGGAACGGGGACACGCAAAGCCACTCCGCTGTCAGCTCTTAGAGGGACCGACCGAGGGAAGAGGTGGGCAAAGCGGGGACCCGAGCAATAGTACAAGGGGCATTACCCTAGTGGTCTAGGAGAACTTGGAGGTGAACAACCTCAAGTGCAACTTTGTTAGCTTGCACTTGAACCTGTAAAAGCACATTAGAGAAAATCATAGTTTTAACATATAAAGATACATGAATATCCATTTGAATATGTGCAAAAATGCAAGCATTTTTGTCTTTCCAAATATTGAAGAGAATTTCCACCCTGAAAGTGTGCCAAAGTTGGGTGAATTTTGCAGGAAATCTGGGAAAATCTCCTAGCAACACCATACGCCAGGTGAAAGGTTCTGGCCTAAAGGGCCGAAAAAAGTCATAAATCCAAGTCCAAAGCTGCTGGGCTTTGGGACAAAACCATAAAAGATGATTAAAATTCTCAGCTTGCCCACAAAAAGGGCAACGAGGGTCCTAGACCCCCAGGGGAACCAACCGAGAGCTTACAGGGAAGCCCTGGAAAAGAACACACCAGACAAAGTGGGCAAGCTTCGACTCAACACTTGCAGACCAAGTGGCAACAAATCTTTTACATCAGATATGAGCGGGAAATTGAAGAAGCCACCTCTGGTTCAAACTCTGAATCATAAGAAAATGTGGTGAGAGCCACCTGTAACCAAGCCGAGGCTTGTAGTTCTTGAAAGGGGTGTCTGGATACCACTTTTAGTCTTTCCACCAAGGTTTGGTCCCACGAATTCCAACCTTATGAAGCATTTCAGCAGGAATGGCATTCACTAGACCATCATAAATAGCACGGTCCTGGTTATGAAGCCTGTACTAAGCACGAAAAACTGCCCACGACATAATACGCATGGTGGGTCTGTGAAAGATCTGTTGCAGGGTCTAGATACCCTTTTTGTGAAATCTAAGCACCTTAAGCCCAGGTGACTTAGCCAACGGTTGACCATTGCTAGCAAAAAGAGGCAACCACCAAATATTGTGTTGGTTGAGAGAGAGCCCATCTCGAAAACCAGAAACAGCCCAACGGAGCTAGGGTTTGACAGCTTTCCAGGCCCGCCAGATGCTTTTGGCCACAAATGTCCTAACAATTTGGACTGGTTTTTCCATGACCAAAATGGTTTGAAAGCCAATCCCCTTCCAGGCAGGTCTATGGACAGGGAAACTAGATTGAATACTATGCTTGAGAAGAATTTTCCAGGCCTCGTCCCCAATAAGGGTACGAATAATCCATTTAACATACAAAGCAGTCCCTTGCCGTTGAGTAGACAACAACCCGAGACCTCCCAAGTCTCTGGGAAGGCAACAAAATTCCCAAGCCACACGATGAAACCCTCTGTGAGATTCAGAGGAGGCCTAGAGAAAGTCACGAAGTAGTTTCTCAAGCTTGCCATAGGCAGCTTTGGAGGGGGCCTAACAAGAAGAATAATAAACATGGGTGGCTGCCAAAATTTGGAACACACCTGAAATTTCCCTACCAAAGAGAGGGGCTTGGTAACCCAATAAGCAAGATTTTGTTCAACTTTAGAGAGCATAGCTTGCCAAATCTCAGCCGAAGATGTCTAAAAGGCAAAGGGAATGCCCAGAAACCGAAAAACTTCTCCAGACCCAATCCATTTCCATCCATACTGTTGCAACCAAGGCAAAGAGGGCAAGATAGACTATCGGTAACACTAAGTTTCATGCCACTGGATGACAGAGCCGGAAGCAAGACAGAAGGTATTAAGACATTCAAGAGCTGCCGCAATGGAGTCTTCTTCCTCTAGAAGGGTGAGGAATGAGTCATCAACAAAATGGCCATTAACAAGCTGAGCCTGAGAGTTGGGCAGACAAATGCCCTTGACCTGCCGCTGGGAAACCGCACTGGCCAAGAGGTAACCAAAACCCTCAGCTACAAGCAAATACAAAAAGGGCGCCAGTGGGCACCCTTGCCGAATGGAACAAAAGAGTCCAAAGACAGAGGATTGACGACCATTGATGGTGATACAAGCTGAGGCATTCGTAAAGAGCATTCAAACAGATTGAATGAATTTGGACCCAAAACCCAAAGCTTGTAGCATAGCAAGAATAAACGACCATTCAATGCGGTCATATGTCTTGGCAAAGTCAATTTTAATGAACACGACTTTCTGGTTTGAATGTCTGGCCCATTCCATGCCTTCCCAAATGACGATAATATTATCCAAAATAAATTTGGATTTGATAAACCCAGTTTGTTTTGGGCGCACAATCTGAGGTAGAAGATGGCGAATTTTAAGAGCCAAAGCCTTGGTGATAATCTTGTAGGAGACATTAAGAAGTGTGATAGGTCTCCAGTTGCAAATGTCTTCTGGGTCACCCGACTTAGGTATGAATTTTATGTTACCTTTATTAATTAAGTTACCTAGAGAATTAGAATGAAAAACTTCTAAGTAAACTTGATGCAGATCATGCCCAATATAGTCCCACATGGCTTTGTAGAATTCACAAGGGAATCCATTAATTCCTGAGGGAATCCATTAATTCCCGGGGCTTTGTCATCGGCCATGGAGTAGACAACCTCTTTGAGATCATCAACTGATAATAGTTGATTACAAAACATTTTCTGAGCTGAAGAAAGCTTATTTGGCACAACAACAAGGCAATCTTGAAGGGCTTGCTGTCGCACAGGCGTGACTTCCTATGCAGTGAAGACTTGCTCATAATGATGCACAAAAGCCTAGATAATGTCAGACAACTCAGAAAGCACCTGAACGCCATTTTTGATTTTTTTAATGTCCGGGGATGAGTATCTGACACACAGAGCCAAAAAAAACTTTTTGGAGGCACGATCACCAACTTTTAGCCAATGTAACCGAGCTTTGATTTGCGCTCTTCTAGCAGCATAACTGTCAACAATTTGTTTCTTGTGCTTTAATTTTGCCACCTTGACTTGCAATGACGGTGAAAAGGGGTTGGCCGTCAAGCCTCAGAAGCAACATGGAGGTCAGCGGTGGTAGCCTTATAAGACCGCGGACGAAAAATAGCCAGCTGGCACCCATAAATGCGCATAAATCTAGCCATGCAGATGATAGCCTCATTGCACCAAGAAAAACATGTATGATGAGCTGGTCTGCACTCCAAATTCTAGACTCTGCGAATGTGGTAGGCTTGTGGCAGAGTAAAATACGAGGCTGTCGAGTCTCCCATTCAATGCAAAAAGAAATGGGGAAGTGGTCTGACATGGTCACATCCACTAATGGCTTAACCGGGAGAGAGGAGCTGTCAAACGAGAAAAAAGATTGCGCCGAGATCATGGCACGATCAAGGTGCTTAAATATTCTGTCAAAACCGGCTCTGTAATTACACCAAGTGTGCTAGAGAGAATGAGAATGACGGCGACTAATATTGGGATAAAAAAACCCCAATTTATTACGCATGTAAAACTACACCTCCCTTTCCTCAGCTGTTCATCTAAATGGCAAAGTGCCATCTTTGTCAGACACCATTTCTACCATATTGAAGTCCTTACAAAGTAACCAGATAGCAACTGGTAAAGAATCAACAATCCAATGCCAGAGTAAAGAGCGTTCCACAACATTATTAGAAGCATAAACATTAATAATCCTAAATGAATGATTATCAATGTTCATAAGGATCCAGACGAGCCGATGAGTGGGATCAGACCCGTGGTCGACCATAGAAGAGTGCCACAGTGGGGCCAAAAGGTTGACAGCTTCGCCACGCCTAGCATCATGGGTAGTACAAAACATTTTACTGGCTGGCCAAATAGAACGACAAGCCACAACAAGCAAAAAATAAAAAAATTTAACTTCTTGGAGACAAAATACTTCAACACCAAAGTACTTACACAAGGTATCCCTGACAAAATACTTTCTGAAGAGATCTGTTAAACCTCGAACATTCCATGAAAGGAACTTCATGAGTGAAACTCCTCCATGTTTTCAAAACCCAATTCCTCTTCATTCAGAGAAATGTAACGCCCATCATGCAAACCCCAAAGGACAACCATTAAGCACACATTTTTTTTTTAAGAACAAAGTACACATATTAAGTACATACAAAGTACCATTATATATCATTACATTGCATGATAACATCTCAAACATCTAAGTCCTTTGGGGTACGTGAGGTCACATCACATAAAACCAACCCATAACGAAAGATTCATATAAAGCTAAGTAACTTAACTAACTTTACATCCATACATTCATAAGCATAAATATAAATATATCACATGATACCAAACAATAATAAATCTCATAAATCATGAATGATTACAAGGATGCATTACATTACATCATCTTTGAATATATTGCATGTTCATATACATGAGTTACATCAAAATCTCTCATACATGTGGGATAGATACATCATACAAAGAATATATGAAGTACTTTATGAACATCAGGTACAAGCTCCATCTGGAAGATACTGTGCAGAGGATCGCTGATGGGGAACCCAACGGGGTGCGGAGCACGTTCCACCCGACCACGTGGGTTTTAGAAAAACCCACCCCCTGTGCTCGAAGGTGACAAGGAAGTGACCACGACCAAGAATGCCAACAAGACTGAACTCCAATAACAGTGACAAGTAACATTAACTCCAATAGCACTAACATGAGAGTACATAGATCATAAACAAAGAGCAACCAATAAACCAATCATAATAACACAAGACCATTAAACACATCATCAATAAATCAAAGGCAACAACCATAAACCACTTCCAGAGGCAAGCAAAAAACAAGGCATAAGGGAAACTAGTGGAGAGTGTCATCGCATAGTCCTGCATGGGTTATCCTAGCCCTTCCTCCAAGCATCGACTGAGCCAAGCTGTCTGAGGCGCCAACCCTCATCTATAGTTATCCTGGCCCTTCCTCCTACTTGAAGCGCCGGCCCCATAGGGTGACTCATGCAGAGCTATTAACTTCTCATGAGGATGAGGTAACAACCTTGCCAACCATGACCTTCTTAGTCCACCATTAGTCTGCAATAGCCTTATTGGATAGACGGGGTATCCATAATTATCTTATTAATGTTATTACTACCCATTCCCCTAAATTCTTTAATTAAGTTTTCACTTTTTAAACTAACTCTTGTGTGGGTTATCCTGACCCTTCCTACTATTTGAGGCACCGACCCCCACAAAGAGCCACTCTCTCTAGAGACCCTAAACATAATCAAAACCAAGGGTTGTACCAACATAGAACAAACATCAGATCCCAACCAAATACATGTGAGGCAGTACCCATCTCACCAAAAACACCTAACCAAAGTCTCAATAAAATTCCGTACAAACCTTTCAAAACAATGATGCCAAATAACTTGCCACAATAAGAGCAAAATAAAGATAGAATTTCAACTACACTTGACTCAAGCCTCTAGAAGATAACGTTCACAACAACCCCAATCAGATTCCTAAAGCAGACTGGGTTCCCACATCGAATACAACCAAAACATAACGATAATAAAGAAGCCAAAACAATTTGCAAGAATCCAAAATACAAGTTAACATAACAATTTCTACACATTGTTATTACAGACCCAAAATGAACAATTCATCTTATTCCATTTACTAATCTCCATTTTCCTTAATATAATTTTGAAATAAAAGTTCAACAATAATTCTGATAAATATATATATACATATATATAATTTTCCTTTTTCCATTAACCCTTACAGTCATAATTCATAATTTCACATTCATAAAAGAAATAAGTATATCTTATATATATATTTTGTTTTATTTTATTATTATTATTACTTTTTTATTAAATAATTCTGATCTGATAAATTTCTGGATAATTAAAATGTACCTATGCAAATACCCATTTTAATATATATTTATATATACATATTTTATAAAAAAAAACATTAAATTAATTTTCATAGCCTCTGTGCGGACTGCGCACATCAGCCCATACAGCTGCTGTGCACAATAGTCCGTAGGACTGCTACACACAACAGTCTATGGACTGCTGTGGGCAGCCCAACACAGCCCAATGGGGAGGAGGGGAGGGTATGGCCCACCATCCCCCCCTCAACCTCATTAAGATAAAAAAAAATTAAAACAAACAATGCCAACCATAAATAAGAGTTCGGCCCAACAAAAATTCGAACTTGGTGATTTTAAATATATATATGTATATACTCCTGTGAGTGAGTAAATATATATATATATATATATATATATTGCCAAGCACTTCCAATAGAAATTTATAAATATATATATATATATATCCATTTATTCAGAGAGGAAATCAATTTCCCTATAAACGAAATTATAAAAATACAGAACATTTTCAAAGACTCGACAATAATTTCCTTTTATTTATCTATTACTCAATAAATTCTAAAACCTTGAAAGATTTTTCTTTTACAAAACAACATATTTGCTATTTCAAATTTAACAAGCAATGAAAGATCAATAAAAGAACCTGGAGTCCTGTGCTTGCTGAGGGGTTGATGAAGCCTTCCAACGATTCTAACCAACCTTTTCGAAGAGCTCCCTTTCCTTCTCTAGAATGTCTCCACTAGATTCTTTGATCAAACTTTTAATCTATTTTTCTATTCAGAAGAGCCTTTTCCCCAGAACAATGAAAGGAAAACAATTTTTATAGAGAAAGCAAGAGAGGATGCAAATTTTTACAGAACTAAATATTTTTTGAAGCCTCTATCAAATTTCCCATGAATCAAAACCTCTCATTTTTGCTATCTAATAAAAAGATAACCTCTTCTACTCTCGAAAAACTTAAAAATTAGGATGAGTAGAAATTTTCTATTTCTTCACTAGCTTTTCAGCCCAAAAATTTCAACATTCATTGGTCCTTTTATTCTTTTCTTGATTTTTTTGTATTTTGTTTTCTATTCAAACTACATTTTTTTAGTTTTAATTTCAATTTTGCTAATTTATACTTACAGTTCACACAATTTAACTTATTTAATTATTTTATTCCATTAATTATCCTCAACATGCTATTTTCATTAAATTATCTAAATACCAATTTAAATAATTTTATTTACACCTTTCAATTTATTTAACTTTAATAAATCACATGACTTTTAATTTAATATTTTTATATTTTAATAAAACTATTCCAATAACTATTATTAACATTTATTTTAATCATTTAATTATTTAAATTATATCATACTACAACACCAACGCAAAATAAATAACATAAATACACTCACAAAAAAAAATTATCATAAAATGCAACAATGACTAAGGTCAAAGACACACAATACCACTAGACACATAATGGGTTGACAAACTTGGGACGGGGTGACTTCCTTATCATCTTTGTTTCAACTTCATGCCCGTTGAGATAATTTAATGCTCGTCCAGTCCTGCCCAAAGCAGGTGGAATCGAGACTTTATTCCTGCAATTCCTGCATACAAACAAGGTTGTGTACAACATATATATATATATATAATCAAATACATCACATCGTGAGAAGGAATCGCAGTGTAGTAGGGCACTCGCAAACAAGTGGTGCTACACTGTCCCCTCACCAAAGCTATAATAACAACTGCAACATCGAGTTTGAAGTAACATTGTTAAACTAAACTGATCACATCATATCATCATGAAATAATTACTAATCTACAACATCACAATATCATACTGCATCCATATAAAACATCACCAAATCAACTGTAACCATAATGTCATATCATAATAGCCATGTCATCATATAAAGTAGCATAGTCATCAAGCAGTCTAAACTATCCAATCAACCAATCCAACCAAAAAATATTAACTATCACAATCTCAAAGTATCAAGCAAAACCACAAAAAAAATCAAGTCCAAACAACAACACGAGGGGTATTACATTCTCCCCCCCTTGAATTCGGCTTACTCCTAGAATCTAGTAAATAGATAAGGATAAGATTCTCTAATACAAGAGGCATCCTCCCACGTTGCTGAAGTCTCAGTACTGACTTTTAGGCTACTCAAGACCTCTATAGAACTAGTCACTATAACTCACGTGGGTCTCAACCATGATACTTACGTACTTGGGACTGCTTTACAGTGATACCATTATGATATTGTTAGTAACAAGGGACAATCTAATTAACTCATTTACCTGACAGATTAATTATTAGGGTAAGAACAACTTCTCAATTTAACTCATTCCTACTTGTTTCCCCTTATCAAATAAGTCATTCCATTTATTAATAAACTACAACATATACCTAAGTGTTATTATTAGTACTATAGACACGTCAAATTGACATAATGCATTCAACTAGGTCATATTCATCCATTCGGAAAATAAATCAAGTTTATTAATCTCATCTCCTAAGGTCATTCATTCAAAACTAAATAAACATTATCATAAACCTTTTAATCAAATAAATCAAACATTCATTTAATCAAATCCCAAATCATATTTCTCCTTTTATGATTTAAATAAATCAAATATTTGAGTCAAATTGGTCAAAACATCCTAATCATCATCCTAGCTAATTAATCCTGATTAAATATAATCTAATGCATGTCAAATTCTCTAGATATCCCCACTTGCACAAATAAATCAATTTATTGATTTATTAAATCCAACATTTTCACTCAACATGGAATATTCCCTAGAATTTGAAATAAAAAACAAGTGGACATGTACATCCAACAAGTCATTTATGAGCTCTTACATGGCTCTTACATGTCCCTTTTCAAAGGTCAAACTCAACATTCATTGCACAAATTTGAATTCAAATTTCCCCCCTCTTTGGCACATTTCCCAAATCTTGCACATGCATCAACCACTCACATGATGACAAGTGGCCTCTTTTCATTGGCCTATTTCTTAGTCCCACATTGGTCCCTCTTCAACACTCAGCATTTGAAAATCTTTAAATAGAGGCTTCATCTTCAAGCAAATCCTACACAATTTCATCCTCAAATCATATGCAAAGTCACTCTCCTTGAGAACTGATTTTGTTCATCCACTCCACAATCTTAGCATTTTCATCTCCAATATCATGCAAGGTCACTCTCTTCATTTGAAAAATGATCTTGTCCATCATTATCACTAGCTTATCTATCAAGGATTGGGAAAGGGCTATTTTCAACAATAGCACCAATCCACTATGAGATATAATTTGAGTAAATTTGAAATAGATTTCATACTTATTTCATTTATAATTTCATGCTAGTTTGGTGATGTTATTGTTTCTTTTACATTTTCTCAACAAATTTCATAGGGAGAGTGATTATCTCATTTGTTCAACGTTGACAAATTTGTGCCATATTTGTTAATCTTTGATAAAATGAAAGGTTTTACCTCTCACATTTTGGCGCTAGAAGGTTTTCCACGTTAAACACTCCAAGTACTATTACTGTGTTGAATGGAATATTGGAATGGCATCTTAGAGTTGTCAGGGAGATGTGATCTGTAGTTCATTAATTATCTGAGAAGCACTTTCCTTCCTGGTTTCTTTCTGGTAGATCCATAAGCAGTGATCACATGTGCTTTGATAGAATCCATTTATAAAATTTTGCTTGGAGCTGCATACATTTTGGAAATCGACCTTACATTTTCATGCTTAGATTTGGTTTATGATAAAAGCTATTTAAAGTTGTATACTAACCCGTGAACAATCAATGTGCCTTCTATTTGCTTCCATTTGTGCACAAAAAGTTTTACACAACGCCTTTCTAAACACATAGAAGATGCACCGGTTAAACTCCTACAATTTATGCACATAAAGCCTTCTATATACTTCCATTTGTGCACATAAAGTTTTAGTCACCGCATTTTTAATCAAGCCAATATTTTCTGAATCTCTGGTTTTTATGTTTTCCTATTTACACAATTTATTTATTTTTTGGAACTTACCAGTCCATGTTTTTATTTTTTAAGCACAAGCACGTGATGTTGACATACTATTCGGGTGAAAAGAACGTGCTTCTATCGTACTCGGTACGCTAATAGAAAAATGAGGAGTGCAAGGAAACATCAGGGAGCTGTATGTTGATTGGAATGGCTGGGGAGTTTGGCTTTTACACCTGCTAAAAGCATTTGCTTGAAAATTTCTACAGCCTGTTTAAGCAAATGCATTTTGTGCATATCCCGCAATTACTACAGCTAGCGTTTCTTTTAAAGCATTCTGTCAAATAGTCCATATGTCTGAGATAACGACCACAGTTATTTGAGGCACTCTATCAAAATTATTCACTGTTTTGATTACTGCTTTGATTTCCATCAGGAGAGGTAGGTGGTAAATTGTTGGCAGTCCATTCTCCCATTAATTTCCACCGACCCTTAGTCACCTCTACTATCACGCCTACGGAGAAATGGTGGCAGCGCACAATTATCTCTTTTGACATCTATCCAATTCATGTTTTCTATTAAATGCGCATATGATTGTTGAGAGACTCAAGTAACTTTTTATGTATTGAAAATTGCAGAGTCACGTGACAGGTCTGAAGGAAGGGCACGTCATAGGGGTCGCCATGCTTGGAAGAACGTACCACATCTAGTCTCTATATTCTCATGAACTATAAATTGGCAGGGGGCATCTTTTATTTAATCTCATCTGGTTTTATACTAATACACAGGCCAAATATTTATTTAACTACATTCGCAGCTGTCAGTAGTAAATAAAAATCTCTGAGTCTGTTCATAATTATCTGTAGTAAATGCAGTAAATGTAGCATAATACAATGTATATTGATCTTAATTTTTATCAATATCCTTGCAAGCTTTAACTTTCTAACGGGTATACTCAGGCAGCTTTATTTTTTTTATCAATATTCTATAGCATGTAAAATGTAGTTTTCACGATCTCTGCCAACATCCTCCTTTTCTGTGTCAAAATGAGTGTATACTCAGGCAATATCTCAACACTGTGGCGTGGTAGAGAGCTATTAGAACAGAGAAAATCCTCAAGGGCACGCGAGATAAAACCGTTAAGGCAGTCATTTTGCGTGAAGCTTGTGGAGAACAAAGGAATTAGCATGTCAACTCAATGATTAGATTAGACATGAGTCTTTTCTTCTATTTTATGCTTTTCCTGTGCTCATTACCTTATGCGGTTAGAGTATGTTTTCCATTCTACTTGTTGTTTCTTGACTTGACAACTGATTTGATCTCTCTGTATTATTTACGTTTTTAGACAACATACTGCGCAGTTGAAGAAAAATGTCACTGGGTTGATGCTGGAGCGACTGAAGGATTTATCTTTTACCTACCAAATGCATTGGATCGAAAGTTTTGTTTTAAAAGAATTGTGGCCGCTAGCTATACACCATTTTGTCATGCAGTCAAAAGACCTTGTCTATATGTAGCTGTCAATAGTTCAAGTGGAAAAGGAGTAAATTATGCTGACTTTTTCAATCATTTTCTGGCCTAAATAAAGGTTGTTTTCTTTTAGCAAGGCTTTCAAATATTGTTGCAGGTTATTGGTGATGGACTGACACATTGTGTTGGTAATGGATGAGTTCCAACTAAATAAAAAATAAAAAAAATCCATTAAGATGGCACGAATCGTGGCTGGAGAAATCTTGTTACAATATAATATAGTCATATGTTGGTTGAATAGATACCATGCCTTCACATAAGGTACACACAATAACATTTGGTGGGTGAAGAAAATCAAAACGAGTGGAGGAAGAGCATCAGTTTGAACGGTTTGTTTAAGGGATCAACAACATTGGAGTTGGCCAAACAATTGGCGAATTGGGTAGCAAAATTGAAAAGAACATTTTTTTTGCTTTTGAGTCTAAAATATCTGTCACTACTTTTATTTTCTATTTTATACCCAAATT
Organism: Sequoia sempervirens; assembly: GCA_007258455.2. Lineage (NCBI taxonomy): Eukaryota > Viridiplantae > Streptophyta > Pinopsida > Cupressales > Cupressaceae > Sequoia > Sequoia sempervirens. The sequence goes on from VDFB02000002.1 coordinate 38,211,682, forward strand.
CATCTAATTTTCTTAAAATAGAAAAAGTGAAGTTCAAGTTTTTATGATATGGATCATCAAGGTTACTTATTGCCTTTTGACCTCTCTTTTGCAGGCCTAAATGGTTTTGTAGGTTGACCAAGTTGGAGGCAAAGACTTACGATGGCATTAATATCTCATAAAATATAGTGTTTTTGAACACTTTATGTTGTTTAACACTCTTAGAGAATCCATAAAACCTCTCTTAAAGATTTGTTTCTTTTTATGCTCTTAGGACACTAGATTTCTTTTGAGCTCTTAAAAACAACATTTCAATTTTTCATTGCAAAGGGTTAAAATTGAACCTTAGACACCTACTAGATTTCAATTTGGGCTAAAATTGAACAAGGAAATCTTCACACTCAAGTTTGGTGTTCTAAAATGAATGAAATCATTGTTTTGAGGGATAAAATAAATGTGTGCCTTTATTGTTTTGTAATTATTTACACAAAGTAATATCATCAAAAGACGTATGCGCTTCTCTCGCGCCTCACGATGATCTTGAGAATCAAAAGACTTTTGGTGACATTAAGTTGTGTAAATAATTGCCTATACACATTTCGATTCAGGTTTAAAATTGAACAAAACACTTTGTGAGTGTGAGTTAGGTATATCGCGTGTGTTCTCCCTTTGTTTCTAAACGAAGGTCGATCAAACTACGGATGTGCTTACTCGCTATTGTTACCTTTAGAGGGGCCTGCCTAAGAGACACATCTGAAAGGAGAACTCGAAGGCGACTCCAACCGGTTTTTCATTCGGGCTGGTATATAAATGGATAAGACTAAACTGTCAAGTCCTCATGGTATGTAGGCCTTAGCCGTACAGTGTCTTTTAGAATGGGGTACTACCGTAAAACATATAAGAGCCCCTAGTAGGATTGATTAAAGCCTTTAGTGGCTTGTTGGGCGCTCGCAAGGTGCCATGTCCCCGATGTTGTGTCATTAAGAACCTTGTTTGTAGTTTCCATCCAGTCCATCCAACGAGTTTATCAAAGTGGTGCATTGGAACTTAGATTCCAAGAAGTTACTTGCCATGTCCGATCTTGGTTGAAATATAGAGGTTAAGACTTCATTCTTAACATACCTTTATATTTTATCCTTGGTTGCATGTAAAATCATCTCTTCTACTATGAAGGGCATGAGGCAAGCCCACCAAGAAAAACGTACCAATTGAGCTAGGATGTTACATTGCCTATTTGAAAACACAGTGCGTTTATTGAAAACATTGGAAAACCAACATTCAACATCATCATCAAAATTGCAAACCCTTTAGGAGAGGCAAATATCCTTGAACAAATTCACATGTTATTGCTTGCCCTTGGGATTTGTGTCCTTAGAGGCTTCTAAACATTTGGATTTCATCTCAATTTTCTTCTACTAAAGTCAACTTTAGGTAACTCTTGCCTCAAATTTCCTTGGTTTCCGCATAACACACTTTGAGAGATAAGGGGAAAGTTGAGACATTAGACATCTAGATTCAAAATCTAATCAAGAGCGTGTTTTTGGTAAAAAGAATCCATTAAGCAAAGATTAAATCAATTGGACCCCACACATGTGCTTGACATCTTTTGGTCATATGATTTTCATGCAAACATTGGTCTTTTGATTTTGAACTACTCTTAGAAAAAGGCATGTTCTTCACTATCTTGGCCTAGTAAACAAGTCCTTCCTAGATTCATTTAGGATCAAATTGAACACTTCATCCAAATCCCAAACACTTATCAAAATCCATCCCACCAAACAACTTTAGAGCTTTGGAAACATCATTATCTAGACTTGGGCACGTCCTTAAATCGAATCAAAATCATTTATTTATTTAGGTGTGTTTGGATGAATCCTTCCCAACACACTTAGTTAAGTTATCACTTCTTTGAACAAGTTCATCCTAAGATCACATCTTACATCTTAGGGTTTATAAGTTCATCATCCAAATCAAACCAATCAAAACCAAACCCTAAGTCTAGCATTGATCCAAAGTCCCTAAACATTCAACACTCATATCATTCACCCCCCTTCATCCTTCATCCCGTCTTTGGTCCTAAGAACCTTAGGGGTCACTTTTGCAACAAGGTAAAAACACAAGGAGAACATGGAATACAAACTTGATCCATACATCATGAGTAATCCAAATCAATTGAACTTTCAAAGCCTTACAAAGCCGATTGATTATCAAAACTCACACTTATACAATCCATACATGGGATCATTACCTTCTACAAATGTCAATGGCACAACAAGTGTGAGTATGCCCAAATCAAAGATTGGAACACATTTCCCAATTGTAGATCTAAATCCAAACCAACAAGTCTGTCAACTGAACAATCAAAGCATGAGCCTTCAAACGAACAACGTCATCCCACCAAATCCCTACAAGCCAAATGAGAATGTACCAAGCACAAGTTTTCGAAACAATATCCGACAAACTTTGGGATGGATACATTTGCAAATCATACGAGTATTCAAAACATGAACAAAGGTCAATTCCAACATATCATGCCAAATCTGAGTGTCGTCCCAAATCAAAACATTGTCCAAAATCAAACACAAGTACACACTCCAAATCTGCTTAAACAAGAGCCAAATCAACTATATCAAGGGAGTCAAGATCGAAATCAAGAACAAATTTGGCAAGATCAAATTGCTGCACTTTCCAAAATAGTTGAGTCATTGCGCCAAGGTAAATCTCCACCACCATTACCTACATCATTCCTTGGTTTAGGGCTTCCCCCTTTACCTAGCACCAATCACTCCATCCAAACCAATCCACCTAACGCCAATCAAGCCATCACATCAAATCCTTCGAATATACCATCGACATCACACCAATGGAGGGTATCTAATCAAACAACAACGTTGATCCCAAATCAAAATACGGTCTCCCAAGGACCTATCACCTCGGTTAATCCAACCATCCCTATCACTTCGATTATTCCGAACACCACTATCACACCCATCACATCTCAACCCATCACTACCATGATCACTCCAAGCGTATCTCAAACACATGTCACTACATCGAACATGATTCTGAATCCACCACCACCCACACAACCACCAACTTCCACCACATCAGGCCAATACAATGCAACATTACAAGCAGCTTTCCAAAGGGGATTCCAACAATATCTAGCCACGCAACAAGCAAGACAAACTCAAAAATCTTCCCAAGCCTCTCAAGCTACCCAACGAACACAAGCATAAACACAAAAAATGACAACTGTTGAGAACAAGGATAAAGATCAATCCATCACTAAGCACCTTGAAGCTATGTCTACTTCATCCAATGGTCAAATCAACATAGGTCAAGAGTCATTTTTCAATAATGATCAAAATCCACCAACCAACAACGATCCAATTCAAGAAATGACAATATCACTTGACTCTATGGTTGAAGACATTCACAATCTCTCCACCGCAATTGTTGAAAACAATGTTCAAAACCTATCCATCAATGAGCACCTTGAAGATATTTCCACCCCATCTAATGATCAACTCACCATACATCAAGAGCAACTTTTTAGTGATCTATTTCAAGGAGTGTTAGGATTATTTGATCCTATCAACATAATGCACAATCTATCGACCAATGATCATGTTGAAAATATCTCTACATTTCCCTATGAGTTAGAGGACATATCTCAAGAATTTATTCCAAAGCAAGATCAAAATCTTCCAATAAGGTCTCGCAATGGTCCTTTCCAAGACATGTTGACCCCCTTTGACCTCATGGTTATAGATGTTGAAAGAATCCTCAACTCAACACTTGATCCAAATCCACTCAAAGATCAAGAGGATATTGAGCCATTCCTCATGCCTAATGATGACATCCAAGAACCATTTATAAGCAATCCATCCTTTGAAACTAACCCATGTCAAGAGCTTGATCCAAAGCATGTCAAAAGCAACTCCGAAATCATTCAAGATCAAGAATTTGTATCTTCAAGATACTACAATAATCTAATGGACACTCTCCTATCTATGCAAGATGATCATATCCATGTAGCACATATTCCTCCATCTACCCATGAGATGCTTTCTATAGATGGACACATAGATGATCTTCATCTAGAACAAGATTGTGTTACACAAAAAGAGCAGATTCTTAACTCCTACAATCAAACAGAGTTGTCAACATCAGGATCAAATATGTCCCAAATTCAAATTGAGGACATCATGAATAAAGATATCCATCATTATCCGCTCAAGGAAACAAGTCAGATAGAACATCCATAGTTAACAAAGCAGCAAATTGAAACAACGTCACCTACGGTGGTCATTTATTAGAGAATGCATTTTAAACAAGAACTCTTGGAACAAGCGAAATCAAAGCATGAAGGTACTACTACCAACATACTAGGGGCAACTTCGTCTCAAGCAAACGTCAACATAGGGAGCACGAAGAATCCTTATGATGAAACCGATGTCAATACTACAACCAGCCATGTCATAAATCTTCATCCACCCATCACCCCATCCACAAATTGGGACCAACGTCAAAAGGAAGATTTGAATCAAAGTACGAAGAACGTTATCAAAGAAAAAGAAGCTAAGAAGCATAATGGACAAATCAAATACAAATGGATACCAAAGAATACAAAGAAAGATCATCCCTATCAAACTCCATTAGTCAAAGAAACTGTGGGGCAAACTAAAATAGGGAAAAGTATCCATCAAAGATGTCCGCAAAAGCAAAAGCATGTTTTTCAAGCGACGTACAAAGTGTATCAAGCAGTTGGTCCTAATTCCATGCACACTTTCGTATCCACCCATCATTGCTCATCTTCCCAAGTTTGGAGAGTCAAAGATTCCAAACTGTCAACCAATCCATCTTTTATGATCCCTAAACACACTCCATTCATGCCTCCACGCATAATATCCAATTCTCACATTAACCATGTATTGGCAACAACCCTTCATCATAAGGATTCAGAAGGCTCTCTAATGCGATGTGCACACAAAGACATAGTTAACCCTGATATCAATGAAGCGGATCAAGAATCCCAAAAGTTGCATTCAAGTGCACGTATCTTAGCAAAGCAGCTTCTTCAAGCAAGATATCGATGGCACAGGGGCATCTGACACAACACCTTGTGATCTACATGAGTTTAAAATCTTTCGAAAAAATCAAAAAAATCAAAAAAGCAAAAAATCCAAAAAAAATCAGAAAAATGATTGAAAACAGTAAAGATAAAAATGTCCTCTAGTGAAAACCGCATGGGTGACACTTTGGGCAAGACCATGACGAAAACCTGGCAAACAGGTGTCATGTGTAGAATCAAGCATCTACGTGCGCCAGTTCAGTTGAAAGCATCTCATCCCATCCATAATAAATCGAGCATTCCATCCATCTTATCCATAATAAATCCATCCATCTAGGAACCATTTATCCAATCCATTCACATATATCTACATCCATCAGTTATCTTGATCTTGATGAAAGTTTGGGGCAGACTTTACACTTGCTTTTGGTAAACATCTTGACATGGGTCATTTTCATTGATCCTATCCTATGTAGCATTATCTAAGCCATGAAGCATTCCTCCATTCAAACACCTTATCTTATCGCAAGATAATCCATATCCATTAATCCATACATCCTATCCAAGCATCCATCCATGGCATTTCGTACATTGCTAGACATTGGGGGCAGATATTTACATATTGCTTCGAGAATGAATCTTGATCTATATCCTCCAACTTATGTGGCGATCCAAACATTGGAAAATGTGAAACCAAATTGATCAAACCACTTATGAGAAAAAATCCAAATCACTAGCCCATAGTACATTTTGATGAGAAGACATTCTTTATCAAGCTACATCTTTCATCGAACACCAATCCAAACAATCACTATCAGTTGCATCTAAGTTGCATGTCAAATGTCATATCAAATCATCCAAAAATATTTTTGTTCCAAACCAAGCTTCATCAATCATGATCAATCAAATCCAATCAATCCATAATCTTGGGATATCCTTCCCAATCGTTGTGTTACTTAACACTATCCTTTCATTGTTGTGCATCCTCAACAATGATATCATCATCAATCCTGATCAATCCAATCCTTGCATTGTTGTGTATCCTCAACAATGTTATCATCATCATCATCATCATCAATCCATCGATTCGATCAGTCAACCTTAGCTTGGTCTTCAACAAAATCCCAAAACATAGCACTGATATCATCACACATATCCATATCCAAAATCGTCAAAATCATGCGAAAATCCAAAAACATCAGCAAATCAGAAAAGTCAAAAACATTCAAAAAGTTAGAAAACATAAAAAACATGATATCCGAACTACATCATCTCTGAGCTTAAACGTAGGCAAGGCTAATCCCTGATCAGCCCCTGAGACATCAAAATCCAAAAACATTCGAAAAACACAAAATCCAAAAACATCCAAAATCACATCAAAATCCAAAAACATTCGAAAAACACAAAATCCAAAAACATCCAAAATCACACAAAATCCAAAAACATTCGAAAAACATCAAAATCCAAAAACATTGATAAAATCTCAAAAAACCCCAAAACATTCGAAAAATTCAAAAAAATCAAAACATTTGTAAAATCTCAAAAACACCAAAAACAGCCTTAAAATATTTCATAACGTCAAAAACATCCAAATATTTGAAAAAAATCCATCCATCCCATTTCACTTCCACTCGAAATAATCAGTCATCCATAATAAATTGATCGTCACCTTCATCCTTTGGAAAAACAAATAGAAACAATCATAGCAATCAACAAAAGAAAGCTTTAGTTGTAAAATCAAAAGAAAACAACGAACAATTAAAACAAAATCAAACTCTTGATCATTTGCAAACATGTCAATCAACCTTATATCAATAGCCTATCAATCAACTTATCAAACCATCATCATCCTATACAATGCATGTCCTAGGATATATCATTCCGACAATGGGCATCATTTTGGATATCACTTGGATTCTTATCCTATCAAAACAAATCCCTTTGGCTAGAGATATGAAGAACATTGGCTTGTTTTGTACTTGATCTTTTCTTTTGATTTATCTTATTGCGCTCATTCCAAGGACCTCTCAATGATATCCGAACGAAGGATTTAGAGAGATAGGAATGGGGCAATGATCATTATATTTTTGTCTGTGCTTGTTGGACGTTCTTGTAAAATAACTTGGCGAATACTTGCTTTGTTAGGTACGTCCTAGCAAGGTTTCCGATGTCAAGTGTGAACACGAATACTCCTATCTGTTTGTTGAGTCAAAGTCCATCGCTCTAGGTACAATGCCATCCTAGTTCTTTATACCTTGATGCATCGTACCTATGTGTGTAATCAGACATAAGGTAAGTAGCCCTTTTAAAATCCCAATCCTTGATAAGTGAATCATCATCATCATCTATCCTCATCATCATCTCTAATAAAGTCTTGTCAGATCATGGACTTGTTGGATCCTCTTGTCATCATCTCATTTCTGCGCTAACATAACATCACCAATGCATCCATCATGCATCTATCCATCTTGCATCCATCATGCATCCATCTTGCATCCACAAAACTGTCAGCATACCACATATCATTCATATCATACATAATAGGAAACATCAATCATTTCACATGCATTGCATTTGCATCATCATCATAATATAGATCTGTTAGTCTAAGCATCTCATAAAATCATACATTTGCATAATCATAGCATATCACATTATCCATCTCATCCATCTCGCATCACATCATATCATCATTTAAGTTGTTTAGGATAATATAGATTTGTTATTCTAAGCATCTTAAAATCATCTCATTTGCATCATCATCCATAACCATCCATTTTGAACCTCTTTATCGCGAGATCGACCCTCAAATCGAATCTTTTCACTCGATCTCTCGAGGGGGCAATGCACTAGTGTACTTTCGCTAGGGCATATGAAAAATCAAAAAAAAAATGAATTTTGATCGTGGCAAGTTTATTCTTTGAACCAATGCAATAAGTACATTGTTTTAAAGAGGGGAAAAATGTAAACATGTCAAATTGACATAATGCATTCAACTAGGTCATATTCATCCATTCAGAAAATAAATCAAGTTTATTAATCTCATCTCCTAAGGTCATTCATTCAAAACTAAATAAACATTATCATCAACCTTTTAATCAAATAAATCAAGCATTCATTTAATCAAATCCCAAATCATATTTCTCCTTTTCTGATTTAAATAAATCAAATATTTGAGTCAAATTAGTCAAAACATCCTAATCATCATCCTAGCTAATTAATCCTGATTAAATCTAATCTAATGCATGTCAAATCCTCTAGATATCCCCACTTGCACAAATAAATCAATTTATTGATTTATTAAATCCAACATTTTCACTCAACATGGAATATTCCCTAGAATTTGAAATAAAAAACAAGTGGACATGTACATCCAACAAGTCATTTATGAGCTCTTACATGGCTCTTACATGTCCCCTTCCAAAGGTCAAACTCAACATTCATTGCACAAATTTGAATTCAAATTTCCCCCCTCTTGGGCACATTTCCCAAATCTTGCACATGCATCAACCACTCACATGATGACAAGTGGCCTCTTTTCATTGGCATGTTTCTTAGTTCCACATTGGTCCCTCTTCAACACTCAACATTTGAAAATCTTTAAATAGAGGCTTCATCCTCAAGCAAATCCTACACAATTTCATCCTCAAATCATATGCAAAGTCACTCTCCTTGAGAACTGATTTTGTTCATCCACTCCACAATCTTAGCATTTTCATCTCCAATATCATGCAAGGTCACTCTCTTCATTTGAGAAATGATCTTGTCCATCATTATCACTAGCTTATCTACCAAGGATTGGGAAAGGGCTATTTTCAACAATAGCACCAATCCACTATGAGATATAATTTGAGTAAATTAGAAATAGCTTTCATACTTATTTCATTTATAATTTCATGCTAGTTTGGTGATGTTATTGTTTCTCTTACATTTGCTCAACAAATTTCATAGGGAGAGTGATTATCTCATTTGTTCAACGTTGACAAATTTGTGCCATATTTGTCAATCTTTGATAAAATGAAAGGTTTTACCTCTCACAAGTACAAATAAAATATATCTACTCATTAAAAGCATATTATAATCCATTTCCCTTGCTCTCACTACCCATTATAAAATAAAGTTAATCATTTACCCAACAACCACACAACTTGAATCTATGACTATGAAAGAGAGTTTATTACTAAATGAAAATTATGAACTATCAAATTATAAAGCTACATAACCATTAAACAATCATGATGGAATACCTCAAATCTTGATTAACAAAGACAATCTAAGTCATTTATTTCCACATAAATCTTAATCATCAATTACTATTACCACAACACCTAATATGCAAATCTATACCATTAGCAAATTACAATTTCTAACTCATTATACTAATTCATACAGAGACAAGACACAAATGTACATATCAAATTCAAAATATTACTTGATGCAATAATCAACATGGTATACGTCTTTGCTCACAGATTACAGCAAAAGGGAGAGAATGCAATACCGAGGAGGATAACTACCATACAAGCAACACTGTTCTGACAAGAAAATGAACTCTCTCAAAGGAAAACAAGTGAAAACAAGCAAGAAGTTGTGATAAATATGCCTCGAACATAGGAAAGGCTAATTTCACAAAAAATGAGAATAACCATTTCTGATTATGGATTGCAACGAAAGAATTAAAACTAGATCAACCCAAACACATTCCTTGCAGTCATCAGTGAAAGTCTAGGGAAAAGAAGAGAACACATACACGAATGCAACTATAATCCAATCCATCATAAAATACAAATGTCAATACGATGAAAATTCACATGTGTTACACGCAGGAGATTTAACAATGATTGAGTACAATGGAAAACCAAGCAAAGAGAAGTTAATTTCCAACCATAAAGAAATTCCACCTATCTCCAAGCATAAGCATTTGCATCAAATTTTTAGACCAAAGTATTACTCTATCGAATACCCATTATAGCAAACGTAATTCTGGTTCATGGGTTGAACAGTCAATCTTCACCTAACTAAACCATCGAATTGCAAACATGACTTCCAAAATGAATTTCCAACACTAATGAATATGTAGAGATAACTCAAAGATCGCTATGCAAGAATGATTAGCACAAGAAGACCATAATGCAAAAACCTACCAAAGAGAGAATGTAGGGTTAATGGTTAAGGGCAGTGCATTCTGCACACAGTAGAACTCCCTTAGTGCATTACATATATGATTGTCATCATGTGTGCATAAACTTGTGGTGCCTAAGGATCATATACTATCGTAGGCTGAGAATCACAAACAAAACCAAAAGAGGATAGGCTATTCAGATCTAGCGATGTTAACGTGGTATGCTATGCTTTGAAGGATTATCAAAATGGTTTGACAGATAGGGCTCCAAAATTTCTAACAACTGCACTAGACTAGCATAAATCTACAAGGTATTTCATCCATGGTTGTGCGATATAATTCAACCTCCATCAAGCATAAAGAAGAAAAAATGGAACTCTTGAAAGATTTAGCAACTACCTATACTCAAGAAAACATACATGCTTCAAGGTAGAAATTGAAAACTATAACAAATCATGACTATGCGGTTGGAAAGAAAGGGTGCAAACAATGAAGGTTAATGACATGATGAGTAATAAGGGGCATCAAATTTAAGATACAATAAGGACCCTAATATGCTTAATGAAATCAAATAATATAGCAAAGTATCGTAGTTATAACACAAGGAATATGAAACCAATATCGAATACCAAGCTTAGTTTATATTCTTGAATGCAACCATACTACCAAGATGGAGTCTTCCTCGTAAGTCGAAGGGTTTACTATTGATGCCAAACTAACATATAATGATCTTCAAACTATTTAGTAGTGAGCCAAAAAAGCAAGGAAAGAAATACGCACCAAAGCTTAGAAACTTTCAAACAAATACCAATGGCAATAAGACTAGAGTATCAAATTCTATAATGAAGTACAAAGTTCAGCATTGAACATCAAGCAGTAAAATAAGTAATCAATCGTTTGCAACCACAACTAGAAAGAGCAAATTCCTATTGCATAAAATGGTAAACGAATGAAAAAGCAAACTATCTGGGAATCACCAACTATGATAGGACATAACACATTAGTGTCAATAGTTCAAACTTCATCTTAACCTCAAAATACTATAAAATTCTAGCATGATTATTCACACAAGTATATATTTTTTTGGTTTAACTTCTCCATTTACACACCAAAATTTTTACTTTATTCACTTTTCAGAACAAGTCCCTACACATTTACAACCAAGAGACCAAGATTCCACACCACAACTTTCAAGAAAACTCCACTCTTTATTTCACAACACAATCATTATAATAGAGTGTCACACATACTAGTTATTCATGCTGTCAACCAGTTCAAACAAAAGGGTGCACCTGCACCAATAGAAACTTATAGTGTCAAGTATATTATTAAAAAGGGTTCACAAAAAAAAGGTGCCTACTCGTGATCCCCCAGAGGACACTCTTTCGGGTCCTCATCTGAGTCCCTCATGGCCATTTTAGAGGAGGGGCGATGTGCTTGTAGTAATTCTACCTCCTCTTTTGTCAGCTTGGGGGAATGGGGTCCACACCCCAACGACCAGTCTCGAACTACAGATGGCTTCTTGGTCTTAGTAACAAGTTTAGATTCATTGGTTTTTTTGCTTTCTTCGATATTGATCTGGACTAGAGTGTGTGCCAGGGTTTCATCGTCAGAGATTTCTTCTAGTGGTTGACCTACTTGCGCTTTCTCCATGCCTGGTTGCTCTAGGTTTGTCTGGGTTCCAATCCCTTCTCTTCATACGGTTTTGTGAGGGTACTAAGGTGAGGCGCCTTGGCGGTTAGTCCTTCGACTTCCGCCCTGTCTTCTACCACGACCTCGCCCTTGACCTCCAACCATCCTACACACATCACCAAGGGAAAAGGGGTCACCAGAATGGAAAAAAGAGACATAACGAAGATCAACACAAAATACCCACTTAAGCATAAATTCAATATATCCACATGCAAACTTACATCACATGACAACTCAAGGGCTCTAATGCATCCCCCGGTAGAAAAGATATCGGTGCATTGCGCACTACACCAGGGGTCCTATCCTTTCTGCCAATTTTTGCATCATCGACCTGGCACAGACAAGAAAACTCAGACGGATAAATAAGGATGACAATAGGGTGGAAACCTCTACGCAAGACAACTAAAAGCAAGATTCCATAATAGGTCATAATGCCCAATGTGCGAGCCTAAGCTCTGATACCAAGTTGTAACGCCCATCGTGCAAACCCCAAAGGACAACCACTAAGCACACAATTTTTTTTAAGAAAAAAGTACACATATTAAATACATATAAAGTACCATTATATATCATTACATTGCATGATAACATCTAAAACATCTAAGTCCTTTTGGGTACACGAGGTCACATCACATAAAACCAACCCATAACGAAAGATTCATATAAAGCTAAGTAACTTAACTAACTTTACATCTATACATTCATAAGCATAAATATAAATACATCACATGATACCAAACCATAATAAATCTCATAAATCATGAATGATTACAAGGGTGCATTACATTACATCATCTTTTAATACATTACATGTTCATATACATGAGTTACATCAAAATCTCCCATACATGTGGGATAGATACATCATACAAAGAATATCTGAAGTACTTTATGAACATCAGGTACAAGCTCCATCTGGAAGATACTATGCAAGCGATCACTGATGGAGAACCCAATGGGGTGCGAAGCATGTTCCACCCGACCATGTGGGTTTTAGAAAAACCCACACCCATGCTCAGAGGTGACAAGGAAGTGACCACAACCAAGAATGCCAACAAGACTAAACTCCAATAACAGTGACACATAACAATAACTCCAATAGCACTAACATGAGAGTACATAGATCATAAATGAAGAGCAACCAAGAAACCAATCACAATAACACAAGACCATTAAACACATCATCAATAAATCAAAGGAAACAACCATAAACCACTTCCAGAGGCAAGCAAGAAACAAGGCATAATGGAAACTAGTGGAGAGTATCATCGCATAGTCCTACATGGGTTATCCTAGCCCTTCCTCCAAGCACCGGCTAATCCAGGCTACTTGAGGCGCCAACCCCCATCTATGGTTATCCTGGACCTTCCTCCTACTTGAGGTACCAACCCCATAGGGTGACTCATGCGGAGCCGTTAACCTCTCATGAGGACAAGGTAACAACCTTGCCAACCACGGCCTTCTTAGTACACCATTAGTCTGCGAAAGCCCTATTGGATAAACGAGGTATCCATAATTATCTTATTAATGTTATTACTACCCATCCCCCTAAATTATTTAATTAAGTTTTCACTTTTTAAACTAACTCTTACGTGGGTTATCTTGGCCCTTCCTCCTATTTGAGGCGTTGACCCCCACGAAGAGCCACTCTCCCTAAAGTCCCTATCAAAACCAGGGGTTGTACCAATATAGAACAAACATCAGATCCCAACCAAATACATGCGAGGCAATACCAATCTCGCCAAAAGCACCTAACCAAAGTCTCAAGAAAATTCTATACAACCCTTTCAAAACAATGATGCCAAATAACTTGCCACAATAAGAGAAGAAGAAAGATAGAATTTCAACTACACTTGACTCAAGCCTCTAGAAGACTAACGTTCACAACAACCCCAAGCGGGTTCCTAAAGCAGACTAGGTTCCCACATCGAATACAACCAAAACATAATGATAATAAAGAAGCCAAAACAATTTGCAAGAATCCAAAATACAAGTTAACATAACAATTTCTACACATTGTTATTACATACCCAAAATGAACAATTCGTTTTATTCCATTTACTAATCTCCATTTTCCTTAATATAATTTTGAAATAAAAGTTCAACAATAATTCTTATATATATATATATATATAATTTTCCTTTTTCCATTAACCCTTACAGTCATAATTCATAATTTCACATTCATAAAAGAAATCAGTATATATTTATATATATATATATTCTGTTTTATTTTATTATTATTATTATTTTTTATTAAATAATTCTGATCTGATAAATTTTTGGGTGATTAAAATGTACCTATGCAAAAACCCATTTAAATATTTATATATATATACATATTTTATATATATAAAAAATAACATTAAATTAATTTTCATAGCCCTTGCATGGACTGCGACAACAACCCATATGGTTGTTGCGCACAATAGTCTATGGACTGCTATGGGCAGCCCAATGCAACCCAATGGGGAGGAGGGGAGGGTACGGCCCAACCGTCCCCCCCTTAGCCTCATTAAGATAAAAAAAATTAAAACAAACAATGCCGGCCATAAATAAGAGTTCGATCCAACAAAAATTCAAATTTGGTGAATTTATATATATATATGTATATACTCCTGTGAGTGAGTATATATATATATATAATTCATTTATTTAGAGAGGAAATCAATTTCCCTATAAACGAAATTATAAAAATACAAAACATTTTCAGAGACTCAACAATAATTTCCTTTCATTTATCTATTACCCAATAAATTATAAAACCTTGAAAGATTTTTCTTTTACAAAACAACATATTTGCCATTTCAAATTTAACAAGAAATGAAAGATCAATAAAGGAACCTGGAGTCTTGTGCTTGCTGAGGAGTTGATGAAGCCTTCCTTCGATTCTAACCAACCTTTTCGAAGAGCTCCCTTTCCTTCTCTAGAACGTCTCCACCAGATTCTTTGATCAAAATTTTAATCTATTTTTCTATTCAGAAGAGCCTTTTCCCCAAAACAATGAAAGGGAAACAATTTTTACAGAGAAAACAAGAGAGGATGCAAATTTTTACAGAACTAAATATTCTTTGAAGCTTCTGTCAAATTTCCTGTGAATCAAAACCTCTCATTTTTGCTATCCAATAAAAAGATAACCTCTTCTATTCTCGAAAAACTTAAAAATCAGGATGTAAAGAAATTTTCTATTTCTTCACCAGCTTTTCAGCCCAAAAGTCTCAATATTCATTGGTCCTTTTATTCTTTTCTTGATTTTTTTTTTCTATTTGAATTGCACTTTTTTAGTTTTAATTTTAATTTTGCTAATTTATACTTATAGTTCACACAATTTAACTTATTTAATTATTTTATTCCATTAATTATCCTCAACATGCTATTTTCATTAAATTATCTAAATGCCAATTTAAATAATTTTATTTACACCTTTCAATTTATTTAACTTTAATAAATTATATGACTTTTAATTTAATACTTTTATATTTTAATAAATCTATTCCAATAACTATTATTAACATTTATTTTAATCATTTAATTATTTAAATTACATCATACTACAACACCAATGTAAAATAAATAACATAAATACACTCACACAAAACAACTATCATAAAATGCAATAATGACTAAGGTCAAAGACACACAATACCACTAGACACATAATGGGTTAAAAAACTTGGGACAAGGTGACTTCCTTGTCATCTTTGTTTCAACTTCATGCCCGTTAGGATAATTTAATGCTCACCCAGTCCTGCCCAAGCAGGTGGAATCGAGACTTTATTCTTGCAATTCATGCATACAAACAAGGTTGTGTACAACATATATATAATCAAATACATCACATCGTGAGAAGGAATCGCAGCGTAGCAGGGCACTCGCAAACGAGTGGTGCTACACTGTCCCCGTACCAAAGCTATAATAACAACTGCAACATCGAGTATGAAGTAACATTGTTAAACTAAATTGATCACATCATATCATCATGAAATAATTACTAATCTACAACATCACAATATACTACTGCATCCATATAAAACATCACCAAATCAACTGTAACCATAATGTCATATCATAATATCCATGTCATCATATAAAGTAGCATAGTCATCAAGCAATCTATACTATCCAATCAACCAATCCAACCAAAAAATAGTAACTATCATAGTCTCAAAGTATCAAGCAAAACCACAAAAAAAATCAAGTCCAAACAACAACACGAGGGGTATTATAGAAGAGAAACAATTCTGCAAAAATTCTATCAAAATTGATCTAATCTGGATGGATGGAGAGGACATCCTCCATTTTTCATGAACATATTCCCCTTCTTCCCTAGGAGGGGATGGGCTAGGAGATCACCTTTGAGCTCCCATCATAGGAGAAGACACATTCGGCTGTGTTAACATGACAACAGTCGACCGAGGCGTAGCCTTTAGCCTAGGTTGGTGTGAAACATAATCAACTCCAACCGGAGCTTCTTTCCCCTTCACATAAGGGTTTGAAACATCTTTCACTAGCTCAAAGGTGACATGACTCAACCTAGAACCAGTGGACTTATTCTTTCGGTTCGTAACCGTAGTCCATTTCGCATTAGGTTTGGCAGCAGATGCAACCGCCGAACGAGGCTTTTCAGCATCTTGTGGCGGAGAAGGTGTATGAGGCACTGCTAAAAGGTAGTCCTTAATCTTGTGGTAATTGACACCTATAACACATGTTGGGAAAATTGAAATATGTGACCTTCTGGGTGTGGCGAAGAGCTCCAATTTGGATATCAATGGAGTCTTTCAAATCTTTGGAAAGGTCCACTTCCACACAAACCCTCTTCTAGGGTCAGGTCTGAAAGAACCTATCTAGCTCAATGCAAATAACCCTCCCTAGTGAGGAATCTATACTATTCAAAAAAGGCACACAAGGCAAGGGTAGACCAGGGAATTCAATCTAGACTGGGACCCGCAACTTGGTGTCATCTAAGACAACAAAGTCACAGGTCCATGCCTGGAAAATTAACAAAGAAGACCAGACATACCAGGGCCCATGGCCTAAGATAGCCTGGACATGATTGACCTCTGCAAAGTGGAACAAAAAGAAACCCTTGGTTAAATTTTGGACCATATCAAGGCGGACCCCATGAGGGACCCAAGCCTTGTTAACCCAATCTTTAAGCACACTTTCAGGGGGAGTTCTCCCAACAAAATGCCCAACAAGGGTGTATTTCTCAAGCCATTGGCAGGCAATATCAAAATCTGGTAAAGGAAAAACCACATCAGCTGGTGAATCAAAGTACTTACCTCGTGAAAGACTTTAAGAACAAATTTCTGGGGACATTGTTTAGAGGAGGAGCCATTGATTAATGTCGTCAAACCGCTAACACCAAAAAGAACTGTTGGGTTAGAGCTAGTTGAAGGCATATTAAAACAAAAAACCACAGTAAATGCGGCCGTACACATAAGAAAAGAGGGGCTTCCTGCATAGGATGCGTAGTATGACACAAGAGGGTCCAAGGGTGACCGCATAAAACACAAAACCCTAGCAGAGCTCATACACCTTCCCTCATTTTTCTGAAATTTTCATTTTAAGTTGAGTCTCCAAATATATTGTAGTTGAGACAAGAACTGGTGATAGTTTGGGAGTTTGTCAATGTGGTCAAGCCTTTATTTTAGTTTTTTAACCTCTACGGACAGTCATATGGAAAGATTGGAAGATGTGTGTGCTACTATACTATATGCATCTAAGACTAAGAGCAATATTGTAAATGAGAAAGGAAAAATAAGAGCAATAATGTAAATGAGAAAGGAAAAATAATATGTATCTCCTATTATCCTTAGGAGTATGAAGGAGAGTTAAGAGGCGTAGAATCCGAAGATGCAAAATGAACAACAAAATACTAAATAATAAAATAAAAGAGAAAAACAAATTGTTGCAAGAGAATTGAGTCCAATAACATGTAGGGAGTTGCACAATATAGATGTCTAATGAACAAAAAAACTAGTATGTTGTTGTGGAATGCTAGAATGTTATAGAAAGTTGGAAGAGAATGAGAGTTGGAAACCAAAAGCACGTTTTAAGACATGAGAGGGAAGATGAATCTCAATTTAAAACCCCAAATGATGGAAGAGGCTATTTTGCACTAAGGAATTAGAAAAATTGTTGGAATTTTGGAGAGGTGGGTGTATGGTAGTGATGGACTAAATGGAAGTAAAAAAGATAACTTTTGAATGCCAAATGAAAAGCTCATATGGTCTTATGGTTGTGGGATAACACGCTCATGCAGGAATTTATGTGATTGTGCTACCATCGAAGAAGAAGCAAATGGGAAATATTACAAATGGTCACATTAAACATTAAAATATAAAAAATACAATACACAAAACATAAGTGCACAAGCTTTGGCTCCAGTGGAAACCTCCCACCTCCAATCCCTCTCTAGGTTTGCTTTGGTCCCTTATTCTTCCTCATATTGTTTGGGGCCTTTGGAAGGAGAGGAATAATAGAATTTTTTAGGAAGTTTCCCTCTACCCTTCTTTGTTTTTCAAAATCCTCTTGGCCATTAAGGAGAATTTCATGCAGGTTGTTACTAAATCTAATGTCCCTTCAGGTGGAGGTTTCTGATTATGATTTGTGGGTGGCTGATCAGTGGAATCTTTCCTTTGATATAGCCAAGCCTTTGAAGAAAGTCAAGTTGGTTAGAGAAGGGGTTATTTGGTATTCTCCTCCCCCTGGGTGGTTTAAAGTCGACTTTGATGGTTCTACTAAAGGAAATCTGAGACCTACTAGTTGTGGGGGAGTGTTAAGGGATCATAATGGCTTGTTTCAGTGGTGGCACTCCCTTTGGGGATCCAAACAAACCAATTTGTTGAAGACGTGATAGCCTATCATGGTTTAAAATTGGCTAGGGAGAAGGGGGTTTCCAAAGTTTGGGTAGAAGGGGATTTGTTGAATATTATTAATTGCCTAAGGAAAATTTCCCCTCTCTCTTGGTCTATTAAAAGATTTATTACTGATGCTATCTCCATGCTAAATGACTTTGATGAAGTGTATATTTCCCATGCCTTTTGAGAGGCTAATGGGGTCGCGGATTTTTTTGGTTAACCTTGGCATTTCTTCGGCTAGGTCATGGGAGGTTAATGGCAACTTGCCAGTAGAGCTTATTTCCTTGCTTAACAATGATAACACCTAATGTTTGAGGGGGGTCAATTCTTCAGGTGTTCTTAAGGGATGACGAGTGAATTATTACCATCTGATTTTGATTAGACGCTTAATGGTGGTGGCGCTCATCAAAATTTGTGGGAGGATGAGTTGTATGTTCAGGAGGGATCTTGCCATTATTGCTTTTTGTACCTTGAAATGCAGGTCCACATGCTTTCTAGGTGCAATTTTCTCTATTTCCTTCATGGTTATTTGCATTTGCATTATGTGGGGTTTCTTTCTTGTGAAGTACTTGGTGCCATTGAAGATGGAAGGTGACAGGTGCAGGACTGAGCCCTTTTCATGAGACGAGGTTAAAGCTAATGAGGATGTGTGGAAGATTTTACAAAAAGGTCAGGTTACATCATTCTTGGAGAAGTTGCATGGGTATGAGTCAAATGTTTCGCAGGAGTTTGTTGATGCTTGGCATGACCGGGTGTTGAGTCTGTGTGGTGTGGAAATCACTGTAAATGAGAAGCTAATTATGGAAGTAACAGGGATGTCGACTCAAGGGTGAAAATTATTTAGAGAGAAATCTTTGTCAAGGGTGGCCATAATGAATTTTTTGAGAGACAAGGAGAAGGCTAAAATGGTCAGACTTCAGTGTGGGGGTATGATTGCTCCAAAATTAAGCCTATTTGGGGCAAGGTGGCCATGGTTCTGATGCGTTACTTCACCCTAGACGAGAGGTACACAACCCTTTATGGGCACCACTTCGTGCTGTTAAATCACTACCGACATGGTAAGCTTGTATCGTTCCCTTTTCTATCTTTTGTTGGCTTTGGAGAATGGCATTTTGGACTTCAAAAAGAATCCTAAAAATCCCTACTTGTGTGAGTGTTTGATGTTGTTGAGTATGGAACATATTAAACCTAAATATGTGATGGTGTCCCCTATTCCTGGTAAGGCCAACACGACCAAGAAGAAGGCTAAGATTGGTGGGAATTGTTAGGTGGAGGAAGAGGAAGAGGATGTGGGTACAAAAATTAAGGATGAATCTTTCGCTTGGTCAGATGGTTACCATATGGACCTGGAATATACCCCATCCACTAGGGGTAAGAAACACTCTGCTAAAAAGGCTAAGCCCTCTTCTTCACGGTCGAAACATAAAATTCAAGTTGCCTAGGATGAATAGCTTTGGAAGGGAACCAAAGTAAAAGGAAGAATTTGAAGTAGGGTTCGGTGAGTTCCCATGTTGTGGTGGAATATTTGCAAGAGGAAATTGGGGTTAACAAGGTTTGTGAGGTGGCATAATTTGTTAATGAGGAGAATATTCAAGATGGTTATGGAGATGGGGGGTCCTAGCAGTTGGGAAGGCGAATAATTTTTTTGATTTGGAGGACTCCCATGCTATGTCGACTTCTAAAGATAAAGAAAAAGAAAAGGTTGTTACGCCTGATAGTTTCCAAGAAGAAGACCCTCTGATGAGTTCCCACCAAGGGAGGTGTTTGTATTGGGGTGTAATGGATTTTACTCAAGCTTCTGGGTTGGTAAGGGAAGGGGAATATGTATTTTTTAATCTACTTGTGTGGCTAGTTCAAGAGGTTCAGGACCTCCATGGCAAGTATGACACGATTTACCGATGCAACATCTTGACCTTGAGAAGCTTAAGGGAGAAGAACTCTATTTTTAGTATGGTCAGGGAAGTGAATTCTAATCTTGGCGTTATGGTGGAGGATTTTGCTAACCTGAAGAGTGACCATGGTCCAAGGCTGTCCACTGTGGAAAGGAATTCCTTGCAGATGCGTAAAGATATCAATGCTTTGATTAACCTCAACAAGGATAAGCTTGAGTCCTCTACTGAAGGTTTAATGCTTTTGAACGAAAAAGCTAGGGAATGGACTGGTAAATCCATGTTTAATGATTTGGAAAAACAAGATGGTGCTGAGGACAATGAAATGGGTAAACAAAAAAGAAAAATGTAGTGCCGATGTAGGATGTAGAAGAAATCATGGAGATGCACAATAAGGTGATATCAAATGATCTGGAAGTAGCTAGGATGTTGAAAGAACTTCTTTAGTCACTACTTTGTTTATTCTCTTTTGTTTTGCTTTTGGTTTTTTTTTTGGTTTCTACTAATGGGTGGCTAATTGTTGTTTATTCAGCCTGTTGTTTTTTGGTGGGGACAGCTTACTTGCTTTATCTTTGTGTTGCCTTTTCTCTTGTACAAGGTTTCAAGGCCCCTTCAAAACCTGTTTTATGCTAATCAAAAACATAAGTGCACAAAATAACACAAAACTTGACATCTAGATTAGGACTTAGGTTAGGAAAGATGGCTAAAATGGTTTGTAAAATATGCTACATGAATGGACACTAAAATAAAGACAATTTGTAGTGTCAAAATTCAAGGGTATGTAATTTTTGACCTTACATTTTACCTCCACTTTAGTGGGTTGATGTCACTAGGTGATATAGCTACACTAAACAATAATATTGAAAACAAAATTTTAAGGATACAAAAAGGGTACACAATAGGCTTCAAGTGAGGAATATATACCCCCAAGTTAAGATCTACAAGACAATACATTAGGAAAAATAAAACTTGCAATAGAAACGTGTCATAAAAATATAGAACCTACAAAACAACTTTGTTAGAACATTACAAACATGTATATGGAAAAAAAAAACACATAATGAGCCTACTAGAGAGGGAAGCTTATATAGTGAGGAGAACGTAACAAGTAGAATGCTAGTTTCAAAGAAAATATACTAATGTACAAAAAGAGAAAATAATAGCCAATACAAGGAGAAGATGCATGATTCATAGCTTACTTTTCCATCAGGAAGCATGATAATTAGTTCATAAGACAAATCACTTGCACTAGTGTACTTTGTTGCTAAGTGATTTGGATGCTTTGGTGGAAGTTTGAAAAATCCTATGGAAGCAACAACTCAAGCAAGGGCCACTTGAGGTACTGTTGAACCACTTTAATTTCAGTTAGTAGATTAAATGATGCATGGTGAATTTCATTACTTGTTTTTAGTTATATGATTATAAATGAATGTGTTATAATTCATGATTTAGATCTATAGCTTAATGTTTTGTTCATATGTTCATACTATGGAGTATTAGCTAAGTTAGGACACTATAGTTTAACTTTTAATAGTTATAGTCTTTAACATTAAGTACCTGTAGCAGAAGCTAATTACTTGTATTATTTTCCCTTGTTTTGTGAATTAACAATTTATTCTGATTTCAAGATTTTATTGGATTTGCATATGTTTATTCGCCTATACTCAATTGATGTAGGACGTACATAATCTATGAATGCATATAATTTGTTAGCACTATATAAAGTTTTACGACGCTCTAGTTGATGATTTAATGCAACCCTCTTATGAATGACGAATTGATTAGTTAGGGATCCTTTGGTCCTCTGAGCCGTGTGCATACCCAGTATCACCAAGTTAATTAGGCATTAGAGTTGGCTCCACATATACCACTTAGCATAGTAATTAAATAAATTTATTGAATTTGATTAAAGTTTAAATAGTTAATAGTCTTGGCTTGCTAAGGGGTGGAAATATAGTGTAATAATAAGTTTAGAATATTAATTTTGTAAGTTGATGAGCATGTGATGGGATTGCTAGTGTATATGATAATGATGATTTCATATGGAGGTGACCAATATCACAAGTATTCAAGGATTGAATAAATTATTATATGAGAAAACATGGAGGCTAGATGGTTCTAAAATGTCAATTCCCCCTAGTCATTGTGTTAGGTGACACTTTTAGGTTTGTGTGCTTATACTTTGGTGTGGTTCTTCTACATGGATACATTCATGAAGTTTAGGAAGGATAAAATAAAGTTCATAGAGGAGAGTGGTAGGTATGGGAAGGAGAAGTGTAGAAAAAATAGAGTATGAAGACGATATGCTGAAATTTTTCTTTGCATTTTCGGAAAAATTAATAGGGAGCACATATTTGAGACTATGTAATGCAAATGGGTATTTTCCTAGGATATGGATGGTTCTATAGGTGTAGAGATTAGGATTGTGATGGTGATTATTCTTTTGAACTACAAATAGTTGGTGGGTAGACATAATATGTTTGATACAACATAGACTCTAAGTTGTGCAGTGCTATTATCTTAGTCTACTAGAATGCATTTAATTCATGATTTTATTACTGTTGTTGAAAAATATGAGGATTTTCCAATTGTCATCTTGGACATTTTCATAGATTAAACAAGAATGTGTGTCATCTTCACCTAGTGGCTACACAATTCATGAATGGGTTTAATTTGAATTTATCCTTAAAGGCCAACTTTAATGTGTCTATTTTTTTGTTGGGACAATATTTCTAAGCATGATTAGATGACTTCTTCACACTTGATTCATGAGGAAGGATGAAAAGTTATAATTTTCCTATGGAGTAGAGTGGAGACCTATGTAATTTCCCCCCACTCTACAATGATATTTTGTATAATATGGAATTAACTATTTTGAAGATAGTTGATTTAGTATAATAACTTGTACACAATGTTGAATATTACTTGATAGGTTTTTTGAGAAACATAATTATATGCAAATATTAGACAATAGTTTATAGAAATGAGATAGTTTCAATTATAAGCTATAAGTATTTCAATGCTAATATTGTATGATGTTTGTAGCCCTTATTTTTGTTATGAATTAGGAGAAATTTTCACTAAGAATGTATTGAAATATTGTTAAACTTTGAAGGATCTAGTGAATTCCATGTGATGAGTAATCCAAGTTCTTTAACACTCCTTTTTGCAACTCCTAGGTGACTAACATAAGTAATGTAGAAAAAAATATTTGTTATTTAAGGTCAATTTTTTTTAATATTTTGATTCTTATCAATTTAATTAATTAATCATTTATAATTTTTAGTATAATTTTTATAATTTTGAAATGAATTAATTAAATAAATTTTATTTATTTATGTAAAAGAGTTTCAAGAGAATTATTTAAATATAAACTATGAAGAAGAGGGATAGATATAAAGTATTTATTTAAAAAATAAATAAAAAATTATAAAATAAATTTTAAATAAATAAAATATCTAACAAAAATAATTATTCAAATAACAATAAAGTAAATATAAATAAAATAAAATAAAAATTTGATAGCTCTATAGTAAAATAAACTAATTATTAAGTAAATGAAATGCCTTAAGTAAATAAAAATAAAGTAAAAAATTATTAGGGGTTCATTCCATAGTGTGATGGTTAAAGTGGTGGTGTTGTTGTGGTCACCAGAGTTCAAACCTCTGTTGTTCCAATGTGTTGAGGATACTAATGACCTTCGCTATTCCAATGTGTTGAGGTTACTAATGACCTTCGCTATTCCAATGTGTTGAGGTTACTAATGACCTCCACTAATCCAATGTGTTGATGTTGCTAATGACGTTCATGCCATGTGACATGCATTTGTTCCAATATGTTGAGATTACTAATGACTTCCGTTGATCCAATGTGTTGAGGTTACTAATGATGTTCATACCATGTGACATGCATTCCTTCCTCCGTTGATCCATTGATCCAATGTGTTGAGGTTGCTAATGATGTTCATGCCATGTGATAGGCATTTGTTCCAATGTGTTGAGGTTACTAATGATCTCCACAAATCCAATGTGTTGAGGTTACTAATGACCTCCCCTGATCCAATGTGTTGTGGTTCCTAATGACGTTCATGCCATGTGTTGATGTGTTTTTTATGCACTTCTCAACATAGGTAATGCATAGGTGCATCACCTCTCTTGAAAGACAATCTTCCACAATTAGATTGCATAACACTATCCCAAGGTCTCTAATGTCAGGTCTTGAAAGTGCTTGGAATATCTCAATTGTTTCGTGTGATTTGTTGGAATCACAAGGTGAACTTATAGATGAGTCACAAAGTGGGGAAGTTGGATCTGCAAATGGAGTTCTTAGGATGGGAGAGTTGTACATTTGCTCTAGGTTCAAACAACAGTCTTGAACTCCATTTTATCATTGGATTTGGCTTTACAATGTGCAATGAACCTTAGCATAGGTTACTTATTAAAAAAAAGGAAAAAGGGCAAGGAAGAGAGGAAGTTCCTAGATCTGAAACTACAAATGAAAAGTGATCATGGAGGCTACTACAGTAGACAAACTCCCTAAATTGGGTTTTTCTTGGCCAAGAGAAACCTACAACTACACAAAACCAGTTCAATCTCCTAAGGTCTGCTGATTTTCAAATTGCACATGCACATCATGAACATGCAATTGAACTAAGTTGCAACATTGGAATAAAGATGCCCAGGCTAACTTTGCACAACAGCTTGCCATCAACAAGTGCTAAAATTATGGGTTGAAATCTCATCAAAGACCATAACAAAAATTTCCATGATCACTTCCATTGAAGAATCTAAAACTAAAACTAATATGGAAGGTAGAACCATGCATGCAAGATGAGAAAAATCAAAGAGAACACCCATAAAATCATGCAATATTGTCTTCTATTGCTGCAAATGCTTTTACACCATCTCTCCAACCATTTACAAATGAGGGGGGGACCCCTATTTATAGTTTTCCAAATCCCAAATGAATGGCTAGGATTGAATTACATTGTGTGGCTCAGATTTTCTTTACACTAGGATTTCACCTACCCCACAATATTCAGCAATTTAAAATACATCTTTTGTCTTTTCCCTATTTTGTCTTGTAGTGGCTAGTCATTATAACACTTTTGTCCTCTTGTTGATTTCCCTTTTACTATAGCTGAAACTGTTTGAAGGCTGCCTTTTTCCCATGATGGATTTGAAACATTTCTCAGCCAATCAAGTGCATCCCATTTGCAAATTTGTTAAATGGATCAAATGATCTAATGAGACAGCTCCTAACATATCATGATCATTTGTTTGGAGGGAGGAAATAAACGCTCCCTCCCACCACCTTCAAGGCCACCCTTTACAGATTTTTCATTAACTTCCTTGACATAGGCCCACTTCTAATGCCAACTTTGTTGATGGCTACTACGAGGAAAGGTGGGAATAAAATGAATGGTGACAGGAGCTATGTGCTTTTCCTTGTTCAAATTTCTCAATGGATCTCCCCGATAGACCCGCGGTAGGATCCTTGAATCCTGCGTACATGAAGTGTCGTAAGTGCACTCATACACAAATCAAGGCAAACGTTAGTCAAATCCTGCAAACTCCTTGTTAGATCCATTCATGCATCATCAAAAGATCATAATATTCATCATTGTTCCACATTTGGAGCATAAAATATAAATGTGGGCTTAGAGGTGCGGGCGCCACGGGGCGGAAGGATGACAAACAATAGGCAATGGGTGATGACGGATGACGACGGGAAGGCGATGACAAACGACAGACGAAAGGCGGACAACAAATGGCGGCGGGAAGGAAGACGGTAGATGGAAGGAAAAATAGCTGCAGAGGGATGGAAGCTCAGAAGGAAAGTTCCAGATGGCCATGGAGGGGCTGGGTTCTGGGAGTCGGAACGTCGGGGGCAAACGAAAGGCAAAACAACCAAGGAGGGACGAAGTTCCGGAATGAAATTTTTGAAACTCTCAAAACTTAACGAAACCTTGGAAATTCACCTAGGCACCACAAAAACATCCCAAATCCATAGGAAACTTGTCCCCAAAGTAAACAATGAAGGAAAAAGTGAATCAAGCGATCAGGGACCAAGTTAGCAGGAACAAGGCAAAAAGTAGAAAAAAGGTAGGGGACTTTGCTTCTCCCTAGATTTGAATGCCCC
This sequence comes from Sequoia sempervirens, assembly GCA_007258455.2. Taxonomy (NCBI): domain Eukaryota; kingdom Viridiplantae; phylum Streptophyta; class Pinopsida; order Cupressales; family Cupressaceae; genus Sequoia; species Sequoia sempervirens. The sequence goes on from VDFB02000002.1 coordinate 38,238,445, forward strand.
AAGTAAAATGAAGGGCATGGAGCAATGTTTAAGGGCCAATTTCCATTAATGTCATGCATTGATTTCTTTGTATGGCAGACCCAGGTTAGGTGAGATGTGGAATCTCATGCTCGTTTGGATGCTCAGTCAAGGCTCAGATAGAGAAACTAAGCGTGGGTCCCACCATGCAGGCGGAAGTTGGGCATTAATCACTACTTAATAGTGAAACATGAGAGGCTACTTGCATGAGGCGACCCGCAACTGTGGGTCCACAAGGCTTGGAGGACACCAGGGCAAAAACCTACAAGGGACTTTCGCGAAAGCAAAAGACTTAGAGAAACTCAGATAGGTGAATTTGGTTAGGGGAATTTGATCATTTGAAGGCACATGACCAATTTAGGCTCTAGGAAAGGGGCATGCAAAATGGGATGGAAGCAAAGCAGCCCGTTGGGAGTGAAAAGAGGGGGTCCCTTCCCACGATGGGGTGTGTGTGCAAAACATGCACAACAAATGGTGACTCACTGGGGAAATGCTCTAGAGCATTTTAATGAAAAATTGGAATCATGAACCCAAAATCTCTGGTTTTGACCTTCATCCTAGGGAAACAAACCAAATGCTCGACCAAAGGATCAAATCCACTAGTTAATCCAACCTTTAGTATGCTAAAAATCCAAGTGTGTGCAATTGCGTTAATTCCCATCCTTCAGTTGCTACAGGAACCCAAGCTCCGTCAAGTTAAGCTACGTAGTTTTTTGTAACTCCAAAAGCATCTGGAACATTGCCTCGCTGCCAGTTAGGCATCCATAGCCCCAACGAGGTTGTTGTTGTGATTCTCTCAAACATTACTCTACTGTCAGTCGGATGTCCATAGCCCAGGTAGAGTTGCTCGGATACCCTTGAAAAGCTGAATTTCTTTTCTTTCTTTTGTTTCTTTTCTTTTGATTTTCAATTTTCAATTCTTTTCATTTGAACCTGCAAGCATTGAAGCTCGCGCTCACGGCTGAGAATCACAGTGGCACTGAAGCAAAATTTTAAATTTTTCACTTAACTAGACTTCACAAAGGAGCTACAGTGACCTTAGGATTCTTAAGATGTGTAAAAGATATAATATTTCAAAATACGTCGGGAATGAGATCAACCAAGGACTTATCCTCTTTGAATCAAACACTCAGATTCACTTGACACTAATAAAAGACTGTCATCATCCACTCTAAAAACTTGATTAAATTTTAACAAAGAAATACGTAGAACAACCCCAGGCGATAAGTATGGTTGTTGTGCACACAGATGTGCCCAGCTAAAAGTAGAGGGACCCGGAGCAAAGCAACAACAAAGCGGTAGCAAAATGGAAAGAAAAAAAAAAAGAAACGGAAAGCAAACACCTGCACTAACCAAAGCGGGAAAGAGAAAGAAAACATCAAAGAAAATACCCCAAAGCAAGCAACCTACAGCAAACCAACTACCCTAAGGAAAGTTGGAAAGTGGAGTATTTACAGGAAACCTACACTACTCAAAAATGAGCTATGTATAAAGAGATATTTACAAAGCACTATGTTCAGGCAAGGCAAGCTGACATCAACGCTCATTGGATTTCGCAGTGCATGCACACAAAAATAGGAGATCATTATCATTCTTAACCATGCAAATTTATCTTTATATTATGAAAAAAGAAATTCAACATTGCAACACTCAAGTTCAATCGCATGGTCAGGGAAAATCAACAATTGAGGAGGCTGCTAAACCCATGGTTAATCCATAAACATGTTTGTCTCCCCTCATCCCCATAATCAAAATGATAAACACGGCTGCAAGTATCCATAGGAGAAAGGAAAGATAGAACCTAGATGTCATTGTGCAATTGTGGCAGCGTTTGATAGTTGAGAGTGAGCACTGCATCGTCAATCGTTGCATCAGCAATCTCAGAGGGTGGCACATGATTGTGCAACATTTTAGGCATCAAACCTACATAAGGCAGGGAGAACAAGGCAACAAACACCTGTTCCAAGCTAGCAATGGGACCTGCAACCCTAATTGGCATTTCTTCAAAAAAAATACTTCATCTTGTCATTCCTCCATAAACCTGGTGTCCACTTGATTGTTGTCTTCAAAAGACAACACACTGTCCCACTTCCTTTCCCAAGTGTTGTCCTTATTTATATGGTGTTCAATGTTGTGGGACAATGACGTGGACAAATTTTTCCTATTGCAACTCCTTGAATGTGAAGGGGAAACAACAATGATCATGGTGGGAGGGCTCCAAGTTGCATCTTGTAGTCATTCGGGTGCTTCATTTCTGTGGGAAACCGTTGGAACACCCCCACCTTTATCTTCTTCCTTTTGTATTGCATGTGTCTCATCAAGATGTTTGATCACTTCACCTTGGTTGTTGTCACTGTAAATGGAGAAGGAACCACTCTCCCACTCTGGGGCCCCTAGTGTTTCATCAACATGAGGTTCATGTGGTATGTCTTCATCTCTGCTAACATCTGGGATGTACTCCTCTACTGCGCTAATATACCCTTGTGGCATGGTTCCAAGTGGGAGGAAAAAAGGAAGAGACACTAGTCCATCAAGGGAATCAATGTACGCTAAACGATCTACCCCTGAAAGTATTCTACAAATCCTATCATCCATCGCATACTAGCATTCTACAAGGGGGAGGACCTTGGATGACTGTTGGACAACATTCCCATCTGCTCCACTCTGTCGTTCAGAAGCTCGGGACTGCTTTGTTGTCCTTCTTCCTTTGTTTTCCTAATGCCTTCTTGAGGATTTCTTTCAATTGAGTTGTCATTCGGCTCCAGCTCTTGATCTTCTACTTCAATATGGGAAACAAGTAGAGGATGTCGGGTGCTTGGCTACTCCACTTGTCCTCTAACTTGTTGCACAAATTCTTGGCATAGCTCACACGCAAACTCAGAGTGTGATGAATCATGGAGTCTACACCAATTTGGTAGCAACAAAACCTCCAAATCCACATGATATCTCAACTCAGACGAATCTTTTGCCAACCTAGAGAAGAGCTGGTCATATCTATCCATGATCAGTTCCTCATCATCACTTGGGAGGGAAGTTGGATGGTGAACAGCCGTGACCTGTGGTTTTTCCCACTCCTCCAAATCTTCATTTTTAAATTCTTGGTCATTGTCATTTATGAAGGAGAGGTCTTCCAGACTGGTTTCAGTCATGCCTCCATCATCATTTTATGTTTTTGCAAGGTTGTCATCCCTTTCCTCTTTCCGATCTTCAGCATCTGAGTTGGCTATCCTAGCATTTGCAACTATAGACTTCATTGGTTCATTGTCACCTACCAATTTCTCTTCTTCTAGATTGGAGGACTGTTCTTTGCTGACAGAGGAAAGGCCTTCCAACTCCCTTCTGACTGAATTTTCATCACAACCTTTGGTTGTCCCAAAGAAGTTAGCTTCTTCTTCTTGATTGTGATCCTAAGCGTTTGTTGTCCAAGCATGAGCATGTGTCTAGCCTCTTAGTCCAACGTGAATATGTTGTCCTCCAAATGCTGCCAGCTCTGTTGCCTTGGCTGATGATCCCTCCTTGACAGTTGGCTTCTCCAATTTGTTCAAACAACCCTTAGCTTGAGTAATAATGTTTACACACGACGAAAAAGTCAACTTTGAGTGAGGTGCATTGTGAAATCTGCACCAACCTAACATCTGTACCTCCTCCAATCTTAATCCATCCTTAATGCTCAAATGTTCCTGGATCAGCTCCTTGAATGCTTTGGCTACCATGGTTGTCAATTCTTCCTTCAGGTCTGCAAGGGCTAAAGGTTGATAGATTTCCCAAAAGGGAATTTCTCCCTGCAAGAATCTTTCGATCCTGCTCAAAAAAGTCAGACACCCCAATTCATTGTTTATGCGAGTGCAATGAATCCTGCACTTGTCTGCCAATGCAAATTGCTACAATGGTTTCTTCAATCTCTTGTTTAAATCTACATGTAGTTGAGTAATGCTGATTTGCAAATGTTGCTCCATTTCGACTCAACTCTTGTTTTCCTTCAAAATTTTTAGACTTTCCACTTTCCAGCAAGTAAAGAGATCTTCCTATCTCAAATTTTTCTTTGAAGGTTCTTTTCAACTTCCAACATTCAGCTTTGTAGCCTCAACATGTCGGCCCTCCTTCTAGCGCCAATTCTGTTGATGTGTTTTTTATGCACTTCTCAACACCTATGCATTACCTCTCTTGAAAGACAATCTTCAACAATCAGATTGAAGAACACTATCCCAAGGTCTCTAATGTCAGGTCTTGACAGTGCTTGGAATATCTCAGTTGTTTTGTGTGATTTTCTGGAATCACAAGGCAGACTTACGGATGAGTCAAAAAGTGGGGAAGTTGGATATGCAAATGGAGTTCTTAGGATGGGAGAGTTGTATGTTTGTTGCAGGTTCAAACAACATTCTTGAACTCCATTTTATCATTGGATTTGGCTTTACAATGTGCAATGAACCTTAGCATAGGTTACTTATTAAAAAAAAGGAAAAAGGGCAGGGAAGAGAGGAAGTTCCTAGATCTGAAACTACGAATGAACAATGATCATGGAGATTGCTATAGTAGAAAAACTCCCTAAACTGGGTTTTGCTTGGCCAAGAGAAGCCTACAACTACACAAAACCAATGCAATCTCCTAAGGTCTGTTGATTTTCAGATTGCACATGCACATAATGAACATGCAATTGAACTAAGTTTCAACATTAGAATAAAGATTCCCAGGCTAACTTTGCACAACAACTTGTCATCAATAAGTACTAAAAGTATGGGCTAAAAGCTCATCAAATACCATAACAACAATTTCCATGATCACTTCCATTCAAGAATCTACAACAAAAATTAATATAGAAGGTAGAACCATGCATGCAAGATGAGAAAAATCAAAGAGAACACCCATAAAATCATGCAATGTTGTCTTCTATTGCTGCAAATGCTTTTACACCAGCTCTCCAACCATTTACAAATGAGGGGGGGACCCCTATTTATAGTTTTCCAAATCCCAAATGAATGGCTAAGATTGAATTACATTGTGTGGCTCATATTTGCTTCACACTAGGATTTCACCTACCCCACAATATTCAACAATTTAAAATACATCTTTTGTCTTTTCCTTATTTTGTCTTGTAGTGGCTAGTCACTGTAGCAATTTTGTCCTCTTGCTGATTTCCCTTTTACTGTAGCTAAAACTGTTTGAAGGCTTCCTTTTTCCCATGATGGATTTGAAACATTTCTCAACCAATCGAGTGCATCCTGTTTGCAGATTTGTTAAATGGATTAGATGATCGGATGAGACAACTCCTAACGGATCATGATCATTTTTTTAGAGGGAGGAAATAGCCGCTCCCTCCCACCACCTTCAAGGCCACCCTTTATAGATTTTTCATTGGCTTCCTTGACATAGGCCTGCTTCTAATGCCAGCTCTGTTGATGGGTGCTACGAGGAAAGGTGGGAATAAAATGAATGGTGACAGGAGCTATGTTCTTTTCCTTGTTCAGCTTTCTCAATGGATCTCCTCGACGGACCCATGGTAGGCTCCTTGAATCCCGCTTACATGAAGTGTCGTAAGTGCATTCATACAAAAATCAAGGCAAACGTTGGTCAAATCCTGCAAAATCCTTGTTAGACTCATTCATGCATCATCAAAAGATCATAATATTCATCATTGTTCCACATTTGGAGCATAAACATAAATACAGGCTCAGGGGTGTGGGCGCCACAGGGCGGAAGGACGATGAACGATGGGTGACGGGTGACGGCAGACAATAGCAGGAAGGTGGACTGCGGACGACGGACGAAAGGTGAACGAAGGATGGCGGCGGGAAGGCAGACAATGGACACAAGGAAAAATAGTCGCAGAGGGATGGCGACTCAGAAGGAAAGTTCTGGATGGCAATGGAGGGGCCGTGTTCAGAGAGCCGGAATGTCAGGGGCAAACGGAAGGCAAAACGGCCAAGGAGGGACGGAGTTTCATAATGAAATTTTTTAAACTCCCAAAACTTAATGAAACCTTGGCAGTTCACTAGGCACCACAAAAATATCCCAAATCGATAGGAAACTTGTCCCCAAAGTCAAAAATGAAGGAAAAAGCGAATCGAGCGATTAGGGACCAAGTTAGCAGGAACAAGGTAAAAAGCAGAAAAAAGGAAGGGGACTTTGCTTCTCCCCAGATTTGAATGCCCCAAGTAAAATGAAGGGCATGGAGCAATGTTTAAGGGCCAATCTCCATTAATGCCATGCATTGATTTCTTTGTATGGCAGACCTAGGTTAGGTGAGATGTGAAATCTCACACTCGTTTGGATGCTCGATCAAGGCTCAAACAGAGAAACTAAGCGCGGGTCTCGCCATGCGGGCAAAATTTGGGCGTTAATCGCTACTCAACAACGAAACATAAGCGGCAACCCGCAACTACGAGTCCGCGAGGCCTGGAGGACGCCAAAGCAACGAACGAAGGGAAACCTGCAAGGGCACTTCCGTGAAAGTAAAAGACTTAGCCAAACTCAGATAGGTGAATTTGGTCAAGGGAATTTGATCATTTGAAGACACATGACCAATTTAGGCTCCAGGAAAGGGGCACACAAAACGAGATGGGAGCAAAGCAGCCTGTCAAGAGCGAAAAGAGGGGGTCCCTGCCCACGGTGGGGCATGTGTGAAAAACATGCACAACACCATGTGACAGGCATTCCTTCCTCCATTGATCAGATAAAAAAAAAATTCTTAAATAATTATAAAGTAAAATAAAATAATTCTTAAACTAATAAATTATATGAGAAATAAAGGAATAATAATTTTTTTAATAAATATATAATAATTATAATTTTATTTGGTTTATTGTTACTCTAGAAGTTTAATAAATCTTATATATTTATATGTTATTTTAAAAAAAATTATTTGTAAGTATTAATATATATTAAATTTTGGATGTCTTATATTTAGATATTATTTAGATATTTTTAGATACATCTATTCCAAAAATGCTAGAGATATTATCTTAGAATTTAATTATTTTTAGATTTATTTCAATGGAATTATATGCTATTTTATTTTTTAAATTATATAAGTTTTTTTTTGAATACTTCATTTTACAAAAAGTTATTTTTATCATTTTTAAAAATGAAATGAAAAGAAAAGTCTTTTTTTAATTAGAGAATTATTAATTAAAAATATATAGAAAAGAAAAATAAAAATAAAACAAAATAAGAATTTATAATTTATTTTAATTTTTTATAATACACTTGTGTTATTATAGATTTGTTTTATTTACTACATATTTAAAAAAAAAAATTCTTTATTTTATTTATTATAGAGGTATTTTATTTACTTTAAATTTAAACTCTTTATATTTGAAAATTAAATGTTCAAGGATTAGTAACATATTTGTCAATAGTGACATGGTGCGATGGTTAAGTTGTTGTGTTGTTATTTTTCCCATCAAGGTTCAAAAGTGTTTATGTTATCAATCATCTTATGTGTAAGATGATATCATTAGTAATATACTCCAATTTCATGTATGTTAAGTTCTTATACATGTTATCAATCATCTTGTGTGTCACCACATGATTATTATTTTTTTAATGTCACACCATCATATGCTTCTCTCTATGCTACCATGAGTTACATAATTTTTTTAAAATATTTTTCCTTTTGCAATCATGATATCATATACTTTTCAACATAATTATTTTGAATATTATGATATGTAATCATTATCTTTTACAATCACAAAATCAGATATCTCTCAACATAATTATTTAAAAAATTAAATACTGAACTTCTTAAATATTTTTTTTATAAATTATATTGGAAAAAAATATATTTGACAATTGTGTCTTGAATATATGTTTCAAGACACCAGGAATCATCTTCTAAATGTCTTAGAAAACATATAAGCAAGCAAATGACAGGGTGCAGATTTCAACATGGAACATTTAAATACTTAAAATGGTATTACTAATTTAGTTTATGTTTTTATTAGATGATTAGAAGAAGTACCTTCCAAATAATTTAAAAAATTAGTAGATGATAACATAAGCACTTTATAGACCGTAGATATTTGTTTTGATTTAATATTACTCATATAATAAAATGTAGTTCTAATTCCTGCACAGTGTTACAAACAAAATCACTCATTTCTTTTGTAGATTCAACTTAACAATCTCTACTAACTACTTAGTGGTGAGCTTTTACACTGTGCTAGTGGTGGCTATACTAAGTAATAACTACTTACAAAAGTAAAATTGTTATAGGTGCATCTTCACACTTTGTTATTTTTTTTTTTGGTCGGTAACATAGTTGATTTTATTGATAATAAAAATAAAAGATTACACGGCTATTCTCTTTACAACGCCATTTAAAATCCCTTCCAAGCCCCAACAATTCCTATAAAAACACCTCGAATTCTATCCCCAATTTTTGCAGCAAACAATTTCAATATTACTAATGAAGCTTCCCAACATCAGACAAACAAACTTTAAGCCAACAAGCCCTACATAACCTATTAACATGTTAAGTGTTTGAAGCATTATTTGGTCTTCCTTTAGTCTGTGATCGGAGGACCATTTCAAAGGATTTCTTGTCTTCCTTCTTAGCTTTCTTCCCCTTGACTGTTTTCCAACCATCCTCCACCCTTGCAACCTCCTTCTGCCAAACTAAAGAATTATCATGCCGACTATTCCAAGCACCAATCCCCTTGTCGACTACTTGTTGGCTCTGATCTTCTGCCTTCTGCTTCCCAACATCTTTCTCTTGTGGCCTCACCCCACCTTTCTTCTCACGACACTCTGGTGTTGTGGTCCCATTTTTGGAGCTCAACTCTTTTTCACCTCCATTCAAAACAACATTCTCATTATTCCCAACCAAGCTCCCTTCCTGTGTTGAGACAACATTTGGTTGTTGTTGTTCCTCCCCTCTAACCTGATTTAACGGTAACTTCCCAACTTGATTCGATAACTCAGAAATCTTTCCTTCCTCTTTTATGCCTTTCAACTATGGGCTCACTTGCTTCTCCACTTGTTTCTCCACTGTATAGTGTTGGGGAGCCACATCCTTCCACCAGGAAGCAGATTTGTTTGTTCTTTTTTTGACACATTGAGCAGCCAAATGCCGAGTCCTATAGAAAATTATGCATCTAAAGGGTACCCCTTCATAATCCATGGGCTGTACCCAACATCCCTTCAAAGTTTTTATCCGAATCTCCTCTGGAGGCACCTTAGTTACATCCATCTCTACTAAGATACGAGCATAAGTCGAGTGCATAAGATTTCAAGAGCCCTCATCCACCATTAAAAAATTTCCTAGAGAGTTCCCTGCAACTTCCAAATAGGAATCAACCCAAAAATGTAGAGGAAAGTTAGGAAGCCTCACCCACAGAGGAAACCTCTTAAACACTTCAGTGGCTGGGTTAAAAGCTAGGTGCCATGGCTTTAACATTTATGCATGTTTTTCTTCCCAATCCCAATGATATTCACATAGGATCCTATTCCTATCCCGTTCCTTTTCAAAAACAAAAATAAAGAAGCCTTTTTCCATGGGATAAATTTGAACATACCCTTCCAGAACAAGATTCCAATGGCTGGAGATCCACTGATGTAGATCAGTTAGGCTGGGCCAAAAACCCCTGAATCTCCCGATCAGACCCAACCCAAAAAAGACTTTTGCATTGAAAGACACTTCTTGATCTAGTTCATCATCTAGTTCCACTGTGATTGATTTAGATGAGGAATGTGCATCTTCTCCTCCCCTGCCTATCACTACTTTGTAAAATTGCTTTAACTTCTGAGAAGGCCCTGTTTGTTTCTCCCCATTTCCTTGAGTCTTTGATTCCTTAACTAATCCCCCACTCCCTGCCACTGGTGTGTTGACATCCCCAATCCTTAGGTCTTTTATTATTGCCTGAAAGTCATTATGTAGCCTACAACCATCACCATTTAGATTGAGAGAAGTCACGATAGTCTCTGGTCCATTTCCTTGGCTGAAGGTATTTCCATCACTCCCTCCATTGATTTGCATGCCACTGGATCTATCCTGAGACAACTTCCCCAATGACGGAGCCAAAGAAACCCTACCTTCTCTCGGCTCTTTCAGATGGCCGTTGGCCTCCATTGACGCAACGTATTGCATTTGTGTCTTTATTTATAGTAGGGCCCTCCATAATAAAATCCGGCTACATAAATTTCATAACATCACCACACTTTGTTATTATTGACTGTGTTGGTAGCTAAAACTTACAATAATACTGTACAAATGTAGAAGGAAGAAGTTCCAAGGAAAAGAATAATCTTTCTTCATTGAAACTATTATGTGCTAGATTCACATTTATATGTGTAATCCTTGTGTGTGAGATCCAAATGCACATGTACAACCCTTCATGCTAGATCCACTTGCCTATGTGCAATGTATGTGTACTAGATCCACATGTATATGTGTGATTCTTGTGTGCTAGATCCACATGCAAATGTGTGGAAAGAGCTCAATGGAAGAAGAATCTTCTTCTTTGATTGCAAATGTTGCATACTAGATCCACATGCATATGTGCAACTCTTGCATGCTAGATCCACATGCATATGTGTGGAAGAAGTTCCAAAAAAGAAGAATCTTCTTTCTTGATTGTAATTCCTGTGTGCTAGATCCACATGCATATGTGTGGTGGAAGTTCCATGAAAGAAGAATCTTCTTCTTGATTGTAATTCCTGTGTGCTAAATCCACATGCATATGTGCAAATCCTACATGCTAGATCCACATGCATGTGTGTGGTGGAAGTTCCATGAAAGAAGAATCTTCTTCTTGATTGCAATTCCTGTGTGCTAGATCCACATGCATATGTGTGGTGGAAGTTCCCTAAAAGAAGAATCTTTTTCTTGATTGCAATTCTTGTGTGCTAGATCCACATGCATATATGCAACTATTGCATGCTAGATTTACATGTATATGTGTGGAAAAAGCTTCAAAGAAGAAGGATCTTCTTCCATGATTTCAACTCCTGCATGCTAGATCTATATGCCTATGTGTGACTCCTGGCATGCTAGATCCACATACATATGTGTCAAAGAAGTTTCAATGAAAATATTTTCTTCCTTGATTGTAACTCTTGCGTACTAGATCCACATGCATATGTGCAACTCTTGCATGTCAGACCCACATACATATGTCCAACTATTGCACGTAGACCCACATGCATATGTGCAACTATTGCATGCCAACTATAAATCAAAACTAAACTCATATATTAAACACCATAAAACAAGTGAACTAGATGATTGCACAAGGCTAGACATTAATTTCCTCTACTATTGCAGAAAAATTAACAACCACTAAAATCAAGAGGTTGGCTTATGTATACTCACCTCCAAGTTGAGAAGAATTGAATGTCACCATACGAAAACATTGTTTGTCAAGTGCAGACAACCATCATTGTGCACCTAAGCACATATCAATGCTGCCTCCTAGGGCCTCATCATGCTCTATCCATGTAACCTTTCACAAAATACTATATGTAGATTGACTCAGTAGTGAAATACATCCAAGAGGGAAAAAAATTGAGACCAGCAAAAGAGTAGCTAACTGTAAAACTTTTAACATTCTTCTACACCCACAAGTACCATAAACTCTAGACAAGGGATATATAAAGGAAAATGGAAAAAAAAAAAGGTAGCATATCCATTTTAGATTTAGTGGAAAAACCTTGGACTGTCCATTTGCAAGTAGATAGAAATTTCTTTGTTCATTCTTCTTTATGCAAGCAAATGAAAGGGTACAATTTTTTGCATGGAACATTTAAATTCTTAAAATACTAATACTGATTTACCTTGTGTTTTTAATTAGATCATCAAATGAAGAAAAAATGAGAAGAAAACATTCCAATGGCATCAACCATCCTTACAAAATACCTTGTAACTCCCATGTCCAACTTCTTACATAGTCACAAAATTTATAGAGAAATAAAGTAGCATGTAGAAAGACACATATGGAACTACTGTGTAGAGATTTGTAGAAATATTAAGACAAGTCACAAACTACGTGTGTACATAAAGGCATACACGTCTTCTTCAATTGTTCTCCAAGGTTTATGATAGAGATTTACTAATATATAGAATTGTTTTCAATATGTCCCATTCAACTTAAATTAACTGTTCAAAAAATACTATATTAAATTAATAAAAAAATAAATCAGACATGAGAGCAGTCGTGTAGAATTATGTTTGCAATATATTTGATTTAACTCAAAGGTGTGTATATGGAATTCAAAAAAACGCTAGCTAAAAGTAATGTGTGTGATAAAATAGCATTTTTAATATTTTTGTTTCGTAGGAGATTTGATGAAGAATGAGTTGATGAGGAGTTGTGTTCTCCAACAATTTAGATGATAATTTCCTCTTGTCTTCTTGGAGTATATATGTTCTCCATTATTGAATTAAGGTGTGTTGATAGGTACTTATATTTTACAAATATTTGGTCTCTAGTTGAGTCACATAGTTTATACAATATGTAGTGGTTAATTCACTATCTACCCTCTAAAAAGGGTGGGTCCCTAGGGCCCTATGGACTGTTATCAATGAACCTAAAGGACCCTACCAAACACCTCACTTTTGCAGGCATATTATTTTCAATGCTAGTCACACAACTTACATAGTATTTGGGTGTTGGTTAATTCCTTGTCTACCCTCTAAGAGTGGTGGATCCCTTGGGACCCTCTAGAATATTGTCAATGAACATGAAGTGTCTTCTCATATACTCTAGTTTGGTGTTTTGGAAAAGATTTATATTTCACAAGTACTTGTCTCAATTATAATGACAAAACATACAATAGGTAGTGGTTAATTCCATGTCCATCATCAAAGAGGGGTGGGTCACTTGGGTCCTTCTAGATTATTGTCAATAATCATAAAGTACCTTATTCAACATCCTAGTTTGGTATTTTGGCAAGGACTCACATTTCACAAGTACTTGGACTCAATTCATTTGCACAACATTCACAATAAGCAATGGTTAATTTTACATCTACTTCTAAGATGGGTGAGTCCCCGAGGGCCTTATGGGCTATTGTCAATAAACATGAAGTGCCTCACCAAAAACCCTAGTTCAATGTTTTGAAAAGGACTCATATTTTACAAATAATTGGTCTCTAGTTTCTAGTTACACAATTTACACAATAGGTAATGGTTAATTACATGCCTACCATCTAAGAGGGGTGGATCCCTCGATGGTATTTGGAATATTATTTGTAACATGAAGTGCCTTACCAAAAACCCTTTTGGTGTCTTATCAAGGACTCACATTTCACAAGTACTTGATCTCAAGTTCTAATAGCATAGCTTACACAATAAACAATTACACATCATTAAGTACTTGGTCTCTTGTTTCTCTAATGTATATCCTACTTCCTATGTGCTAGAGGAGGAATGATGGTACTAAGTTTTCTCAAAGATGCATCACATGAATTAGTGGTGGGGGAAATGGGCTTATAAATAAAACTAGACTGAATTTTTAGGTAAATGATCATTAAAAATGTATAGTAAGTTTAGGGCATAAAGAGGTAATAAATTTCTCTTTTTACAATTGAAAATTTGACACTTATATTAGGGGTACAAGTGACCTAGAAACTAGTACTAAGGCACAATGGGATTTCTAAGTTTCAAGGGATGACTAGTAATAATTTCATAATTCTAGGTTACTTGGAGTATTTTTCTATGCATATAGAAGAGGAAAAAATGGATAAATTAGAGTTAAAAACACAATAGGGGAGTGGAAACAAAAATGAGTGCAAAAATATAAGGTGGATATTGTGCCAATTTATGATCTTATAGTAACAAATAGACTAGTCATATCATATTATTTTTTTATAATAATGGTCACAAATCCAACCATAAGGCACTACAATTAATTTATCACATGCCCATCATGTACATGTGAGTTGTATGATATGATAAATCACCTACTTTATCATCATTTTAGTTGTTTTTATGACGATTCAATTCATGAATATTGTAACAATGATAATTGGTATGCTAATAATATGAAAAAACTTATGATAATACCAATGAAGAATCCTTTGAGATTATTAAAAATATTTATGTGGAGGAAGAATGCCTTAATTATATAAATATAAGATAAATTCTAATTTTAAAAACTAGAGATGCTAGAACACCAATGTTGCATGTCACATAAGCATCAATGTAATTAAAGGCTAGATTCAGATAGTCAAAATTTCTTGTCACCAAACTATTTGTTGATATCATTGATAAAGGGGGGTTTTCAAAGGGCCCGACTTTTTAACAACAAGCATCCAAGCATTATGGAAAGTACCAAAAGACTAACAATGATAAAACAACACTCCACAAGAGGTGGATAATACCGAGTCACGAACAAATAACATTAGAATCAAAAGTCAATAGACCTTGATGGAACATGAGAAACAATAATAGTTAGCACCAAAACTACATATATGATATCCCCTTCAAGCCATCTACCACATCCAATGTAGATTTAAAAACATAGACAAAAAGAGTTGCATAAATTAAAACATAACAAACATAAGTAAATACACAGAGGACAAAAGAGATTTGCAGTGGTTCACCATTGAAAAATGGCTATGTCCACTCTAAAGCAGCAGTAGATATATCTTTTATTAAACTCTATTTCAGTAATACAATACAACCAACAACTCTCTTCAGAGAGCTAAAGAAAAAATTACAATAACATCTCACCAATACCAACCACTCAACCCAGAATGGTCGACACACAAATCAACAGATGCAAGCCAAGAAATGGTGGTTACAAAAGACCACTGTTATAGTCAGTGAGATGCGGTGGTTACAAAGGTAAGAGAAAGCAACCGTTACATTGGGCTTCATAAGCAATGTACCCAACAATCTTCCACTTGAAGACTAATGGGATCGGAACAAGTACTGAACAAAGAAATCCCCCACAACATGCACATTGTCACATCAAAACAAGACCGAGAGAAGCTCTACAAAATTCAAACTTCTCTCGTGGTACAATCTTTGTTAATGCATCTGGTGGATTGACTTTAGTGTCAATTTTCTCTATCTGTAACTTACCCTCATCTAGAACATGACGAATAAAATGATATCTCAGCATGATATGCTTAGTCCGATTGTGAAAGGAAATTTTTTTGGCCAAGTGAATAGCACTATTGCTATCACAATACAGAGTGAAAACTGATTTCGGACACCCCAGTTCAGCCAACAAACATTGTAGCCATATCATCTCCTTTGCTCCTTTAGTGAGAGCAATGTATTCCACCTCAGTTGATGAGAGAGAAATGACCTGTTGCAAGTGTGAAACCCAACTAATGGCATCCCCGACGAAGGTAAACACATAACCAGTGGTAGACCGACATTTATCTAAATCTCCAGCCATATCTAAATCAACATATCCTCTTAGCTGAATGTCCTGACCACCAAAACATAAAACATAATTTGAGGTACCTTTCAAGTACTGTAAAATCCATTGAACAACCTTCCAATGCAATTTACTTGGATTACTCATAAATCTGCTCACAACTCCCATTGCATAAGCAATATCCAAATGAGTACACACCATAGCATACATTAGACTCCCAACTGTGGATGAATATGGAACATTTTTCATTTGTGCTTCATCTTCTGGAGTTTTAGGACACATAGTTGAGGATAGACAAAAATGATCAACCAATGGTGTACTAACGGGCTTAGCATGAGACATATTGAACCTATCCAAAACTTTTAAAATGTTATTTTCTTGAGATAATTTGATTTCTCTCTTATTTAGATCCTTGATTATATTCATCCCAAGAATCCTCTTCGTTGTCCCTAAATCTTTCATGGAAAAATGAAGAGCCAAATGTTTCTTTAACTCATGAACAATCCTCACACTAGTGCCAACAACCAACATATCATCAACATAGAGTAAAATAATTACAAACTCACCATTATCAAGCCTCTTATAATAAATGCACGGGTCTGATTCATAAAAAGTAAAATGTTGTTGAGTCATGAAGCTATCAAATTTTAAATACCACTGCCTCGAGGCCTACTTGATCCCATATAAACTCTGCTTCAATTTGCAAAACAAGTGCTTTTGACCCTGTTTAACAAAACCTTTAGGCTGCTCCTTGTATAATTCCTCATCAATATCCCCATGAAGGAACATTGTTTTAATGTCAAGCTCCTCCAGCTCAAGGTCTCAAACCGCTGCCATGCCCAACATGACACGAATTATATGCATCTTCACAATTGGTGACAAAATTTTATTGAAATTGATCCCCTTCTGCTGATCAAAACCCTTCAATAATTTGGCCCTCTACCTTTTACTCCCTCCATCTTTGTCTTTCAAACTATAAACCCATTTGTTCTTCAAAGGCTTTCGATTTGGTGGAAGAGGAACCAAATCCCAAGTATTATTTACTCTCAATGACTCCATTTCGCCATTCATAGCTTCCATCCATTTGATTGAATTCTCATCCTTGCAAGCTTGTTTAAATGTTGTAGGCTTAGATTGATCTGAAAGCAATAATTTGTAATCTATCAAATTTCGACGGTCTCCTTCTCTCCGTAGTGGATCTTCGTAATTGAGAAGATTGTTCATAGTGCAAATTTGAATCCAGATTGAGGCTTTGTAATTGAATTTGTATATCATTGATGTCAGATTGTAAACTACCTTTTTTTTGTACAGGTGTTTCAATACTCTTCGTCTATGATCCAATATTTTGTCTTTGCACATTAAAGCTACCTTGTTCTTGCAGAGGTCAACTAACATTTCCCCTCTGTTCAACAATTTCCTGTGGCAAAAAATGACCATGAGAATGCATACTACTCTATCCTATAAAACCACCCTGCTCCTACGTTCTCTCTCCAAACAGGGTATTAGATCCCTCTCCAGGCTGTGTGCTCACACGTGAAGGAAGTGCAGGTAGTTGTGAAGGTTGTGCATGAATTAAAGATGGGAGTGGTGTATTAATTGGTTGTGTGCAAAGTATAGGAGGTTGTGTTTGACCATGAGGAGGCAGCGATGTAAAATTGGAGTGTTGTGTAGAGTAATCACTTCCAACGTCACCTTTAGATCTGCCTTCTTGCATTTGTCTTTAACCTTCCATAGGCTGCATGTGATGAGTAGATGGCAGTGAACTAACATTAGGGGGCAGTAATTCACCCAAAAGAGGTTGTGTTGAGATTTGAGAAGACACAGAAGCAGAAAATAAAGGGGAACAATTGAACTTGTGAGGAATGCACACTAGTATAAATGGGGTGCCAATATTGGAAGGCAGAGAGACTATATTTGATGGATGAGTAGAAATTATCAAAGGCTGAGAAAAAGAAATAGTGGTTTTCCGAGCCATGCCATTGTCAAACAAATCAACATCAATGTATTCAGTTGAAGAGGTGCTCTATTTTTGTAAAGCTGGGAAAAATTTCTCATTAAATACAACATCACGACTCTGAATAACTTTCTTGTTAGAGGGATCCCAAAATCTGAACCCAAATTGATCTTCACCATAACCAAGAAAAATACATCGTTTAGATTTTAGTCTAATTTAGTTCCCTACTCTTTTAGAATATGTACAAATGATTCATAGCCAAACACCTGAATATGATTATTAGATTTATTTTTTCTGAGACATCTCTCTTTTGGAATGTCAAAATCCAACTAAGACGAAGGAGCTCGATTAATCAGATACATCATTGTATTGCATGCCTCTACCCAAAACTCTTTTCCCAATCTAGCATTCGAGAGCATACGCTCAAGAATCATTCTATTTAACCTCTCTGTTGCACCATACTCCTAAGGAGTATAAGGAACTACCTTAATTTGATGAATACCATGATCTGCAAAAAATGTATCAAACTACGAAGAGCAATATTCTCCACCATTATCTGTTAGTAGACATTTAATTTTATGCCCAATCTAATTTTTAACCATAGCCTTGAAAATTTTAAATTTGGAAAACACATCTAATTTTCTATGCATCATATAAATCCATACTTTGCAAGTGCAATCATCAAGAAATGTAACAAAATAGTTGGCACCTCCGATAGAAGTTACCTCTATGGGACCAAAAACATCGAAATGAACAAGCTCCAATGGAGCAGTCTTCTTATCATGGCATGTCCTTATGAAACTAGTCCAACACTGCTTTCTATAAAGACAATGCTCACATAACTCCAAATCAACTGATGTGAGGCCTGGTAGTTGATTTCGTTGAAACATAACTTGAAGTCCTTTTTGGCTCATATGTCTGAGCCTCTTATGTCAAATTTATGAGCCACTATCCATAGCCAGCAAGGCAACTCCCACTTCACCATGGCATTCTAAAATATAAAGATTACCCAACTTCTCTCCCTTTGCAAGCATTAAAACCCCTTTGGTTACTTTCCAAGTATATAAAGAAAATTTAACATTACACCCACGAGTAATAAGCTGGCTGATAGATATTAAATTTCATTTCAACAATGGAACATATCTAACATCCTACAAGATCCATTTATCTCCATTTTTCAAGTGCAAAGTTACGTCACCCTTACTAAGAATTTCACATTCTTTGTTATCTCCAAGAAAAACCTTACCAAATGTACCTTCTTGGAAATTTGTAAAAGCTTCCTAGCATGAGGTAGCATGGAAAGAGGTGCTAGAATCGAGGACCCATGAATCTACATTTGTGTTACTGATAAGACCAAAACACTGTCACAGGCATTGTTTACTTCATTGTTATTACTCACTTTGTCTTGGGCCTTCTTGTAGTTCCAATAATTTTTCTTTGTGTGACCAGGTTTTCCACAAAACCAACAAGCACCATTTTTGCCCCTAGACTTGGACCATGGAGCAGATTTAGATCTTCTTCAGTTATTCTTTCTACCTCTTTCTTGACTTCTTCCCCTATTTCCTGTACTTACAATTGTTAAAGCATCACTAGAAGAGGGTTACTAATTGTTCCTCCTCATATCTTCGTTGAGAAGTGTGATTGTTATGTCATCAAAAAATAATTTACTTTTAGCTACTACCGAAGTGCTCACAACCATCACAACACCTTCCCAGCTATTGGGTAAAGAACATAACAACAAGATTGCTTTGATCTCATCCTCCAATTTTATTCCCACTAAGATCAATTGAGTGACTAAATTGTTAAATTCATTTAAATGATTTGACATGATCCCATTTTCTTTCATCTTTAAATTATACAACTTTTTCATAATAAAGACCTTGTTCGATGTCGACGCTATCTCATACATGTTGGATAGTTTATCCCAAAGCTCTTTCGTAGTCTTTTCAGCTAAAACATTAAATAACACATTGTTGGACAATGAGAGAAAGATAGTTTCCCTAGCTTTCATATCTATTTTCTCCCAGTCTTCATCCGACATAGACCCTTTTCCTTTTTTTTTCCCCAACAATGCAAGTGAAAGGTCCTGCTTGATTAGCAGTGACTCCATCTATACTTTCCACAAGCCAAATTTCTACCCTGCGAACTTCTCTATCTTCCATTTGTCTATGTCATCCATGATTTGACAAGACTCCACCGGTTTTTGAACAAGCTTCACAAATGAGCTTTTTGGCTGAGCTACATAGCCATAACTCTAATACCAATTGTAGATTTAAAAACAAAGACAAAAAGAGTTGCAGAAATAAAAAAACATAACACATAGAAGTAAATACACAAAGGACACAAAAGATTTATAGTGGTTCACCATTGAAAAATGGCTACGTCCACTCTCAAATAGTAGGGGATTTATCTTTTATTAAACTTTGTTTCAGTAATACAATACAACCAACAACTCACTTCAGAGAGCCAAAAAAAAATTACAATACCAACCACTCAACCCAGTATGGTCGACACATGAATCAACAAATGCAAGCCAAGAAATGGCAGTTACAAAAGACCACTGTTACAGTCAATGAGATGTGGTGGTTACAAAGGTAAGAGAAAGAAACCGTTACATTGGGCTTCATAAACCACATACCCAACATCCAATTCTTCACAAAGAAATCCTAGAAAATCCTTTAAAACATCACAATCTAGAACAATTACAACATTTCCCTTTTGAATTAGTTGGGACCTTGTCCTCTTACTTGGGCCCTCAACCTCAAAATTATTCTTCCTCTTTTAAAAATTATCATGTAACATATAATGTTGGCAATAAAATTATTGATAATTAACCTACTTAGTTGAATAACCTTGTCCAAGGAGGTCTTCAAATTGTCATGCTTATTTTAGAATCTCAATATCCTCTTCTTGAACAACATATTGTAGTTCTTAATATTTTCCTATTCCTTCTCATAGAATTTATCCCTTAGATCTTCCTCTAGGTGAATCTCCATTGATTTAGGTGTGTAAATTAGTCATCCTTACTTTCAATATTTATTCTCTATTTTAAACCATTTTAAAATATTATGTTGTAGGTTATAATTATCTTTTATAGCTTCAATATTCAATATAGGAACTTCTAAATCCAAACAAGACCAATAGTCAAAATCAATGTCCATAACACTCTTACCATAAACTCTATTCACTTACTTAACTCTCTCATCATGGGCTACTTATCAATCCCCTAATAGTAGACAAGAATACCCTCACCAAATGGAACCTCTTCCAAAGGTCCTTTTCCCTATGTCCTTCATAGTGGGATCCACATGTAGCCTAGGGTTCCATTATAAATTTTAGTTATCCCAACAACTACAAGTATTTTAACATTTAAATTGTAATACATTATGAAAAATGAAATCAATTTTTAGAAGTGTTTAAGCCCATGGCCTCTCTACACCAAGAAAACTTCTTTGTACTCACTATCTTACCAAGAGAATTTATGACATTAACTAAAGTATCAACCTTCTATATCATGGCTCTATCACCCTCAAACATCTCCCAAATAAGTGATATTGAACATCAACATGCTTTGTATGAGCATGATACATTAGATTCTTTGTACTAAAAAAATGACATTGTGACTATCACATCTAAGTTGTTTAGATTAAACATATACCTACATATAATCTACCTGTAACCATACCTAAACATAATCTATAATGTAACCACACTACCTCTTTATAAGCATGTGTTGCAATCATGTACTCTGCTTTTCTAGTAGACAATGTAACTATAAGTTTTTGCTTACTCAACCAAATAATAGTTCCTCTAAATAGAGTGTACACATAACCACTAGTGGATCTCATGTTGTCCAAAACACTAGCCCAATCCAAATTATCAAAGCCTTATATATCTAGCATCTAACCCACATCATCAACCAATGATAAAAAAATATAATAATCAATAAATTTCCTTAAAAATATTTAAAAATCCTTTTATCATAAGGTCAATATTCTCTACTAGGGTTAGAAAAGCTTGCTAATAACTCATGCTACTTGGGCAATGTCTAGTCTTGTATATAGACCATATAGTACATTAGGATTCCTATGGCACTAGCATTAGGAATATTAAATGCATCCTCCAAATCACTATCTAACTTAATATGCTAATTGAATGTTAAATTAGTATTGACAAGTAAAGGAATACAAACTAGTTTGCAGTCATGCATTACAAACCTCTACAAAATAGTCTAAAATAACTATTCTGACTAAGACAAACATTTTTCCAAACTAATTGACAATGTGTCATCAAACCTCACACTTCAATAAATTGTTATGTTGTCAATATGAGTGGTGTTCAATGGTCGCATGTAATAGGCAATCAAATATCTCATTCTAGTGATTGCTTCTTATGTTCTAGAATAAAATGAATGATTATGTGGAAACAAAATTTAAACTATTGCAACATTCAAAATATAAACTATAGAAAATATTTTGAATCTAAACTAGGAAAAACATATAAAATATAAACTATGGAAAAAAATCAAATGTAATTATAGAATTGAAACAAATTTTTCATCTATTTCACTGTTTTGAGAAAGAAAATCTAAACTACCAAAATCTTCAAGACATATTCAATGAATGAAATTCCTAAGGTAAAAATTATTTCTTTAATGTTCTTTTTTATATAATACAATACTTCTGTGTGCAAGTGTTTTTTACTTCTAAATATGCAAAACAAACTAAAATGCAATGTAAAGAACACAAGACCATCTCAATGATTAGCCTAAGTTAAACACAAAAGAAAGATAAAAATGAGAGTGATTATACCTTTGCTTGTGTTGATCTCCTTGGTTGGCTCTTGATTGAAATTTGGTTGTGTGCTCCTTTGATGGCAAGGTGATGAAAAATGGATGCAAGAGGATGAGAGCTAAACTAAGTATGCAATAATGGTGGAAAGAAGGTAAGTATGCAAAATGGCTTGAATGCAAATAAGTGCTTGATGATTTGAAAACTTGAGAGCATAAGTGTGCTAAAATGCCTAATGTAAATTAATGAATGAGAAAGGGGGGTATTTATAGAAGAAATTGAATTCTCTAGAGAATTCAACGGTCAGGATTGAGCCACCATGGCCAAGATGGAGGGTTATGGTGAGTTGAGGACTCACAAGCCCTCACATCTTGCTATGTGGAGGATGAAGTGTCCAAAGGACATGGTGAGATTGGAAAAGGTACAAATGATGTGGAGGAAGGATAAATGATGTGAAAGAAGGACAAGTACTTTGAAAGTACCTTGGGAGGGGAAAAGATTTCCTCAAAAAAGGAGTTTTTTGTCCCCAAGTGAGAATGAAAGTGACATATGAGGAATTTTAGTATTCCTAAAAAAATCTCCATGGGGAAGAGAGAATTGGTTGGAGAAATAAATGTGAATATTTAATTCACATGATTGAAGTGGATAAGATGGTTGGGAGAATAAATATGAATTTTAAATTCATATGATAAGCACCTTGTGAATAAGACAAGGTTCTTATGAAAGAGGCTTAAAAGTACCTTGTGGATAAAACAAGGTCCTTATAATAGAAGGTTCCTAACCCATGTGACTTGATGTGACCTTTCAATGATCACATGGGGAAGACGAGAATCCTTGGAAGAATAAAAGGTGAATTTTAAATTCACATGGGAAGAGGGTCTATGCCAAGTATGAAAAATGTGAAGGTTGACCAAAAAGGTATGCTAAATGTAGCAAGGGGATTAGATTAAGGTTGTGCAAATACATGATTAAGAAAATTAATGAGATATTAGACACAAGTGGGGGAATATGGAGGATGTGACATTAATCCCAGTTAAAGTGCACATCCTAATCATGGATTAATTAACTTAATCCAAATTAGAACAAGGTTATGGAGGATGTGATAAGGAGAGAGAAAAAGAAAAAATTTAGAATTGATTTTATTCAAAAAAGTCAAATGACTAAATTAAATAAATTGATATGTTTATTTAATTTAGAGAGGAAAAGGTGTAAGGTAAAGTATTTAATTGTTAAATTAAATACTTTAGGAACCTTAGGTAGAAGGTGAAATATTAATTAAATAAATCGTTTAATTAATATTGATGAAATACATGAATAAAGTAGACGAATTTGACCATGTAAGAGTGGTCAAATTTGGATGCCTACATTTTGCCCCTCTTCGAAGTATTGTTAGAATAACAGATTTTCGAAGAAAAGAAAATGTAGATGACTCTATAGAGGAAGCGACTAGAAAATGATGCCCCAACATGGAAGAAGTCATGTGAGCTGCCCAAACAGAGGGAAATGAAGGGAGATCCCCCAATCTCGCAAGGGAATGGCCATGACAGAGGAATGGGGAAAAATGATAGGGTATGCCCCTTGAGAGGGTGGTTGGGGAAGAAAAAGGGGCCCCGGGCAATTTCTTGATATGAAGAAATAGAAGGCATGGTTGGATAGAGCTCGAAAAACTAGGCAAGTTTGGCTTTTGAATAGAGTCGATCAGACACATGGTGTGCAAATGGCGGCCCGTAGAAGGTTGGGAATTAGTTAGGGCCTAAAAAGTTAAATAAAAAGTAAAATACCCTTCACTTAAAAGTGATTAGAGTTACTATTTCTCATTTGCACACCTGGCAGTTGAAAAAAAGAGAGAGAGGAGAGAAGAAGGATGAGTCGAGGAGACAAGGATGTCGGATGACTATGATGATGACATCATCCATCAGGGTGGACAAGGTGTGGGCGTTCTTCCACGCGCACGTGGTTCCACGCCAGGTTAGAATCAAAACTCTCATTGTGAGTTTAAGCATTTTTTGATGTATGTTTTAGTATTTATGCATTTTTGAAAATATGGGTTTTGTTTTTGGGCTAGTTGAGGAAAATGGGTTGGGGTGAAATTGGGATTTCACCAACGGGGTAGGTAGAATAGGCTGTTAGAGGACATGGGAATGGGGGGGAGTTGCTCAATTAGTGGGTAAATTGTTCCCGAAAATCCGAAAAAGATGCCCGAAATGGGCTGGGGGGGAAAGGGGAGGAGCAGACTTGCCCCGGGATCAACCCAAGATGAGTTCGCTTGATGGAAAACCCAAGTGGTTGCAGAGGGGCATCCATACCCCAAGGCAGGGGCGACCATGCCCCTTGAAGGCGGCCATGCCCTACAAGGGGTAGCCATGCCCCAAAGTGATGGTCGCGCCCCTTGAGGGGTGGCCCCGCCCCGTGAGGGACGACCATGCCCGAGAAGGGGTGGCCCTACCCCAGAAGGGGCGATGGTGCCCAGGAAGGGGTGACCCTGCTCAGAAAGGGCGAAAGGGCCAGACATAAATGAAAAAAAGGAGAGGAAAGAAAAGAAAAACACAAGCAAATTGGGTAAATTGGGAAACTTGGCCAAAGAGGGAGGGAATAGTGAGTTAGAAGATAACTCGAGGCCAGGAAATGAGAGAATAGATGAAATGATTAACATAGCATTGTGGTATGGATGCATCAATTTGAGCAGCTATGGAAACAAGAGAGACAGTCTGAGGTGCTGGCAATGATGATGGCGGCCATGACCAGAGCGGATCACCACGCTCTAGAATAGGCAGGATTGTGACATCTACTAGGATATCCGATAGTTAGAGTGCATCGAGCGCTACTAACAGTGCTCATAGAGCGATGGAGTTTAGATACATCAACTTTTCATCTCTCAACAAGGGAGATGACGGTGACATTAGAGGACGTATGGTGGTTTTTGAGGCTACATATAGCAAGGCATCTAGTGAGTGAGTTGATGTCGATGGGGGAGAAGCTAGATCAGACACTGCACGTGTTGTTTGGAAGAGAGGACCTTCCTGTTCAGAAGAAGGGCTTAGATGTGGACAGATGCTTAACTGTGGGGGTGCCAACACTACCACTCTATTTGTGCAGGCTGATTAGCGGCTTACTGATACTGGATAGGAGTAGGCGGTTCTATAGCCTGAGGTGTATGGAGATTATTCAACATATTTTCAAGGGGAGAGAAGGGAAATTATCATGGGGGACATGCGTACTAGCATAGTTTTACATAGACATGCACATGGTGTGCTATCGAGGGGTGCTCAGCTTGACACAGGTGACCTTGTTGCAAGTATGGGCCTGGGAGCACATTAGTTTTGCCAGGCTAGGAGTAGTGAGAATAGGGATAGCAGATGAGGCAGCACTCGTAGCATGGTGGTACAGGACTGAGTATGGCTGGGTTTGGCACTATGATGGCCTCAAGGATTTGGATAGATGGAGGAGGATCATAGATGAGCTACAGGAGGAGCACATAGTGTGGCAACCGTACATGTATCAATAGTTTACTAGGTGGAGGACAGAGGAGGCGAGACATAGGGGCTACTTCAACACCAGGTGCTTTCTAGTCAAGATTGAGCCTCGCATAGTGGAGGCACAGGCCAAACATAGTGGTTAGATAGTTCGGGGAGGTACATGATATTTTGCAGGGTCCAGACATGTTTCAATGGATCACACAAGAGTGGCCATGGGGGGAGCCAATTTCTCTAAGATTTTCCAGAGATCACTAGGAGACTTTGTAGTTAGTGCCCTACCTGGGGAGGACCAGAGGGGAGCAGGTGGCAGGAGTGACACATTAATATGTCAGATGGTTCTGCAACCATCGATCAGAGAGGATTACACCAGAGGAGCCCATTATAGAGGCATTTGGTTTTGGATCTGAGGATGAGTATAGGTTGGAAGCACAGAGGAGAGGGAGCGATAGAGCCCAGAAGAGGGGAGGTCAGGAGGCAATTAGGGTGATAGGAAAGCAGGAGGCAGGGGCCATAGGATAGCAATGAGGGCAGCGAGGAGGAGGAGACAACGGAGCAGGGAGTAGGTGGTGCTCGAGCAGGAGAGAGAGGAGTGTGACATGGAGATGATGGATGAGCCTGAGGTGGAGGCGGGAGCTACAGGACAGTAGATGAGGGCAGGGAGGAGGAGACAACCTGGGAGAGCTTCTATGGAGATTAGGGTTGAGAAGGAGTATGATGAGGCAGAGATGGAGGTGAGAGAGGAGAGATATCCGTAGGAGCGAGGACAGGAGAGGGCAAGGGTCGCAGGATAGTCAGTGAGGGCGATGAGGAGTAGACAGTGGAGGAGAGCCTAGGTGGTTAGAGTCGAGCGGGAGCCTAATGAGCCAGAGATGGAGATGAGGGAGGAGAGAGATGATCCTGAGGGGGAGATGAGGTTTGTAGGATGGTAGATGAGGGTGTGGAGGAGGGTACAACTAAGGAGAGTTCGGGTGGAAATCGGGGTTGAGAAGGAGTGTGAGCCACAAGAGGATGCTATGGATGTGGACGTTCTCGTGGTGGAGCCATTGGCAACAATACCATATGTACCACCTGAGGACCCTGTCGTATTGTTGAGGGGGCCCAAGCAAGGCTACGGATGACAAAGCAGAGGTTGAGGGTTACAGAGGCTAAGGTGCATAGACTTGGGGTTGAGGGGAGCAGGCTTCAAGTAGAGGTAGCCAGGTTATAGGTTGAGGGACAGAGGGATTATGGCTTCATTGTTGACCACCTAACCTCACGGGTAGGGGATGCAGAGAGAGAGAGATGAATTGTGAGAAAAGGTGCAAGGAGTATGCAGTGAGCTAGCCAGGGTGACCTAGGATCGAGACAAACTATAGGCAGCGATGACAATATCACAGGCTAGGGGACATTAGGAGCCCAGAGGGGCAGCAGATCAAGACCTACAGAGGGTCAGAAACAGGCTGAGAGGGAGATGGAGGAGTTGAGAGTACAGGTGACAAGGTTGTTGAGGGAGAGGATTGAGCTCCAGGATAGGATGTCTATAGTAGAGACAACACTTGGGGATGCAAATTCAAGGGTAGAGGTAGCAAAGGCCCAGTTAGAGATTGTGCAGAGAGAGAGAGACACAGTGCATGTAGAGGTGCAGGCCCTCCAGGATGAGAGAGACAAAGCACAGACACATGTACAGGAGATGTAGGGGAGAGGGATGTTGCATAGGAATAGGCTCAGGCTATGCAGTGGAGAGGGATGCTACATGAGCACAAATAGTGACATTGCAGAGTGGCAGTGATGAGACAGGGACAGAGATACAAAGACTACAGAGAGAGAGGGATGCTATAGAGGAACGAGCAGTGGTTGTGGAGGAAGTGAGAGATCGACTACAGGTGGAGATCGATCAACTGAGGATGGACTAGGAGGCGTGGGCATAGGAGAGGAGAGTCATTAGCAAATATCGAGACAGATACAGACATGAGCGGAATGCAGTCAGGTATTAGGCTGCGGATAGAGATGAGTACATGAGGGAGGCATCTTTCTGGATGGTCGCTTATCAGCATGCGGTTCCAGATCCTGCACAACACACATTTCATTTTGTCCGAAAGGCTCCTCAGATGCCCGCACCATCCCATTCACTAGGGACATAGACCCAAGGATAAAATGATTCTCAAGCAACCATCCCTCGCAAATGGCTGGTGCCCGATTCTCCATAGAGGTCAGACGTGGGCAACTCTTTTGGTAGATGATAGGATCCAAGATTGTGACAGGTGCAGGGTGGATGGACAGTATAGAGTAGCAGTGGTTACATTTGATTCAGATCCTTGTACTTGTACTTTATTTTGTGATTATGATGTATACGATGGGCATGTATTTTGATGATATTGATGGACATTTTTATGGACTATGTGATGGACATTTGATTTTGATATTTATATGATATGCGACAACCCTTATTGACACCATGTTATGTATATGATGAATGATTCTATTTATGCATATGTGTATGTTTATGATTTTATGATGGGTGATCATGATGATGTAATACATGTATATGTTTATGATGTGATATGTTGATGCTTATATGGATGCAACTAATATGTGTAATGCAGGATGTGATGCATGTTTTATGATTTTATCTATGATGGATATGGTCCTAACAATTTGTGATGCAGGTGGTGATGTATGTATTATGTTAATGATATAAACTAATATGGAAATGTATGGATATATAAAAATGAATCTAAGATGCTTAGAAGAACCAAACATGATTAATCTAAAAAACTTAATATGAGATGATAATGCACACAAGATAGAATGCAATAAACCTATAATGCAACATACAATGAACATAAGTGTCAATAAAGACTTGCATGTGAATATGGGTAGACGGTGTGAAACTGCACCTGTCAAAAACCATTGATATCCTAAGAAAAACGGGAGAGAAAAGGTGAATATTTGCACAACCAAAATCATAGGTTAATGGATAGGGATGAATACAGTGCAACCGAATTGATTATGAAATGCAATCCCAATTTAATTTTCCATCTTCATAGCACTAATTTTTGCTATAGCATAAGACACCAGGTGCCAGGGTATATGAAACCAAGGCAAGTTAGCGTCTAACGCATAAAACAAACACAACAAAAGGCTATCCCAACACCCCAAAGTGACAAATACTTTGGTCGGGCCAAGCATTGGGATAACCACAAGCACAAAAGGGATGCCCCAACATAACACAAGATCTCAAGGATCCTGGTGGGTACAATGTGGGACAACCCAGCAGACAACAACAAATAAACAAGATCAAGATATGCCCCTATGTTAACCAATCAAGACACACCATAATATGATAGATCATGGTGGCCTTGACTAGTTGTAATAGAGAGCTCAAACAATAAACACAAGCCAAAAGCATCAAAATTTCACAATCAATTTCAAACATCCTTTGCCATAGGATCAAAGGGGATGGATGGGATGGATGAGGTATGTTAGGAATGATGCATCCTATTGAGATCGAAGATGGAAACTAAACTAAGATGACCCACATGACGCAAGATATTTGATACTAATCAGATCTCCCGATACTAGAGGATCCTATTTGTGAAGAACGAGCTAGATAGGGACACACTTGACAACACGACACAAAAAACAAGACACAAGACACAAGACTGACACATCCTAATGACCTAGGGGCTCAGGGGCCAATCAAAGATTAGCCTTGCCTACCTGAAAGTGCAAAGCCCTCGTAGTTCTAGAAAATACCATGGATAAAAATGGAAAGAGGACCGATGGGGAAAAATGATGGATGACAAAAGACCTAAAGGACCAATGCCCCGGGGGAGGATCAAATGATCAACCTTGCCTACGTGAAAGCATAGGGGCAACGTAGTTTGAAAAGGACAAACAATGACTGAGCATGGATAAGAGTGAAAAGGGAACAATGGAGACAGATGATGGATGACTGAAACATGACAGTAAAAATTCCCTGGGGGCAGATCAAATGATCAGCCTTGCCTACGTGAAAGTGCAGGGGCAACATAGTTTGACAAAGACAAACGATGAAAGACAAAATAATGAAACATCAAAGCGAGGAGGGACAAATGAAGGACAAACGCTGATAACCGACATGATGAAGGACTCGAGATGATGACACAAAACCAAAATAAGCTCATATTAGGATGAAAAATCTTAGGATTATAGATAGTTGATGATCGTCCAATGCTCAATCAAAATATACCAAGTGGCTAAGGATAGGATGTGGATGAAGTGATAGGATAGGATAGGATGCAGTAACTAGGACACAAGGTAGATAATGACTAAGCCCTCTATGGATGACGCCTGTTACCAGGTTTTCACCAACCGTACTTATCCAAGGCACCACCAAGGCTGGTTTTCACCATAGGATGAATTTATTTCTCTTTACTATTTTTGGATTTTTTATTTTTTTTGTATTTTTTTAGATTTTGACAGGATAGGATACCCTAGCTGATTTAGGTGTAGAACCTCTTCAGGTTCATGATGTTGATAGGCTCTTCAAGGGGATCCCCTTCAGGTGTGGCAAGGTGGCACGCCCCTGATCCATACTTTGTTGTAATAACATAAGGACCCAACCAATTAGGTTCAAACTTTCCCTTTTTGTCTCGGTCCTATTTGGTACGCTGATTCTCTTTAAGAACTAGATCTCCAATGTTAAATTGGTGGGGATGGACTTTCTTGATGTAACTTATCTTAAGATGATTTTGATATGCCTGAAGATGATTGTATACTTTGATCCTCTTTTCATCTAAGAGCTCCAATTGAGCAAGGCGAGCAACTAGTGAGTCTTCTTCAATGATGAGATTCTTCAAAGATATTCTCAAGGATGGGATCTCGACTTCAATCGGCAAGATGGCTTCAACACCATAAACAAGGGAATATGGAGTGGTGCCAGTGGGAGTGTGGATGGATGTGCGATAAGGCCAAAGGGCGGGGTGGATGTGGAGGTTCCAATCTCGACTAGTACTATTGACAATCTTTTTTAAGATTTTAATCAAAGTTTTGTTAGTGGCTTCCACATGTCCATTACCTTGAGGGTACTAGGGCATGGACCACCGATGTTGGATATGGAAGGTGTCACAGACCTCTTTTATAGCCTAGTTTTTGAATGGTTTTCCATTGTTGGAAATGATAGTGGAGGGGATGCCATATCTGCAAATAATATGGTAAAGGATGAATTGGATATTTGAGTACCCATTATCTGGGAGAGTGGTATGTCTTCCAACCACTTAGTGAAGTACTCAGTGGTATTGATAATGAAGGTGTGGCCATCAAAGGATGGAGGATATATCTTTCTAACTAAATCAAAACCCCACTGAGAAAAAGGCCATGGTGCTATGATAGGTTGCAGATCTTGAGCAGGAGCATGTATTAGGTCTGCATGTTTCTGGAAAGGTAAGCATTTATTCGCAAAGTCACAAGAGTCATGCTCCAATGTAGGCCAATAGTAACTAGCTATGAGGATCCTCTTAGCTAAGGCCATGCCATTTGAGTGGGCCCCACAAACACCACTATGTACTTATGTTAACGCAATGTGAGATTCAACTTCATTCAGACACCGAAGAAGAGTTTCATCATATCCGCGATGATAAAGAGTATCACCTACGATGGTGTATTAGGATGTACGTTGGATGAATGACTTGTGTTGATTGCGGGTAAGGTCAACGAGTAGGATTTTTTCATGAAGATAAACATAGATCTCATGATACCATGGGGAGGCAGGACCTATGATTTCACACACCATCTCATTCTTAGGGACGTCATATGTAGGGATTAAAAGTTGTTCGACCAGAAATTTACACTCTGTTCGATCCTTGGGCATGTCAATTAAGGAACCAATTGTATCCATCACATCAGCAACTTTGTTATTCTGGGGATCTGGTCAAACTAAATAGAGGTGAAACACTTCTTAAAGTCATCGACCATGCATTTATAATGTAACAACTTCTCATCCTTTGTTGAAAACTCATCATTGGCCTGTTTGATGACTAATTATGAATCGTCGAATAACTTTGGGATATAATCACCTTGGGGGGTGACAAACAATATGCTTGCCCCTGATCAATTATGTGTGTATGACCCATCAAAGTATAATGTCCATGTGGTGGATTTGACTACTTGAAAGACCTCTTCATTAGGAAATTTTGTTACCAAAGGATGTGCATCAACCGGGGGAGCATTGACTAACAGATCCGCTATCACCTGTCCCTTAATAGCTTTGCGGTCCACATATTCTATATAAAACTCGCTCAACAACATGACCCATTTAGCCACTCAACCAGTCAAAGTTGTCTTGGATAGAAAATACTTAAGCGGATCAATTTTTGATATTAACTTGACTAGATGATTGAGCATGTAATGTCTAAGCTTCTGTGAACAGAAAACTATGGCTAGGCAGGACTTCTGCATTGAAGAATAGTTAAGCTCATAGCTAACTAAGGTTCAATTGATATAGTAGATCGCTCGTTCTCTAGATGACTCATAATGTTGTGCTAGGAGTGCCCCCAATTGCACTGAAGTAGCTAAGATGTACAATAAAAGTGGCTTCCCTAGGATTGGAGGCATAAGGACAGGAGGATGAGCCAAGTATTTCTTAATCTTGTAAAAACCTTGCTAACACATAGGATCCCACTCAAGAAGGATGTATTCTTTTTAAGGAGGTGGTGAATGGTTGACACTTGTCACCTAACTATGTTATGAAACTTCTGATGGACTATAGCTTACCCTGGAGACTCCTTAACTGTTTCAGGTTGCAAGGTGGAGGCATATCCATAATTGCTTTGACCTTGGCCAGATCCACTTCCATACCTCTCCTGGAGACAATGAAGCCTAACAACTTTCCTTAGGTAACCCTGAACACACACTTTTTTGGATTGAGGCACAACTTGTAGTGCTTTAGCCATTCAAAGATTTTCCTTAGGACTACAGGGTGTTCTGCTCTGGTTCTTGATTTTCCTAACAGATCATCAACATAGTCTTCCATAATGATGTGGATAATATCATGAAAGATGATGGTCATTGCACGTTGGTAGGTTTCCCCTACATTCTTAAGACCCAAGGGCATAACATTATAACAGAATGTACCCCAAGGTGTAGTGAAGGTTGTCTTATGTTGGTACTCAAGTGCAATTTGAATCTGATTGTGTCTAGAAAAGCCATCCATGAGGGAAAGCATCTCGTGCCCTACAGTTAAGTCTACCAGCATATCTATGTTCAACAAAGGAAAGTCATCTTTAGGACAAGCCTTATTGAGGTCACAAAAATCTATACAAACTCTGATAGCGCCAGTTGGTTTGGCTACATGTACTATGTTTGAGATCCATTCTGAGTAGTCGATAGGCCTTATGAATCCAACTTCCAATAATTTCTCCAACTCTTTCTTAACCAGCAAGGCTACTTGAGGGTGCATTTTCTGAAGCTTTCATTTGATAGGATTTGCATCGGGATGCACATCTAGATGGTGTACTACCAAGGTAGGGTCTAACCCTGGCATGTCTGAATATGCCCATTCAAAATTGATTTTTCCTTCCTTAAGGAGCTGAACGATGGTAGAGTGTTGTTCTTCTGAGAGAGATTTGGCTACATAGGTGATTTTGGGATCCTCTTTAGTTCCCAAATTTACCTCTTGTGTTTCTTCGATTAGAATGGATGATCGTTCAGACCATTGCTTTCCCACAAGGGGAAGATGAACGTCCCCATCTTCCAGCACCTCACTGAGGTTTTCACCGTCAGATACGTCCTTTGTTTTGACTTTTTCTGAGTCAAGAAGTGCCTCAAGGAGGTTTTCACTAGGTGACCCTTTTGGATTTTTCTTTTTCTTATTTTTGCAACTTGGGTGTTCATCTTCCCCAATCCCATGAGGTGTACATAGGTATCCACTGAGGGAAGTGAGTTAATAGGTGTGCTTTCATGTAGGTCCCAATCTATGAGTTCGAGATGGCTAAGGGAAAGGCTGATGGTGCAAACAAATAGGCATTCAAACATGGAGGAAAGGTTTATGAGATCTACATCATCATATGGGTTTATGATACACTCTTCCTTTGGTATATCTTCCAAAATACCATCGTCCACACTGACCTTGTTAGAAGTACTAGTTGACGTTGTGGGACCCTTTTTCTTTTTATCATAGCCTAAGCCTGAATTCTTTGGACGTATGGAAGTGTCAATCGGTTGCTTTCTTCCTAGCTCTTCTAGACCAAGACCTCCACCCTGATAATTTTATTTCTCAACATACTTAGAGGGCCAAGGATACATCTCTTGAAAATATTCCTTTAAAGGGGGAGTGGGTTCAAGTTCTTCATGATATATATGTGAGACCCCTAATTCGAAGTGCCTACAAAACACACAACAAAAACAACATTAGAGAGTTATTTTTAAGCATGAACAAGGATTCCCCATGAAATCCATTCACAAAGCTAAAAATAGGAAATAGAACAAAGAAAACAATGAAGAACATAATGGAAATATGAAATCCTAATTTAGCATGCAAACACTTGATCCCATGGGGGAGTTGGTGCAAATAGGTGTGTGGAGATTTGCCCTTTCCCAACTCCTTGAATGAAAATGTTGATTGAAGATGATTGATCCACTTGATAAGTCCCTCAATGAGCTCCAAAATCTGCAATAAACTAGTTAAGAAGATGGATGGAATTTGAGAGATATTTGTGCATAATAACTTTGCATAATTGTGGATGATAAAATGCATGGTGAAGCATTCTATTTATAGAATGTTGAAATGGAAACAAAGCCAAAATAGAGCAATGTGGGACAAAGATTTGGCCAATGGAAAAATGCCACTTGTCCAAATGTGATTGGATGAGGAATGAGCAAGTTTTGACAAATGTGCCAATAAATGCATTTTTGAATTTGAATTTTGAGAAAAGACATGTAAGAGGGGGAAAGAAAATTGCATTGAATGCCACTTGGCTCAAGGCAAGGACATGTAAGAAGAAGTAAATGCCTTGTTGGAAGGACTTGTCATTCAAATTTTGAATTTGAAATAGAAGAATATTCCTCCAAAAGATGCTTTGTTGAGGGAAAATGAAGATTTAATAAATCAATAAATTGATTTATTTGTGCAAGTGGAGATATCTAGAGAATGCAAGTGGGGGAGATTAGTATTTAATCATGGTTAGATTAAATAAATGATGATTATGTTAGTTTAATGATGATTAGGTGAGTTGACTTATTTAGACTTAGATTTTTGGATTAATTTAAATCAAACAAGAGAGGAAATGATTTAATGAGTTTAATTAAATAAACATGTTTTGATTATTTAATTAAAGAGATTGAAGTAAGATTAAATTAAATAAGATTTTAATTTATTCAATTTAATAGATAGACTTTAGAGATTTAATTAAATACAATTAATTATTTAATTAAAATAGGGATAATTAGATTAAATAAATTGATTTAATTAACAAGGGAAAGTGACTTAATTAGACAAAAATAATTTATTTAATTAAGAGACGAAAATTGATGAATTTAATCAGATAAGGGAATTTGATTAAACAGTTAGACCGAGGGATGATTTAGGAAGAAACGATGTTAGTAGATTAGAGTTAGATGCGCAATGTCAACTTGTACATTTTGCGTGTCTACATTTTGCCCCTCTTTGAAGCAATGTACTTGTTGCATTGATTCAAAGAATGATCTTATCATGATCAAAATAAAAAAAAAATCTGATTTTTTGGATGCCCCACTATTGCCCCAGTGAGAAGAATTGCACTGGTATATTGCCCCCTCGAGATGTTGAATGGGAATGCCAATTGCCAATCAAGATCGCGATAAAATGCGAGAGGAGTGGTTGATGTAGATGAATGGACATTCATTAGCTGTGGGTAGCTTCATGTACCAATTGGGATAGAAATGTTAGTAAAGATAGAAGAATGAAAGAATGATATGATCATGCAAATGGTGATGACTACTTGCCGTGGAGTTGGGATTTTCAAAGGGCGGATTTCCTTATGTTTGATAATACACACAGTACGATGCATCAAGGTATCGAGAACCAAGATGGCGTTGTACCTAGTGTGATGGACTTTGACTCGACAAATCGGATAGGAGTATTCTTGTTCACACCTGACATACAGAACCCTGTCCAGAAAATAGTTCAAATATTTCAAATATCTCAGACCAAAACATAGGAAGGCGAGCCTTTCTATGTGGTCAACAAGAAACTTAAAACACCCTCGCTACAGACTAAACAAAAGCACACATGACCCAAGTTATATTACAAAGATATCCAACAAGCACAGTAGACAAAAGATAATGATCGTTGCCCCATTCCTATCTCTCTAAATCCTTCATTCGGACATCATCGAGAGGTCCTTGGAATGAGCCCAATGAGATAAATCAAACAAGATAAAGTAAGTGAGCAAACAAACTAATGTTCTTTGTACCGTTAGCCAAGAGAAACGATGTTTCAAAAGATGGGAGCCGAAACTTATTGCCAAAAGATAATGTCCATTGTCGGAACGGATCCTAGGACATGTTAATGACACGTCGTTTTGTTTACCCAAAGTGGTTGGTGTGATAAAAGTGCCCATTGTTGGAACGGATCCTAGGACATGCTTTTATCAAACGATGATGAAATTGATTTATGATTTATATGCCATTGATAAGAAAAGAGTTGACCAACTTGCTTGCTGACTGACCTATACTTGAGATTTTGACAGTTTAGGTTTTCACATTTGACTGCTAGACTTGTTTCCGACTGTTTTACCAAAGGTTGAGGGTGATGATGATTTATTATGGATGATTGACTATCACGAGTGTAAGCGAGATGAGGCGGATGGATTTTT
>VDFB02000002.1:38274922-38340548 GCA_007258455.2 Sequoia sempervirens
TGAATCTATGACTATGAAAGAGAGTTTATTACTAAATGAAAATTATGAACTATCAAATTATAAAGCTACACAACCATTAAACAATCATGATGGAATACCTCATATGTTGATTAATAGAGACAATCTAAGTCATTTATTTCCACATAAATCTTAATCATCAATTACTATTACCACAACACCTAATATGCAAATCTATACCATTAGCAAATTACAATTTCTAACTCATTATACTAATTCATACAGAGACAACGCAAAAATGTACATATCAAATTCAAAATATTACTTGATGCAATAATCAACATGGTATACGTCTTTTCTCACACATTACATCAAAAGGGAGAGAACGCAATACCGAGGAGGATAACTACCATACAAGCAACACTGTCCTGACAAGAAAATGAACTCTCTCAAAGGAAAACAAGTGAAAACAAGCAAGAAGTTGTGATAAATATGCCTTGAACATAGGAAAGGCTAATTTCAAGAAAAACGAGAATAACCATTTCTGATTATGGATTGCAACGAAAGAATTAAAACTAGATCAACCTAAACGCATTCCTTGCAGTCATCAGTGAAAGTCCAGGGAAAAGAAGAGAACACAGACACAAATGCAACTATAATCCAATCCATCATAAAATGCAAATGTCAATACGATGAAAACTCACATGTGTTACACGTAGAATATTTAATAATGATTGAGTACAATGGAAAACCAAGTAGAGAGAAATTAATTTCCAACCATAAAGAAATTCTAGCTATCTCCAAGCATAAGCGTTTGCATCAAATTTTTCAGATCAAAGTATTACTCCGTCGAATACCCATTATAGCAAATGTAATTCTGGTTAATGGGTTGAACCATCAATCTTCACCTAACTAAACCATTGAATTGCAAGCATGCCCTCCAAAATGAATTTCCCACACCAATGAATATGTAGAGATAACTCAAAGATCGCTATGCAAGAATGATTAGCACAAGAAGACCATAATGCAAAAACCTACCAAAGAGAGAATGTAGGGTTAATGGTTAAGGGTAACGCATTTTGCACATAGTAGAACTCCCTTAGTGCATTACATATATGATTGTCATCATGTGTGCATAAAATTGTGGCACCTAAGGATCATATACTATCGTAGGCTGAGAATGACCAACAAAACCAAAAGAGGATAGGCTATTCAGATCTAGCGACATTAATGTGGTATGCTATGCTTTGAAGGATTATCACAATGGTTTGACAAATAGGGCTCCAAAATTTCCAAAAATCGCACTAGACTAGCATAAATCTACAAGGTATTTCATCCATGGTTGTGCAATATAATTCAACCTCCATCAAGCATAAAGAAGAAAAAATGGAACTCTTGACAAATTTAGCAGCTACCTATACTTAAGAAAACATACATGCTTCAAGGTAGAAATGGAAAACTATAACAAATAGTGACTATGCGGTTGGAAAGAAAGGGTGCAAACAGTGAAGGTTAACGACATGATGAGTAATAAGGGGCATCGAATTTAAGATACAATAAGGACCCTGATATGCTTAATGAAATCAAATAATATAGTAGAGTATCGTAGTTATAACACAAGGAATAGGAAACCAAAATCGAATACCAAGCTTAGTTTATATTCTTGAATGCAACCATACTACCAAGATGGAGTCTTCCCCGTAAGTCGAAGGGTTTACTATTGATGCCAAACTAACATATAATGATCTTCAAACTATTAGTAGCGAGCCAGAAAAGAAAGGAAAGAAAGACACATCGAAGCTTAGAAACTTTCAAACAAATACCAATGGCAATAAGACTAGATTATCAAATTCTATAATGAAGTACAAAGTTTAGCATTGAACATCAAGCAGTAAAATAAGTAATTAATCGTTTGCAACCACAACTAGAAAGAGAAAATTCCTATTGCATAAAATGGTTAAACGAATGAAAAAGCTAACTATCTGGGAATCACCAACTATGATAGGACATAACACATTAGTTTCAATAGTTCAAACTTCATCTTAACCTCAAAATACTATAAAATTCTAGCATGCTTATTCACACAAGTATTTATATTTTTCATTTAACTTTTCCATTTACACACAAGAAAATTTACTTTATTCACTTTTCAGCACAAGTCCCTACACATTTACAACCAAGAGACCAAGATTCCACACCGCAACTTTCAAGAAAACTCCACTCTTTATTTCACAACACAATCATTATAATAGAGTGTCACACATACTAGTTATTCATACTATCAACCAATTCAAACAAAAGAGTGCACCTACACCAACAAAAACTTATAGTATCAAGTATATTATTAAAAAGGGTTCACAAAACAAAGGTGCCTACTTGCGATCCCCTAGAGGACACTCTTTCGGGTCCTCATTCGAGTCCCTCATGGCCATTTTAGAGGAGGGGCGATGTGCTCGTAGGCATTCTACCTCCTCTTTTGTCAGCTTGGGGGCATGGGGTCCACACCCCAATGACTAGTCTCGAACTACAGATGGCTTCTTGGTCCTAGTAACAAG
This sequence comes from Sequoia sempervirens, assembly GCA_007258455.2. Taxonomy (NCBI): domain Eukaryota; kingdom Viridiplantae; phylum Streptophyta; class Pinopsida; order Cupressales; family Cupressaceae; genus Sequoia; species Sequoia sempervirens. Next base: position 38,277,436 of record VDFB02000002.1, read on the forward strand.
TTTAGATTCAGAGGTTTTTCTGCTTTCTTCGATCTTGAGCTGGACTAGAGCGTGTGTCAGGGTTTCATCATCAGAGATTTCTTCTAGCGGTTGACCTACTTGCACTTTCTCCGTGCCTGGCTGCTCTGGGTTTATTTGGGTTCCAAGCCCTTCTCTGCGTACGGTGTTGTGAGGGTACTGAGGTGAGGCGCCCTGGCGGTTAGTCCTTCAGCTTCTGCCCTGTCTTCTACTGCGACCTTGCCCTTGACTTCCAACCATCCTACACACATCACCAAGGGAAAAGGGGTCACCAGAATGGAAAAAAGAGACAACGAAGATCAACACAAAATACCCACTTAAGCATAAATTTAGCATATCCACACGCAAACTTACATCACATGAAAAATCAAGGGCTCTAATGCATCCCCCGGTAGAAAGGATATCGATGCATTGCGCACTACATCGAGGGTCCTATCCTTTCTGCTGGTTTTTTGCATCATTGACTTGACACAGGAAGTAAAAATCAGACAGATAAACAAGGATGACAGTAGGGTGGAAACCTCTACGCAAGACACCTAAAAGCAAGATTCCATAATAGGCTCATAATACCCAGTGTGCGAGCCTAAGATCTGATACCAAGTTGTAACGCCTGTCGTGCAAACCCCAAAGGACAACCACTAACCACACCATTTTTTTTTTTAAGAACAAAGTACAAATATTAAGTACATATAAAGTACCATTATATATCATTACATTGCATGATAACATCTCAAACATCTAAGTCCTTTGGGGTATGTGAGGTCACATCACATAAAACCAACCCATAACGAAAGATTCATATAAAGCTAAGTAACTTAACTAAATTTACATCCATACATTCATAAGCATAAATATAAATATATCACATGATACCAAACCATAATAAATCTCATAAATCATGAATGATTACAAGGGTGCATTACATTACATCATCTTTTAATACATTACATGTTCATATACATGAATTACATCAAAATCTCCCATACATGTGGGATAGATACATCATACAAAGAATATCTGAAGTACTTTATGAACATCAGGTACAAGCTCCATCTGGAAGATACTGTGTAGGCGATCGCTGATGGGGAACCCAATGGGGTGTGAAGCACGTTCCACCCGACCACGTGGGTTTTAGAAAAACCCACCCCTCGTGCTCGGAGGTGACAAGGAAGTGACCATGACCAAGAATGCCAACAAGACTAAACTCCAATAACAGTAACAAGTAACAGTAACTCCAATAGCACTAACATGAGAGTACATAGATCATAAACGAAGAGCAACCAAGAAACCAATCACAATAACACAAGACCATTAAACACATCATCAATAAATCAAACAACCTTCTCAGTCCACCATTAGTCTGTGAAAGCCCTATTGGATAGATGAGGTATCCATAATTATCTTATTAATGTTATTACTACCCATCCCCCTAAATTCTTTAATTAAGTTTTTCATTTTTAAGCTAACTCTTGCGTGGGTTATTCTGACCCTTCCTCTTATTTGAGGCGTCGAACTCCATGAAGAGTCACTCTCCCTAGAGACCCTATCAAAACCAAGGGTTGTACCCACATAGAACAAACATCAGATCCCAACCAAATACATGCGAGGCAATACCCATCTCGCCAAAAGCACCTAACCAAAGTCTCAATAAAATTCTGTACAACCCTTTCAAAACAATGATGCCAAATAACTTGCCACAATAAGAGCAAAAGAAAGATAGAATTTCAACTATACTTGACTCAAGCCTCTAGAAGAGGGGTTCCTAAAGCAAACTGGGTTCCCACATCGAATACAACCAAAACATAATGATAATAAAGAAGCCAAAACAATTTGCAAGAATCCAAAATACAAGTTAACATAACAATTTCTACACATTGTTATTACAAACCCAAAATGAACAATTCGTTTTATTCCATTTACTAATCTCCATTTTCCTTAATATAATTTTGAAATAAAAGTTCAACAATAATTCTTATATATATAATTTTCCTTTTTCCATTAACCCTTACAGTCATAATTCATAATTTCACATTCATAAAATAAATCAGTATATCTTTATATTTATATATATATATATATATAAATATTCTGTTTTATTTTATTATTATTATTATTATTATTATTATTATTATTTTATTAAATAATTCTGATCTGATAAATTTCTGGGTGATTAAAATGTACCTATGCAAATACCCATTTATATATATATAAAAAAAAAACATTAAATTAATTTTCATAGCCCCTGCGCGGACTATGCACAGCAGCCCATACGGTTGCTATGCACAACAATCTATGGACTGTTGTGGGCAGCCCAACGCAGCCCAATGGGGAGGAGGGGAGGGTACAACCCAACCGTCCCCCCTCAACCTCATTAAGATAAAAAAAAATTAAAACAAACAATGCCGACCATAAATAAGAGTTCAACCCAACAAAAATTTGAACTTGGTGATTTTAAATATATAAATTATATATATATATATATATATATATTTATATATACATATTTTGCCAAGCACTTCCAGTAGAAATTTTTGAATATATATATTTCACAAGTATATATATATATATACATATGTATATATATATACATATGTATATATACATACATATGTATATGTATATATATATACATATGTATATATACATATATATACATATATATATATATAATCCATTTATTCAAAGAGGAAATCAATTTCCTTATAAACGAAATTATAAAAATATAGAACATTTTCAGAGACTCAACAATAATTTCCTTTCATTTATCTATTACGCAATAAATTCTAAAACCCTAAAAGATTTTTCTTTTACAGAACAACATGTTTGCCATTTCAAATTTAACAAGCAATGAAAGATCAATAAAGGAACCTGGAGTCTTGTGCTTGCTAAGGGGTTGATGAAGCCTTCATTCAATTCTAACCAACCTTTTCGAAGAGCTCCCTTTCCTTCTCCAGAACGTCTCCACCAGATTCTTTGATCAAAATTTTAATCTATTTTTCTATTCAGAAGAGCCTTTTCCTCATAACAATGAAAGGGAAACAATTTTTACAGAGAAAACAAGAGAGGATGCAAATTTTTACATAACTAAATATTTTTTGAAGCTTCTGTCAAATTTCCCATGAATCAAAACCTCTCATTTTTGCTATCTAATAAAAAGATAACCTCTTCTATTCTTGAAAAACTTAAAAATCAGGATGAATAGAAATTTTCTATTTCTTCACCAGCTTTTCAGCCCAAAAATCTCAACATTCATTGGTCCTTTTATTCTTTTATTGATTTTTTTTTTCTATTCGAACTGCACTTTTTTAGTTTTAATTTCAATTTTGCTAATTTATACTTACAGTTCACACAATTTAACTTATTTAATTATTTTATTCCATTAATTATCCTCAACATGCTATTTTCATTAAATTATCTAAATACCAATTTAAATAATTTTATTTACACCTTTCAATTTATTTAACTTTAATAAATTACATGACTTTTAATTTAATACTTTTATATTTTAATAAAACTATTCCAATAACTATTATTAACATTTATTTTAATCATTTAATTATTTAAATTACATCATACTACAACACCAATGTAAAATAAATAACATAAATACACTCACACAAAACAACTATCATAAAATGCAACAATGACTAAGGTCAAAGACAAATAATACCACTAGACACATAATGGGTTGACAAACTTGGGACTGGGTGACTTCCTTGTCATCTCTGTTTCAACTTCATGCCCATTGGGATAATTTAATGCTCGGCCAGTCCTGCCCAAGTAGGTGGAATCGAGAGTTTATTCCTGCAATTCCTGCATACAAACAAGGTTGTGTACAACATATATATAATCAAATACATCACATAGTGAGAAGGAATCGCAACGTAGCAGGGCACTCACAAACGAGTGGTGCTACACTGTCCCCTTACCAAAGCTATAATAACAATTGCAACATTGAGTATGAAGTAACATTGTTAAACTAAACTGATCACATCATATCATCATGAAATAATTACTAATCTACAACATCACAATATACTACTGCATCCATATAAAACATCACCAAATCAACTATAACCATAATGTCATATCATAATATCCATGTCATCAAGAAATCTAAACTATCCAATCAACCAATCCAACCAAAAAATAGTAACTATCACAGTCTCAAAGTATCAAGAAAAACCACAAAAAAAATCAAGTCCAAACAACAACACGAGGGGTATTACAGAAGAGAAACGATTCTGCAAAAATTCTGGCATAACTGATCCAATCTGGATGGATGGAGAGGATATTCTCCATTTTTCATGAACATATTCCCCTTCTTCCCTAGGAGGGGAAGGGCTGGGAGATCACCTTTGAGCTCCCATCATAGGAGAAGACACATTTGGTTGTGTTAACATGACAGCAGCTGACTGAGGCGTAGCCTTTGGCCTAGGCTACTATGAAACATAATCAGATCCAACTAGAGCTTCTTTCCCCTTCACATAAGGGTTTGAAACATCTTTCATTGGCTTAGAGGTGACAGGACCCGACCCATAACTAGTGGACTTATTCTTTTGGTTCGTAACTGTAGTCCATTTCGCATCAGGTTTGGCAGCAGATGCAGTCGCCGAATGAGGCTTTTCAACATCTTGTGGCAGAGAAGGTGTATGAGGCATTGCTAAAGGGCAGTCCTTAATCTTGTGGTCCGCTAACTGACACCTATAGCACATGTTGGGAAAATTGAAATATGTGACCTTTTGGGTGTGGCGAAGAGCTCCAATTTGGATATCAATGGAGTCTTTCAAATCTTTGGAAAGATCCACTTCCACACAAACCCTCTTCTGGGGTCGGGCTTGAAAGAACCTATCTAGCTCAATGCAAATAACCCTCCCCAGTGAGGAAGCTATACTATTCAAAAAAGGCACACAAGGCAAGGGTAGACCAAGGAATTCAATCCAGATCGGGACTCACAACTTGGTGCCGTCCAAGACAACAAAGTCATAGGTCCATGTATGGAAAACTAACAGAGAAGACCAGACATACCAGGGCCCATGGCCTAAGATAGCTTGCACATGATTGACCTCCGTAAAATGGAACAAAAAGAAACCCTTGGTTAAATTTTGGACCATATCAAGGTGGACCCCATGAGGGACCCAAGCCTTGTTAACCCAATCTTTAAGCACACTTTTAGGGGGAGTTCTCCCAACAAGGGTCTATCGCTCAAGCCATTGACAGGCAATATCAAAATATGGTAAAGGAAAAACCACATCAGCTAGTGAATCAGAGCACTTACCTTATGAAAGACTTTCAAAACAAATTTCTAGGGACATTTTTTTGAAGGAGGAGCCATTGATTAACACCGTCGAACCGCTAACACTAGCAAGAACTGTTGGGTTAGAGCTAGTTGAAGGAATATTTAAACAAAAAAATTGCAGTAAATGTTGTCGTACACACAAGAAAAGAGGGGCTTCCTGCACAGGATGCGTAGTATGATGCAAGAGGGTCCAAGGGTGACCGCAGAAAACACAAAACCCTAGCAAAGCTCATACACCTTCCCTCATTTCTCTGAAATTTTCATTTTAAGTTGAGTCTCCAAATATATTGTAGTTGAGACAAGAACTGGTGATAGTTTGGGAGTTTTTCAATGTGGTCAAGCCTTTAATTTGGTTTTTTAACCTCTACGGATAGTCATATGGAAAGATTGGAAGATGTCTATGCTACTATACTATATGCATCTAAGACTAAGAGCAATATTGTAAATGAGAATGGAAAAATAAGAGCAATAATGTAAATGAGAAAGGGAAAATAATATGTATCTCCTATTATCCTTAGAAGTATGAAGGAGAGTTAAGAGACGTAGAATCCAAAGATGCCAAATGAACAACAAAATACTAAATAATAAAATAAAAGAGAAAAACAAATTGTTGCAAGAGAATTGAGTCCAATAACATGTAGGGAGTTGCACAATATACATGTCTAATGAACAAAAAATCTAGTATGATGTTGTGGAATGCTAGAATGTTATTGAAAGTTGGAAGAGAATGAGAGTTGGAAACCAAAATCCCGTTTTAAGACATGAGAGGGAAGATGAATCTCAATTCAAAATCCCAAATGATGGAAGAGGCTATTTTGCACAAAGGAATTAGAAAAAATTGTTGGAATTTTGGAGAGGTGGGTGAATGGTAGTGATGGACTAAATGGAAGTAAAAAAGATAACTTTGAACGCCAAATGAAAAGATCATATGGTCTTATGGTTGTGGGATAACATGCTCATGTAGGCATTTATGTGATTGTGCTACCATCAAAGAAGAATCAAATGGGAAATATTACAAATGGTCACATTAAACAATAAAATATAAAAAATACACTACACAAAACATAAGTGCACAAGCTCTGGCTCCAGTGGCAACCTCCCACCTCCAATCCCTCTCTAGGTTTGCTTTGGTCCCTTATTCTTCCTCATATTGTTTGGGGCCTCTGGAAGGAGAGGAACAATAGAATTTTTCGGGAAGTTTCCCTCTACCCTTCTTTGTTTTTCAAAATCCTCTTGGCCATTAAGGAGAATTTCATGCAGGTTGTTGCTAAATCTAATGTCCCTAGTCGGGTGGAGGTTTCTGATTATGATTTGTGGGTGGTTGATCAGTGGAATCTTTCCTTTGATATCACCAAGCCTTTGAAGAAAGCCAAGTTGGTTAGAGTAGGGGTTATTTGGTATTCTCCTCCCCCTGGGTGGTTTAAAGTCGACTTTGATGGTTCTGCTAAAGGCAATCTGAGACCTGCTAGTTGTGGGGTAGTGTTAAGAGATCATAATGGATTGTTTCAGTGGTGGCACTCCCTTTGTGGATCTAGACAAACCACTTTGTTGAAGCTGCGACAACCTATCATGGTTTAAAATTGGCTAGGGAGAAGGGGGTTTCCAAAGTTTGGGTAGAAGGGGATTTTTTGAATATTATTAACTGCCTAAGGAAAATTTCCCCTCTCTTGGTCTATTGAAAGACTTATTACTAATGCTCTCTCCATGCTAAATTACTTTGATGAAGTGTATATTTCCCATACCTTTCGAGAGGCTAATGGGGTTGTAGATTTTTTTGGCTAACCTTGGCGTTTCTTTGGCTAGGTCATGGGAGGTTAATGGCAACTTGCCGGTGGAGCTTATTTCATTGCTTAACAATGATAACACCTAATGTTTGAGGGGGGTCGAATCGTCAGGTGTTCTTAAGGGATGGTGAGTTAATTATTACCATCTGATTTTGATTAGATGCTTAATGGTGGTGGCGCTCATCAAAATTTGTGGGAGGATGAGTTGTATGTTCAAGAGGGATCTTGCCATTATTGTTTTTTGTACCTTGAAATGCAGGTCCGCATGCTTTCTAGGTGCAATTTTATCTATTGCCTTCATGGTTATTTTCATTTGCATTATGTGGGATTTCTTTCTTGTGAAGATGGGAGGTGACAGGTGCAGGACTGAGCCCTTTTCATGAGACGAGGTTAAAGCTAATGAGGATGTGTGGAATATTTTACAAAAAGGTCGGGTTACGTCATTCTTGGAGAAGTTCCATGGGTATGAGTCGAATGTTTCACAAGATTTTGATGATGCTTGGCATGGCCGGGTGTTGAGTCTATGTGGTGTGGACATCACTATAAATAAGGAACTGATTATGGAAGTAACAGGGATGTCGACTCAAGGGAAAAAATTCTTTAGAGAGAAATCTTTGTCAGGGGTGGCTAGAATGAATTTTTTGAGAGACAAGGAGAAGGCTAAAATGGTCAAACTTTAGTGTGGGGGTATGATTGCTCCAAAATTAAGCCTATTTGGGGAGAGGTGGCCATGGTTCTGATGTGTTACTTCACCCTAGACGAGAGGTACACGAATCTTTATGGGCACCACTTCGTGCTGTTAAATCATTGCCAACATGGTAAGCTTGTATCATTCCCTTTTCTATCTTTTGTTGGCTTTGGAGAATGGCATTTTGGACTTTAGAAAGAATCCTAAAAATCCCTACTTTCTTGAGGGTTTGATGTTGTTGATTATGGAACATATTAAAGATAAATATGTGATGGTGTCCCTTGTTCTTGGTAATGCCAACACGACCAAGAAGAGGCTAATATTGGTGGGAATTGTTAGGTGGAGGAAGAGGAAGAGGATGTGGGTACAAAAATTAAGGATGAATCTTCCGCTTGGTCGAATGGTTACCATATGGACCTGGAATATACCCCATCCACTAGGGGTAAGAAACACTCTGCTGAAAAGGCTAAGCCCTCTTCTTCACGGTCGAAACACAAAATTAAAGTTGCCTGCGAAGAGGTGGCTTTGGAAGGGAACCAAAGTAAAAGGAAGAATTTGAAGCAGGGTCCCATGAGTTCCCATGTTGTGGTGGAAGATTTGCAAGAGGAAATTAGGGTTAACAAGGTTTGTGAGGTAGCATAATTTGTTAATGAGGAGAATATTCAAGATGGTTATGGAGATGGGGGGGTCCTAGCAGTTGGGAAGGCGAATAATTTTTTTATTTTGAGGACTCCCACGCTATGTCGAATTCTAAAGATAAAGACAAAGAAAAGGTTGTTACGGCTGATAGTTGCCAGGAAGAAGACCCTCCAATGAGTTCCCACCAAGGGAGGGGTTTTTATTGGGGTGCAAAGGATTTTACTTAGGCTTTTGGGTTGGTAAAGGAAGGGGCAAATGTCTTTTTTAATTTGCTTATGTGGCTAGTTCAAGAGGTACATGACCTCAATGGCAAGTATGACACGATTTCCCAATGCAACATCTCGACCTTGAGAAGCTTAAGGGAGAAGAACTCTATTTTTAGTATAGTTAGGGAAGTGAATTCTAATCTTGGCATTATAGTGGAGGATTTTGCTAAGCTAAAGAGTGACCATGGTCCAAGGCTGTCCACTGTGGAAAGGAATTCCTTAAAAAATGTGTAAAGATATCAATGCTTTGATTAACCTCAACAAGGATAAGCTTGAGTCCTCTGTTGAAGGTTTAATGCTTCTAAATGAAAAAGCTAGGGAATGGACTAGTAAATCCATGTTTAATGATTTGGAAAAACAAGATGGTGATGAGGACAATGAAATGGGTAAACAAAAAATAAAAATGTAGTGTCGATGCAGGATGTAGAAGAAATCATGGAGATGCACAATAAGGTGATATCAAATGATCTGGAAGTAGCTAGGATGTTGAAAGAGATTCTTTAGTCACTGCTTTGTTTATGCTCTTTTGTTTTGCTTTTGGTTTTTTTTGGTTTCTGCTGATGGGTGGCTAATTGATGTTTATTCAGCCCATTGTTTTTTGGCGGGGGTAGCTTACTTGCTTTATCTTTGTGCTGACTTTTCTCTTGTACAAGGTTTCAAGGCCCCTTCAAAACCTGTTTTATGCTAATAAAAAACACAAGTGCAAAAAATAACACAAAACTTGACATCTAGATTAGGACTTAGGTTAGGAAAGATGGCTAAAATGGTTTGTAAAATATGCTACATGAATGGACACTAAAATAAAGACAATTTGTAGTGTCAAAATTCAAGGGTATGTAATTTTTGACCTTACATTTTACCTCCACTTTAGTGGGTTGATGTCACTAGGTGATATAGCTACACTAAATAGAAATATTGAAAAAAACATTTTAAGGATACAAAAAGGGTACACAATAGGCTTCAAGTGAGGAATCTATACCCCCAAGTTAAGATCTACAAGACAATACATTAGGAAAAATAAAACTTGCAATAGAAACGTGTCATAAAAATATAGAACCTACAAAACAACTTTGTTAGAACATTACAAACATGTATATGGAAAAAAAAACACATAATGAGCCTACTAGAGAGGGAAGTTTATATAGTGAGGAGAATGTAACAAGTAGAATGCTAGTTTCAAAGAAAATATACTAATGTACACAAAGAGAAAATAATAGCCAATACAAGGAGAAGATGCATGATTCATAGCTTACTTTTCCATCAGGAAGCATGATAATTAGTTCGTAAGACAAATCACTTGCACTAGTGTAATTTGTTGCTAAGTGATTTGGATGTTTTGGTGGAAGTTTGAAAAATCTCGTGGAAGCAACAACTCAAGCAAGGGCCACTTGAGGTACTACTGAACCACTTTAATTTCAGTTAGTAGATTAAATGATGCATGGTGAATTTCATTACTAGTTTGTAGTTATATGATTATAAATGAATGTGTTATAATTCATGATTTAGATTCTATAGCTTAATTATTTATTCATATGTTCATATTCTGGAGTATTAGCTAAGTTAGGACACTACAGTTTAACAGTTAATAGTTATAGTCTTTAACATTAAGTACCCATAGTAGAAGCTAATTACTTGTATTATTTTCCCCTGTTTTGTGAATTAGCCATTTATTTTGATTTCAAGCTTTTATTGGATTTGCATATGTTTATTCACCTATACCCAATTGATGTAGGATGTCCATAATCTGTGAATGCATATACTTTGTTAGCACTATATAAATTTTTATGACGCTCTAGTTGATTTAATGCAACCATCTTATGAATGACGAACTGATTAGTTAGGGATCCTTTGGTCCTCTGAGCCGTGTGCATACCTAGTATCACCAAGTTAATTAGGCATTAGAGTTGGCTCCACATATACCACGTAGCATAATAATTAAATAAATTTATTCAATTTGATTAAAGTTTAAATAGTTAATAGTCTTGGCTTGCTAAGGGGTGGAAATATAGTGTAATAATAAGTCTAGAATATTAATTTTGTAAGTTGACGAGCATGTGATGGGATTGCTAGTGTATATGATAATGATGATTTCATATGGAGGTGACCAATATCACAAGTATTCAAGGATTGAATAAATTATTATATGAGGAAACATGGAGGCTAGATGGTTCTACAATGTTAATTTCCCCTAGTCATTGTGTTAGGTGACACTTTTAGGTTTGTGTGCTTATACTTTGGTGTGGCTCTTCTACATGGATACACTCATGAATTTTAGGAAGGTTAAAATAAAGTTCATAGAGGAGAGTGGTAGGTATGGGAAGGAGAAGTGTAGAAAAAATCGAGTATGAAGACGATATGCTGAAATTTCTCTTTGCATTTTTGGAAAAATTAATAGGGAGCACATATTTGAGACTATGTAATGCAAATGAGTATTTGCCAAGGATATGGATGGTTCTATAGGTGTAGAGATTAGGATTGTGATGGTGATTATTCTTTTGAGCTACAAATAGTTGGTGGGTAGACATAATATGTTTGATACAACATAAACTCTAAGTTGTGCAATGCTATTATCTTATTCTACTAGAATGCATTTAATTCATGATTTTATTACTGTTGTTGAAAAATAAGTTGAGGATTTTCCAATTGTCATCTTGGACATTTTCATGGATTAAACAAGAATGTGTGTCATCTTCACCTAGTGGTTGCACAATTCATGAATGGGTTGAATTTGAATTTATCCTTAAAGGCCAACTTTAATGTGTCTATTTTTTTGTTGGGACAATATTTCTAAGCATGATTAGATGACTTCTTCACACTTGATTCATGAGGAAGGATGAAAAAATATAAATTTCCTATGGAGTAGAGTGAGGACCTATGTAATTTCCCCCCACTCTACAATGATATTTTGTATAATATGGAATGAACGATTTTGAAGATAGTTGATTTAGTATAATAACTTGTACACAATGTTGAATATGACTTGATAGGTTTTTTGAGAAAGATAATTATATGCAAATACTAGACAATAGTTTATAGAAATGAGATAGTTTCAATTATAAGATATAAGTATTTCAATGCTAATATTGTATGATGTTTGTAGCCCTTATTTTTGTTATGAATTAGGAGAATTTTTCACCAAGAATGTATTGAAATATTGTTAGACTTTGAAGGATCTAGTAAATTCCATGTGATGAGTAATCCAAGTTCGTTAACACTCCTTTTTGAAAATCCTAGGTGACTAACATAAGTAATGTAGAAAAAAAAGTATTTGTTATTTAAGGTCAATTTTTTTTAATATTTTGATTATTATCATTTTAATTAATTAATCATTTATAATTTTTAGTATAATTTTTATTTATTTTTGTAAAAGAGTTTCAAGAGAATTATTTAAATATAAAGTATGAAGAAGAGGGATAGATATAAAGTATTTATTTTAAAAATAAATAAAAAATTATTAAAAAAAATGTAAATAAATAAAATATCTTACAAAAATAATTATTCAAATAACAATAAAGTAAATATAAATAAAATAAAATAAAAATTGTATAGCTCAATAGTAAAATAAACTAATTATTAAGTAAATGAAATGCCTTAAGTAAATAACAATAAAGTAAAAAACTATAAGGGATTCATCCCATAGTGTGATGGTTAAAGTGGTGGTGTTGTTGTGGTCACCAGAGTTCAAACCTCTGTTGTACCAATGTGTTGAGGATACTAATGACCTTCGCTATTGCAATGTGTTGAGGTTACTAATGACCTTCGCTATTCCAATGTGTTGAGGTTACTAATGACCTATGTTGATCCAATGTGTTGCTGGTTACTAATGACCTCCACTGATCCAATGTGTTGATGTTGCTAATGACATTCATGCCATGTGACATGCATTTGTTCCAATGTGTTGAGGTTACTAATGAATTACGTTGATCCAATGTGTTGAGGTTACTAATGATGTTCATGCCATGTGACATGCATTCCTTCCTCCGTTGATCCGTTGATCCAACGTGTTGAGGTTGCTAATGACATTCATGCCATGTGATAGGCATTTGTTCCAATGTGTTGAGGTTACTAATGATCTCCGCTAATCCAATGTGTTGAGGTTACTAATGACCTCCCCTGATACAATGTGTTGTGGTTGCTAATGGCATTCATGCCATCACACGTAATGCATAGGTGCATCACCTCTCTTGAAAGACAATCTTCCACAATTAGATTGCATAACACTATCCCAAGGTCTCTAATGTCAAGTCTTGAAAGTGCTTGGAATATCTCAGTTGTTTCGTGTGATTTGTTGGAATCACAAGGCAAACTTACAGATGAATCACAAAGTGGGGAAGTTGGATCTGCAAATGGAGTTCTTAGGATGGGAGAGTTGTTGTATGTTTGATGCAGGTTCAAACAATAGTCTTGAACTCCATTTTATCATTGGATTTGGCTTTACAATGTGCAATGAACCTTAGCATAGGTTACTTATTCAAAAAAGGAAAAAGGGCAGGGAAGAGAGGAAGTTCTTGGATCTGAAACTACGAATGAAAAGTGATCATGGAGGCTGCTATAGTAGACAAACTCCCTAAATTGGGTTTTTCTTGGCCAAGAGAAGCCTACAACTACACAAAACCAGTGCAATCTCCTAAGGTCTGCTGATTTTCATATTGCACATGCACATCATGAACATGCAATTGAACTAAGTTGCAACATTGGAATAAATATGCCCAGGCTAACTTTGCACAAAAACTTGTCATCAACAAGTGCTAAAAGTATGGGTTCAAAGCTCATCAAATACCATAACAACAATTTCCATGATCACTTCCATTCAAGAATCTACAACTAAAACTAATATGGAAGGTAGAACCATGTATGCAAGATGAGAAAAATCAAAGAGAACACCCATAAAATCATGCAATGTTGTCTTCTATTGCTGCAAATTATTTTACACTAGCTCTCCAACCATTTACAAATGAGGGGGGACCCCTATTTATAGTTTTCCAAAGCCCAAATGAATGGCTAGGATTGAATTACATTGTGTGGCTCATATTTTCTTTACACTAGGATTTCACCTACCCCACAATATTTAGCAATTTAAAATACATCTTTTGTCTTTTCCCTATTTTGTCTTGTAGTGGCTAGTCACTGTAGCAATTTTGTCCTCTTGTTGATTTCCCTTTTACTGTAGCTGAAACTGCTTGAAGGTTGCCTTTTTCCCATGATGGATTTGAAACATTTCTTAGCCAATCGAGTGCATCCTGTATGTAGATTTGTTAAATGGATCAAATGATCTGATGAGACAGCTCTTGACAAATTGTGATCATTTTTTTGGAGGGAGGAAACAAACGCTTCCTCCCACCACCTTCAAGGCCACCCTTTATAGATTTGTCATTAACTTCCTTGACATAGGCCCACTTCTAATGCCAACTTTGTTGATGTGTGCTACGAGGAAAGGTGGGCATAAAATGAATGGTGACATGAGCTATGTGCTTTTCCTTGTTCAGCTTTCTCAATGGATCTCCCTGATAGACCCGCGGTAGGCTCCTTGAATCCTACATACATGAAGTGTCGTAAGTGCATTCATACACAAATCAATCCAAATGTTAGTCAAATCCTGCAAACACATTGTTAGATCCATTCATGCATCATCAAAAGATCATAATATTCATCATTGTTCCACATTTGGAGCATAAACATAAATGTGGGCTCAGGGGTGCGGGCGCCACAAGGCAGAAGGATGATGAACAATGGGCAATGGGTGACGACGGACGATGGCAGGAAGGTGGATGACAAACGACGGATGAAAGGTGAATGACGGATGGCGGTGGGAAGGCAGACGATGGACAAAAGGAAAAAAGACCGCGGAGGGATGGAAGCCCAGAAGGAAAGTTCTGGATGGCCACAGAGGGGCTGGGTTCCAGGAGCTGGAACGCCAGGGGTAGACGGAAGGCAAAACGGCCAAGGAGGGACAGAGTTCCAGAATGAAATTTTTGAAACTCCCAAAACTTAACGAAATCTTGGAAGTTCACCTAGGCACCACAAAAACATCCCAAATCCATAGGAAACTTGTCCCCAAAGTAAAAAATGAAGGAAAAAACGAATCGAGCGATCAGGGACCAAGTTAGCAGGAATAAGGAAAAAAGTAGAAAAAAGGAAGGGGACTTTGCTTCTCCCCAAATTTGAATGCCCCAAGTAAAATGAAGGGCATGGAGCAACATTTAAGGGCCAATTTCCATTAGTGGCATGCATTGATTTCTTTGTATGGCAGACCCCATTTAGATGAGATGTGGAATCTCATGATCGTTTGGATGCTCGGTCAAGGCTCAAATAGAGAAACTAAGCGTGGGTCCCGCCATGCAAGCAAAATTTGGACGTTAGTCACTACTCAATAGTGAAACATGAGCGGTGACCTGCATGAGGTGACCCGCAACTACGGGTCCACAAGGCTTGGAGGATGCCAGGGCAACGGATGAAGGGAAACCTGTAGGGGCACTTCCACGAAAGCAAAAGACTTAGCAAAACTCATATAGGTGAATTTGGTCAGGGGAATTTGATCGTTTGAAGGCACGTGACCAATTTACGCTCTAGGAAAGGGGCATGTAAAATGTGACAGGAGAAAAGCAACCTGTTGGGAGTGAAAAGAGGGGGTCCCTGCCCATGGCGGGGCGTGTGTGAAAAACATGCACAATAAATGGCAACTCGCTGGGGAAATGCTCTAAAGCATTTTCATGAAAAAATGGAATCACAAACCCAAAATCTATGGTTTTAATCTTCACGCTAGGGAAACAAACCAGAAACTCGACCAAAGGATCAAATCCATTTGTTAATCCAACCTTCAGTATGTTGAAAATCCAAGTGTGTGCAGTTACATTAATTCCCATCCTTCAATTGCTACGGGAACCCAAGCTTCGTCAAGTTAAGCTACGTAGTTTTTTGTAACTCCAATAGCATCTGGAACATTTCCTTGCTGCCAGTTAGGCATCCATAGCCCAACGAGGTTGTTGCTGTGATTCTCTCGAACATTGCTCTACTATCGGCTGGGCGTCCATAGCCTCGATAGAGTTGCTCGGATACCCCTAAAAAGCTGAATTTCTTGTCTTTTGGTTTTTAATATTTTTCTTTCTTTCTTTTGTTTCTTTTCTTTTGATTTTCAATTTTAAATTCTTTTCATTTCAACCTGCAAGCATTGAAGCTCACACTCAGGGCTGAGAATTATAGTGGCACTGAAGCAGAATTTTAGATTTTTCACTTAACTAGACTTCACAAAGGACCTAAAGTGACCTTAGGATTCTTAAGATGTGTAAAAGATATAATATTTCAAAATATGTCAAGAATCTGATCAACCAAGGACTTATCCTCTTTGAATCAAACACTCAGATTCACTTGACACTAATAAAAGACCTTCATCATCCACTCTAAAAAATTGATTAGAGTTTAACAAAGAAATACATAGAACAACCCCAGGTGATAAGTATGGTTGTTGTGCACATAGATGTGCCCAGCTAAAAGCAGAGGGACCCCAAGCAAAGCAACAACAAAGCGGCAGCAAAATGGAAAGCAAAACAAAAAAAAAATGAAAAGAAAACACCTACACTAACCAAAGCAAGAAAGAGAAATAAAACATCAAAGAAACTACCCTAAAGCAAGCAATCTATAGCAAACCAACTACCCTAAGGAGAGCAGGAAAGTGGAGTATTTACAGGAAACCTACACTACTCAAAAATGAGCTATGTATAAAGAGATATTTACAAAGCACTATGTTCAGGCAAGGTGAGCTAACATCGACACTCATTGGATTTCGCATTGCATGTACAAGCAAACAAGTGATTGTTATCATTCTTAACCATGCAAATTTATCTTTATATTCTGAAAAAAGAAATTCAACATTGCAGCACTCAAGTTCAATCACATGGTTAGGGAAAATCAGCAATTGAGGAGGCTCTCTAAACCCAAGGTTAATCCATAAACATGTTTGTCTCCCCTCATTCCCATAATAAAAATGATAAACATAGCTACAAGTATCCATAGGAGAAAGGAAAGATAGAACCTAGATGTAGTTATGCAATTGTGGCAACGTTTGACAGTTGAGAGTGAGCACTGCATCGTCGATCATTGCATCAACAATCTTAGAGGGTGGCATAGGATCATGCAAGATTTCAGGCATCAAACCTGCATAAGGTAGGGAGAACAGGGTAGAAAACACCTCTTCCAAGCTACCAATGGGACCTACAGCCCCAATTGGCAGTTCTTCAAAAAGAAATACTTCATCTTGTCGTTCCTCTGTAAACCTGGTGTCCACTTGATTGTTGTCTTCAAAAGGTAGCACACTGTCCCACTTCCTTTCTCAAGTGTTTCCCTTATTTATGTGGTGTTCAATGTCGTGGGACAATGACATGGATGAATCTGTCCTATTGCAACTCCCTGAATGTGAAGGGGAAACAACAATGATAATGGTAGGAGGGCTCCAAGTTGCATCTTGTAGTCTATCGGTTGCTTCATTTCTGTGGGAAACCATTGGAACACCCCCACCTTTATCTTCTTCCTTTTGTATTGCATGTGTCTCATCAGGATGTTCGATCACTTCACCTTGGTTGTTGTTGTTGTAAATGGAGAAGGAACCCCTCTCCCACTCTGGGGGCTCTAGTGTTTCATCAACATGAGATTCAGGTGGTATGTCTTTATCTCTACTAACATCTGGTATGTAATCCTCTGCTACGCTAATATACCCTTGTAGCATGGTTCCAAGTGGGAGGAAAATAGGAAGAGACACTAGTCCATCAAGGGGATCAATGTACATTGAATGATCCACCCCTGAAAGTCTTCTACAAATCCTATCATCCATCTCGTACTAGTGTTCTACAGGGGGAGGACATTGTATGATTGTTGGAAAACATTCCCATCTACTCCACTCCGTTGTTCGGAAGCTCAGGACCGCTTTGTTGTCCTTCTTCCTTTGCTATCCTAATGCCTTCTTGAGGATTGCTTTCAATTGAGTTGTCATTCAGCTCCAGCTCTTGATCTTCTACTTCGATCTGGGCAACAAGTAGAGGAGGCCGGGTGCTTGGCTACTCCACTTGTCCTCTAACTTGTTGCACAACTTCTTGGCATAGATCACACACAAACTCAGAGTGTGATGAATCATGGAGTCTACACCAATTTGGTAGCAACAAAACCTCCAAATCCACCTAATATCTCAACTCATATGAATCCTTTTCCAACTTGGAGATGAGGTGGTCATATCTATCCATGATCAGGTCCTCATCATCACTTGGGAGGGAAGTTGGATGGAAAACGACCGTGACCTGTGGTTGTTCCCACTCCAAATCTTCATTTTTAGATTCTTGATCACTCTCGTTTATGAAGGAGAGATCTTTCAGTCTGGTTTCACTCATGCCTCCATCATCATTTTCTGTTTTTGCAAGGTTGTCATACCTTTCCTCTTTTTGATCTTCAACATCTGAGTTGGCTTTCCTATCATCTATGACTGTAGACTTCATTGGTTCATCATCACCTACCAATTGCTCTTCTTCTAGATTGGAGGACTGCTCTTTGCTGATAGAGGAAAGGCCTTCCAACTCCCTTCTAACTGAATTTTCATCGCAGCCTTTTGCTGTCCCAAAGAAGTCAGCTCTTCTTCTTGATTGCGATCCTGAATGTTTGTTGTCCAAGCATGAGCGTGTGTCCAGCCTCTTAGTCCAACATGAATATGTTGTCCTCCAAATGTTGACAGCTCTGCTACCTTGGAAAATGATCCCTCCTTGATAGTTGGCTGCTCCAATTTGTTCAAAAAACCTTTAGCTTGAGTAATAATGTTTGCACACGACAAACAAGTCAACTCTGAGTGAGGTGCATTGTGAAATCTGCACCAACTTGACATCAGTACCACTTCCAATCTTAATCTTTCCTTGCTGCTCAAATGTTCCTGGATCAGCTCCTTGATTGCTTTGACTGCCATGGTTGTCAATTCTTCCTCTGGGTCTGCAAGGGCTAAAGGTTGATAGATTTCCCGAAAGGAAATTTCTCCTTGCAAGACTCTTTCGATCCTGCTCAGAAAATTCAAATACCCCAATTCATTTTTTCTACAAGTGCAATGAATCATGCACTTGTCTACCAATGCAAATTACTACAATGGTTTCTTCAATCTCTTGTTTAAATCTGCATGTAGTTGAGTAATGTTGATTTTCAAATGTTGCTCCATTTTGACTCAGCTCTTGCTTTCCTTCAAAAATTTTAGACTTTCCACTTTCCAGCAAGTAAAGAGATCTTCCTATCTCATATTTTGCTTTGAAGGTTCTTTTCAACTTCCAACATTCAGCTTTGTAGCCTCAACATGTCGGCTCTCCTTCTAGCGCCAGTTTTGTTGATGTGTTTTTTATGCACTTCTCAATGCCTATACATTACCTCTCTTGAAAGACAATCTTCCACAATCAGATTGAAGAACACTATTACAAGGTCTCTAATGTCAGGTCTTGATAGTGCTTGGAATATCTCAGTTTTTTTGTGTGATTTGTTGGAATCACAAGGCAGACTTACAGATGAGTCACAAAGTGGGGAAGTTGGATATGCAAATGGAGTTCTTAGGATGGGAGGGTTGTACGTTTGCTGCAGTTTCAAACAATAGTCTTGAACTCCATTTTATCATTGGATTTGGCTTTACAATGTGCAATGAACGTTAGCATAGGTTACTTATTAAAAAAAAGGAAAAAGGGTAGGGAAGAGAGGAAGTTCTTGGATCTGAAACTAAGAATGAAAAGTGATCATGGAGGCTGCTATAGTAGACAAACTCCCTAAATTGGGTTTTTCTTGGCCAAGAGAAGCCTACAACTACACAACCAATGCAATCTCCTAAGGTCTGTTGATTTTCAGATTGCACATGCACATAATGAACATGCAATTGAACTAAGTTGCAACATTAGAATAAAGATGCCCAGGCTAACTTTTCACAACAACTTTTCATCAACAAGTGCTAAAAGTATGGGTTAAAAGCTCACCAAATACCATAACAACAATTTCTATTATCACTTCCATTCAAGAATCTACAACTAAAACTAATATGGAAGGTAGAACCATGCATGCAAGATGAGAAAAATCAAAGAGAACACCCATAAAATCATGCAATGTTGTCTTCTATTGCTGCAAATGCTTTTACACCAGCTCTCCAACCATTTACAAATGAGGGGGGACCCCTATTTATAGTTTTCCAAAGCCCAAATGAATGGCTAGGATTGAATTACATTGTGTGGCTTAGATTTTCTTTACACTAGGATTTCACCTACCCCACAATATTCAGCAATTTAAAATACATCTTTTGTCTTTTCCCTATTTTGTCTTGTAGTGGCTAGTCACTGTAGCAATTTTGTCCTCTTACTGATTTCCCTTTTACTATAGCTAAAAAAGTTTGAAGGCTTCCTTTTTCCCATGATGGATTTGAAACATTTCTCAGGCAATTGAGTGCATCATGTTTGCAGATTTTTTAAATGGATCAGATGATCTGATGAGATAGCTCTTGACAGAATGTGATCATTTGTTTAGAGGGAGGAAATAGCTGCTCCCTCCCACCACCTTCAAGGCCACCCTTTATAGATTTTTCATTGACTTCCTTGACATAGGCCTGCTTCTAATGCCAGCTTTGTTGATGGGTGCTATGAGGAAAGGTGGGCATAAAATGAATGGTGATAGGAGCTATGTGCTTTTCCTTGTTCAACTTTCTCAATGGATCTCCCCAACAGACTCGCAGTAGGCTCCTTGAATCCCGTGTACATGAAGTGTCATAAGTGCATTCATACAAAAATCAAGGCAAATGTTGGTCAAATCCTTCAAAATCCTTGTTAGATTCATTCATGCATCATCAAAAGATCATAATATTCATCATTATTCCACATTTGGAGCATAAACATAAATGCGAGATTAGGGGTGCGGGCGCCACAGGGCAGAAGGATGACGAACAATGGGTGATAGGCGACTGCGGACGACAGCGGGAAGGTGGACTGCGGATGACAGACGAAAGGAAGACAGTGGATGGTGGCAGGAAGGTGCACGAAAGGAAAAACAACTGCAGAGGGACAACGACCTGGAAGGAAAGTTCCGGACATCCATGGAAGGGCCTTGTTTCGGGAGCCGAAATGTCGAGGGTGGACGAAAGGCAAAATGACCAAGGAGGGACGGAGTTTCGGAATGAAATTTCTAAAACTCCCAAAACTTAATGAAACCTTGGCAGTTCACCTAGGCACCGCAAAAACATCCCAAATCCATAGGAAACTTGTCTCGAAAGTCAAAAATGAAGGAAAAAGCGAATTGAGAGATCAGGGACCAAGTTAGCCTGAACAAGGAAAAAAGCAGAAAAAAGGAAGGGGACTTTGCTTCTCCCTAGATTTGAATGCTGCAAGTAAAATGAAGGGCATGGAGCAACGTTTAAGGGCCAATTTCCATTAATGCCATGCATTGATTTCTTTGTATGGCGGACCCAGGTTAGGTGAGATGTGAAATCTCACACTTGTTTGGATGCTTGGTCAAGGCTTAGACAGAGAAACTAAGCCCGGGTCCTGCCATGCGGGTGGAAGTTGGGCATTAGTGGCTACTCAACAACGAAACATAAGCGGCGACCTGTAGCTATGAGTCTGCGAGGCCTGGAGGACGCCAAAGCAATAGACGAAGGGAAACCTGCAAGGGCACTTCCACGAAAGCAAAAGACTTAGCCAAACTCAAATAGGTGAATTTGGTCAGGGGAATTTGATCGTTTGAAGGCACATGACCAATTTAGGCTCTAGGAAAGGGGCACACAAAACGAGATGGGAGAAAAGTAGACTGTCGAGAGCGAACAGAGGGGGTCCCTGCCCATGGCGGGGCGTGTTTGCAAAACATGCACAACACCATGTGACAAGCATTCCTTCCTTCGTTGATTGGATAAAAAAAAATTCTTAAATAATTATAAAGTAAAATAAAATAATTCTTAAACTAATAAATTATATGAGAAATAAAGGAATAATATTGTTTTTAATAGGGGTTGGGGCCCTAGCTCGGTTGGCTAAATCTTTCCTGTTGCAGGAGGTTGGTCACGAGGTCTAGTCTCCCCCACCCCCGTGGTACCGGAGGGCATGTCGCGCCAGCGCCGCCGGTCACGTTAAAAAGTTTACCAGGTGCACTGCAGTTTATAGGGGGTCGTGCTACCCGATTCCTGCAGTCTAAAAAAATATATATATATATTGTTTTTAATAAATATATAATAATTATAATTTTATTTAGTTTATTGTTGCTCTAGAAGTTTAATAAATCTTATATATTTATATGTTATTTTTAAAAAAATTATTTGTAAGTATTAATATATATTAAATTTTGGATGTCTTATATTTAGATATTATTTAGATATTTTTAGATACATCTATTTCAAAAATGTTAGAGATATTATCTTAGAATTTAATTATTTTTAGATTTATTTCAATAGAATTATATGCTATTTTATTTTTTAATAAGTTTTTTTTTTTAATAATTCATTTTACAAAAAGTTATTTTTATCATTTTTAAAAATTAAATGAAAAGAAAAGTCTTTTTTTAATAAGAGAATTATTAATTAAAAATATATAGAAAAGAAAAATAAAAATAACACAAAATAAGAATTTAT
Source organism: Sequoia sempervirens (assembly GCA_007258455.2). NCBI lineage: Eukaryota > Viridiplantae > Streptophyta > Pinopsida > Cupressales > Cupressaceae > Sequoia > Sequoia sempervirens. The sequence goes on from VDFB02000002.1 coordinate 38,299,730, forward strand.
AATTTATTTTAATTTTTGATAATACACTTGTTTTATTTACTACATATTTTTAAAAAATAAAAATCTTTATTTTATTTATTATAGAGTTATTTTATTTACTTTAAATTTAAACTCTTTATATTTGAAAATTAAATGTTCAAGGATTAGTAACATATTTTTCAATAGTGACATGGTGCAATGGTTAAGTTGTTGTGTTGTTATTTTTCCCATCAAGGTTCAAAAGCGTTTATGTTATCAATCATCTTATGTGTAAGATGATATCATTAGTAATATACTCCAATTTCATGTATGTTAAGTTCTTATACATGTTATCAATCATCTTGTGTGTCACCACATGATTATTATTTTTTTATGTGATTTGAGAAGAACATAACTACACATGTTTATTAAATTTTATTAAAATATTATTTCTCAACTACTAATACTTTAATGTGACACCATCATATATGCTTCTCTCTATGCTACCATAAGTTACGTAATTTGTTTTAAATATTTTTCCTTTTGCAGTCATGATATCATATACTTTTCAACATAATTATTTTGAATATTACCATATGTAATCATTATCTTTTACAATCACAATATCATATATCTCTCAACATAATTATTTTAAAAATTAAATACTGAACTTCTTAAATAATTTTTTAATAAATTATATTGGAAAAAAATATATATTTGACAATTGTGTCTTGAATATATGTTTCAAGACACCATGAATCATCTTCTAAACATCTTATAAAACATATAAGCAAGCAAATGACAGGGTGGAAATTTCAACATGGAACATTTAAATACTTAAAATGGTATTACTAACTTATTTTATGTTTTTATTAGATGATTAGAAGAAGTACATTCCAAATAATCTAAAAAATTAGTAGATGATAACATAAGCACTTTATAGACCGTAGATATTTCTTTTGATTTAATATTACTCATATAATAAAATGTAGTTCTGATTCTTGCACAGTGTTACAAACAAAATTACTCATTTCTTTTATAGATTCAACTTAACAATCTCTACTAACTACTTAGTGGTGAGCTTTCACACTGTGCTGGTGGTGGCTATATTAAGTACTAACTACTTCCAAAAGTAAAATTGTTATAGGTGCATCTTCACACTTTGTTATTTTTTTTTTGGTTGATAACATAGTTGATTTTATTGATAATAAAAATAAAAGATTACATGGCTATTCTCTTTACAACGTCATTTAAAATTCCTTCCAAGCCCCAACAATTCCTATAAAAACACCTCAAATTCTACCCCCAATTTTTGCAGCAAACAATTTCAAGATTACCAATGAAGCTTCCCAACATCGGACAAACAAACTTTAAGCCAACAAGCCCTACAAAACCTATTAACATGTTAAGCGTTTGAAGCATTATTTGGTCTTCCTTTAGTCTGCGATCAGAGGACCATTTCAAAGGCTTTCTTCTCTTCCTTCTTAGCTTTCTTCCCCTTGACTGTTTTCCAACCATCCTCCACCCTTGCAAACTCCTTCTGCAAAACTAAAGAATTATCACACCGACTATTCCAAGCACCAATCCCCTTGTTGAATACTTGTTGGCTTTGATCTTCCACCTTCCGCTTCCCAACATCTTTCTCTTGTGGCCTCACCACACCTTTCTTCTCGCAACACTCTGGTGTTGTGGTCCCATTTTTGGAGCTCAACTCTTTTTCACCTCCATTCAAAACAACATTCTCATTATTCCCAACCAGGCTCCCTATGTTGAGACAACATTTGGCTATTGTTGTTCCTCCCCTCTAACCTAATTCAACGGTAACTTCCCAACTTGATTCGGTAACTTAGAAATCCTTCCTTCCTCTTCTCTTCCTTTCAACTATGGGCTTACTTGCTTCTCCACCTGTTTCTCCATTGTATAGTGTTGGGGAGCCACATCCTTCCACTAGGAAGTAGATTTGTTTGTTCTTTTTTTGACACATTGAGTAAGCAAATGCCCAGTCCTATAGCAAATTATGCATCTAAATGGCACCCCTTCATAATCCAGGGGTTGCACCCAATATCCCTTCAAATTTTTTATCCGAATCTCCTCTAGAGGCACCTTAGTTACATCCATCTCTACCAAGATGCGGGCATAATTCGAGTGCATAAGATTTGAAGAGCCCTCATCCACCATTAAAAAAATTCCTAGAGAGTTCCCTACAACTTCCAAATAGGAATCAACCCAAAAATTTAGAGGAAAGTTAGGAAGCCTCACCCACAGAGGAGACCTCTTAAACACTTCAGTGGCTGGGTTAAAAGTTGGGTGCCGTGGCTTTAACATTAATACATATTTTTCTTCCCAATCCCAATGATATTCACATAGGATCATATTCCTATCTCGTTCCTTTTCACAAAAAACAATAAAGAAGCCTTTTTTCATGGGATAAATTTGAACATACCCTTCCAAAATAGGATTCCAATGGCTGGAGATCCACTGATGTAGATCAGCCAGGCTGGGCCAAAAACCCCTGAATCTCCTGATCAGACCCAACCCAAAAAATGCTTTTGCATTGAAAGACACTTCTTGATCTAGTTCATCATCTAGTTCTATTGTGATTGATTTGGATGAGGAATGTGCATCTTCTCCTCCCTTGCCTATCACTGCTTTGTAAGATTGCTTTAACTTATGAGAAGGCCCTATTTGTTTCTCCCCATTTCCTTGAGCCTTTGATTCCTTAACTAATCCCCCACCCCCTACCACTAGTGCGTCAACATCCCCAAGGTCTTTTATTATTTCCTGAAAGCCATTCTGTAGCCTACAACCATCACCGTTTAGGTTGAGAGAAGTCACGATAGTCTTTGGTCCATTTCCTTGGCTGAAGGTATTTCCATCACTCCCTCCATTGATCTGCATGCCACTAGATCTATCTTGAGTCAACTTCCCCAATGACGGAGCCAAAGAAACCCTACCTTCCGTCGGTGCTTTCAGATGACCATTGGCCTCCATCGATGCAAATTATTTCATTTGTGTCTTTATTTGCAGTAGGGCCCTCCACAATAAAAACTAGCTACATAAATTTCTTAACATCACCACACTTTGTTATTATTGACTATGTTGGTAGCTGAAACTTACAATAATACTATACAAATGCAGAAGGAAGAAGTTCCATGGAAAAGAATGATCTTTCTTCATTGAAACTATTATGTGCTAGATTCACATTTATATGTGTAATCCTTGTGTGCTAGATCCAAATGCACATGTGCAACCCTTCATGCTAGATCCACTTGCCTATGTGCAATGTCTGTGTACTATATCCACATGTATATGTACGATTCTTGTCTGCTAGATCCACATGAATATGTGTGGAAAGAGCTCAATGGAAGAAGAATCTTCTTCTTTGATTGCAAATGTTGCATACTAGATCCACATGAATATGTGCAACTCCTGCATGCTAGATCCACATGGATATGTGTGGAAGAACTTCCATTAAAGGAGAATCTTCTTTCTTGATTGTAATTCCTGTTTGCTAGATCCACATGCATATGTGTGTTGGAAGTTCCATGAAATAAGAATCTTCTTCTTGATTGCAATTCCCGTGTGCTAGATCCACATGCATATGTACAACTCATCTGTGCTAGATCCACATGCATGTGTGTGGTGGAAGTTCCATGAAAGAAGAATCTTCTTCTTGATTGCAATTCCTGTGTGCTAGATCCACATGCATATGTGCAACTATTGCATGCTAGATCCACATGCATATGTGTGGTGGGAGTTCCATGAAAGAAGAATCTTCTTCTTAATTGCAATTCTTGTGTGCTAGATCCACATGCATATGTGCAACTATTGCATGCTATATTTACATGCATTGCATGCTAGATTTACATGTATATGTGTGGAAAAATCTTCAAAGAAGAAGGATTTTCTTCCATGATTGCAACTCCTGCATGCTAGATCCACATACATATGTGTTGAAGAAGTGTCAATGAAAAGATTTTTTTCCCTGATTGCAACTCCTGTGTACTAGATCCACATGCATATGTGCAAATCTTGCATGCTAGACCCACATGCATATGTCCAATTGTTGCACATAGACCCACATGCATATGTGCAACTATTGCATGCCAACTGTAAATAAAAACTAAAATCATATATTAAATACCATAAAACAAGTGAACTAGATGATTGCACAAGGCTAGACATTAATTTCCTCTAATATTTCAAAAAAAATAACAACCACTAAAATCAAGAGGTTGGCTTATGGACACTCACCTCCAAGTTGAGAAGAATTGAATGCCAGCACAGGAAAACATTGCCTGTCAAGTGCAGACAACCATCACTGTGCACCTAAGCACATATCAATGCTGCCTCCTAGAGCCTCATCATGCTCTATCCATGTAACCTTTCACAAAATACTATATGTAGATTGAATCAATAGTGAAATAAATCCAAGAGGGAAAAAATTGAGACCAACAAAAGAGTAGCTAATTGTAAAATTTTTAACATTCTTCTACACCCACAAGTACCATAAACTCTAGACAAGGGATATATAAAGGAAAATGAAAAAAAAAAAGGTAGCATAGCCATTTTAGATTTAGTGGGAAAACCTTGGACTATCCATTTGAAAGTAGTTATAAATTTCTTTATTCATTCTTCTTTATGCAAGCAAATGATAGGGTACAAATTTTTGCATGGAACATTTAAATTCTTAAAATACTAATACTGATTTACCTTGTGTTTTTAATTAGATCTTCAGATGAAGAAAGAATGAGAAGAAAACATTCCAATGGTGTCAACCATCCTTACAAAATACCTTGTAACTCCCATGTCCAAATTCTTACATAGTCACAAAATTTATAGAGAAATAAAGCAGCATGTAGAAAGACACATATGGAACTGTCGTGTAGAGATTTGCAAAAATATTAAGACAAGTCACAAACTACGTGTGTACGTAAAGACATACACATCTTCTTCAATTTTTCTCCAAGGTTTATGATAGAGATTTACTAATGTATATAATTTTTTTCAATATGTCCCATTCAACTTAAATTAACTGTTCAAAAATTCTATATTAAATTAATAAAAAAATAAATCAGACATGAGACCAGTCGTGTAGAATTATGTTTGCAATATATTTGATTTAACTCAAAGGTGTTTATATGGAATTCAAAAAAATGCTAGCTAAAAGTAATGTGTGTGATAAAATAGCATTTTTAATATTTTTGATTCGTAGGAGATTTGATGAAGAATGAGTTGATGAGGAGTTGTGTTCTCCAACAATTTATATGGAGTTATGTTTCCTTCCAATTTAGATGATAAGTTCCTCTTGTCTTCTCGGAGTATATATGTTCTCCATTATTGAATTAAGGTGTGTTGACAGGTACTTATATTTTACAAATATTTGGTCTCTAGTTGAGTCACATAGTTTATACAATATGTGGTGGTTAATTCACTATCTACCCTCTAAAAAGGGTGGGTCCCTAGGGCCCTATGGACTGTTATCAATGAACATAAAGGACCCTACCAAACACCTCTCTTTTGTAGGCATATTATTTTCAATGCTAGTCACACAACTTACATAGTATTTGGGTGTTGGTTAATTCCTTGTCTACCCTCTAAGAGTAGTGGGTCCCTTGGGACCCTCTAGAATATTGTCAATGAACATGAAGTATCTTCTCATGTACTCTAGTTTGATGTTTTGGAAAAGATTTATATTTCACAAGTACTTGTCTCAATTATAATGACAAAACATACAATAGGTAGTGGTTAATTCCATGTCCATCATCAAAGGGGGGTGGGTCACTTGGGTCCTTCTAGATTATTGTCAATAATCATAAATTACCTTATTAAACATCCTAGTTTGGTATTTTGGAAAGGAATCACATTTCACAAGTACTTGGACTCAATTCATTTACACAACATTCACAATAGCAATGGTTAATTTTACATCTACTTCTAAGATGGGTGAGTCCCCGAGGGCCTTATGAGCTATTGTCAATAAACATGAAGTGCCTCACCAAAAACCCTAGTTCAATGTTTTGAAAAGGAATCATATTTTACAAATAATTGGTCTCTAGTTTTTAGTTACACAATTTACACAATAGGTAACGGTTAATTACATGCCTATCATCTAAGAGGGGTGGATCCCTCAATGATATTTGGAATATTATTTATAAACATGAAGTTCCTTACCAAAAACCCTTTTGGTGTCTTATCGAGGACTCACATTTCACAAGTACTTGATTTGAAGTTCTAATAACATAGCTTACACAATAAACAATTACACTTCATTAATTACTTGGTCTCTTGTTTCTCTAATGTATATCCTACTTCCTATGTGCTAGAGGAGGAATGATGGTACTAAGTTTTCTCAAAGATGAATCACATGAATTAGTGGTGGGGGAAATGGGCTTATAAATAAAACTAGACTGAATTTTTAGGTAAATGATCATTAAAAATGTATAGTAATTTTAGGGCATAAAGAGGTAATAAATGTCACTTTTTACAATTGAAAATTTGACACTTATATTAGTGGTACAAGTGACCTAGAAACTAGTACTAAGGCACAATGGGATTTCTAAGTTTCAAGGGATGACTAGTACTAATTTCATAATTCTAGGTTACTTGGAGTATTTTTCTATCCATATAGAAGAGGAAAAAATGGATAAATTAGAGTTTAAAACACAATAGGGGAGTGGAAACAAAAATGAGTGCAAAAATATAAGGTGGATATTGTGCCAATTTATGATCTTATAGTAACAAATAGACTAGTCATATCATATATTTTTTTTATAATAATGATCACAAATCCAACCATAAGGCACTACAATTAATTTATCACATGTCCATCATGTACATGTGAGTTGTATGATATGATAAATCACCTACTTTATCATCATTTTAGTAGTTTTTATGACAATTCAGTTCACGAATATTGTAACAATGATAATTGGTATGCTAATAGTATGAAAAAAATTATGATAATACCAATGAAGAATCCTTTGAGATTATTAAAAATATTTATGTGGAGGAAGAATGCCTTAATTATATAAATATAATATAAATTCTAATTTTATAAACTAGAGATGCTAGAACACCAATGTTGCATGTCACATAAGCATCAATGCAATTAAATTGCTAGATTCAGATAGTCAAAACTTCTTGTCACAAAACTATTTGTTGATATCATTGATAAAGGGGGGTTTTCAAAGGGCCCAAATTTTTAACAACAAGCATCCAAGCATTATGGAAAGTCCCAAAAGACTAACAATGATAAAACAACACTCCACAAGAGGTGGATTTTACCGTGTCATGAACAAATAACATTAGAATCAAAAGTCAATAGACTAATGGAACATGAGAAACAATAATAGTTAGCACCAAAACTACATATATGATATCCCCTTCAAGCCATTTACCACATCCAATGTAGATTTAAAAACACAGAAAAAAAGAGTTGCAAAAATTAAAACATAACACACATAAGTAAATACACAGAGGACACAAGAGATTTATAGTGGTTCACCATTGAAAAATGGCTATGTCCACTCTCAACCAGTAGGGGATTTATCTTTTATTAAAATCTATTTTAGTAATACAATACAACCAACAACTCTCTTCAGAGAGACAAATAAAAAATTACAATAACATCTCACCAATACCAACCACTCAACCTAGTATGGTCGACACACAAATCAACAGATACAAGCCAAGAAATGGTGGTTACAAAAGACCACTGTTATAGTCAGTGAGATGCGATGGTTACAAAGGTAATAGAAAGCAACCGTTACAATGGGCTTCATAAGACATGTACCCAACAATCTCCCACTTGAAGACCAATGGGATCGGAAAAAGTATTGAACAAAGAAATCCCCCACAACAGGCACATTGTCACATCAGAACAAGACTGAGAGAAGCTCTACAAAATTCAAACTTCTCTCATCGCACAATCTTTGTTAATACATCTGTTGGATTGAATTTAGTGTCAATTTTATCTATCTGTAACTTACCCTGATCTAGAACATGATGAATAAAATGATATCTCAGCTTGATATGCTTAGTCCAATTGTGAAAGGAAATTTTTTGGGCCAAGTGAATAGCACTATTGCTATCACAATATAGAGTGAAAACTGATTTCAAACACCCCAGTTCAACCAACAAACGTTGTAGCCATATCATCTCCTTTGCTCCTTTAGTGAGAGCAATGTATTCTTCCTCAGTTGATGAGAGAGGAAAGACCTGTTGCAAGTGTGAAACCCAACTAATGGCAGCCCCGACGAAGGTAAACACATAACCAGTGGTAGACCCATGTTTATCTAAATCTCCAGCCATATCTGAATCAACATATCCTCTTAGCTGAGTGTCCTGACCACCAAAACATAAAACATAATCTGAGGTACCCTTCAAGTATCGTAAAATCCATTGAACAGCCTGCTAATGCAATTTACCCGGATTACTTATAAATCTGCTCACAACTCCCACTGCATGAGCAATATCTGAACGAGTACACACCATAGCATACATTAGACTCCCAACTGTGGATAAATATGGAACATTTTTCATTTGTGCTTCATCTTCTGGAGTTTTAGGACACATAGTTGAGGATAGACAAAAATGATCAACCAATGGTGTACTAACGGGCTTAGCATGAGACATATTGAACCTATCCAAAACTTTTAAAATGTTATTTTCTTGAGATAATTTGATTTCTCTCTTATTTGGATCCCTGATTATATTCATCCCAAGAATCCTCTTTGCTGCCCCTAAATCTTTCATGGAAAAATGAAGATCCAAATGTTTCTTTAACTCATGAACAATCCTCACACTAGTGCCAACAACCAACATATCATCAACATAGAGTAAAATAATGAAAAAATCACCATTATCAAGCCTCTTATAATAAACGCACGAGTCTGATTCATAACAAGTAAAATGTTGTTGATTCATGAAGCTATCAAATTTTAAATACCACTTCCTCGAGGCCTGCTTGAGCCCATATAAACTCCGCTTCAATTTTCAAAACAAGTGCTCTTGACCCTATTTAACAAAACCTTTAGGCAACTCCTTGTACAATTCCACATCAATATCCCCATGAAGGAACATTGTTTTAACGTCATGTTTCTCTAGCTCAAGGTCCCAAACCGTTGCCATGCCCAACAAGACACAAATTGTATGCATCTTCACAATTGGTGACAAAATTTCATTGAAATCAATCCCCTTCTGCTGATCAAAACTCTTCACCACTAATTTGGACATGTACCTTTTACTCCCTCCATCTTTGTCTTTCAAACTACAAACCCATTTTTTCTTCAAAGGCTTTCGATTTGGCGGAAGAGGAACCAAATCCCAAGTATTATTTACTCTCAATGACTCCATTTCATCGTTCATAGCTTCCATCCATTTGACTGAATTCTCATCCTTGCAAGCTTGTTTAAATGTTGTAGGCTCAAATTGATCTGAAAGAAATAATTCGTAATCTATCAAATTTTGATGGTCTCCTTCTCTCCGTACTGGATCTTCATAACTGAGAGGATTGTTCATAGTGCAAATTTCAATCCAGATTGAGGCTTTGTAATTGAATTTGTATATCATTGATGTCAAATTGTAAACTACCTTTTTTTTGTATAGGTGTTTCAATACTCTGCCTCTGTGCTCCAATATTTTATCTTTTCACATTAAAGCTACCCTGTTCTTGTAGAGGTCGACTAACATTTTCCCTTTGTTCAACAATTTCTTGTGGCAACAAACGACCATGAGAATGCATACTACTTTGTCCTAGAAAACCACCATGCTCCTACATTCTCTCTCCAAACAAGGTATTAGATCCCTCTCTAGGTCGTGTGCTCACATGTGAAGGAAGTGCAGGCAGTTGTGAAGGTTACACATTAATTAAATAGGGGAGTGGTGTATTAACTAGCTGTGTGCAAAGTATAGGAGGTTTCATTTGACCATGAGGAGACAACAATGTAAAATTGGAGTGTTGCATAGAGTAATAACTTCCAAAGTCACCTTTATATTTTCCTTCTTGCATTTGTCTTTAACCTTCCACAGGCTGTGTGTGATGAGTAGATGGCAGCGAACTAACATTAGGGGGCAATGATTCACCCAAAATAGGTTGCGTTGAGATTTAAGAAGACACATGAGCAGGAAATAAAGGGCAACGACTGAACTTGTGAGGAGTGCACACTAGTATAAATAGGGGCACCAATATTGGAAGGCATAGAGACTATATTTGATGGCTGAGTAGAAATTATCAAAGGTTGAGAAAAAGAAATAGTGGTTTTCCGAGCCATGCCATTGTCAAACAAATCAACATCGATGTATTTAGTTGAAGAGGTGCTATGTTTCTGTAAAGTTGGGAAAATTTTCTCATTAAATACAACATCATGACTTTGAATAACTTTCTTGTTAGTGGGATCCCAAAATTTGAACCCAAATTGATCTTCACCATAACCAAGAAAAATACATCATTTAGATTTTAGTCTAATTTAGTTCTCTGCTCTTTCAGAATATGTACAAATGATTCATAGCCAAACACCTGAATATGATTATAATAATTTTTTTTTCTGAGACATCTCTCTTTCCGAATGTTAAAATCCAACTGAGACGAAGGAGCTCGATTGATCAAATACACTATTGTATTGCATTCCTCTACCCAAAACTCTTTTCCCAATCCGGCATTCGAGAGCATACGCTCAAGAATCGTTCTATTTAACCTCTTTGTTGCACCATACTCCTAAAGAGTATAAGGAACTACCTCAATCCAATGAATACCATGATCTGTACAAAATGTATCAAACTCCGAAGAGAAATATTCTCCACCATTATCTGTTAGTAGACATTTAATTTTATGCCCAGTCTAATTTTCAACCATAGCCTTGAAAATTTTTAATTTGGAAAACACCTCTAATTTTCTATGCATCGTATAAATCCATACTTCGCAAGTGCTATCATCAAGAAAAGTAACAAAATAGTTAATTAGCACCTCTGATAGAAGTTACCTCTATGGGACCGAAAACATCAGAATGAACAACCTCCAACGGAGTAGTCTTCTTATCATGGCTTGTCCTTATGAAACTGGTCCGACACTATTTGCTATAAAGACAATGCTCACATAACTCCAAATCAACCGATGTGAGGCCTGGTAGTTGATTTTGTTGAAACATAACTTGAATTCCTTTTTGGCTCATATGTCTGAGCCTCTTATGCCAAATTTTTGAGCCACTATCCATAGCCGGAAAGGAAACTCCCACTTCACCATGACATTCTAAAATATAAATATTACCCAACTTCTTTCCCTTTGCAAGCATTAACACCCCTTTGGTTAGTTTCCAAGTATCTAAAGAAAATTTAACATTACACCCACGAGCAATAAGTTGGTTGATAGATATTAAATTTCATTTCAACAATGGAACATATCTAACATCCTGCAAGATCCATTTATCTCCATTTTTCAAGTGAAAAGTTATGTCACCCTTACTAAGAATTTCACATTCTTTGTTATCTCCAAGAAAAATCCCTACCAAATGTACCTTCTTGGAAATTTGTAAAAGCTTCCCAGCATGAGGTAGCATGAAAAGAGGCGCTAGAATTGAGGACCCATGAATCTGCATTTGTGTTACTGATAAGACCAAAACACCATCACAGGCAGTGTTTACTTCACTGTTATTACTCACTTTGTCTTGGGCCTTCTTGTAGTTCCAACAATTTTTCTTTGTGTGACCAATTTTTCCACAAAACCAACAAGCACCATTTCTACCCTTGGACTTGGACTGTGGAGCAGATTTAGATCTTCTTTAGTTATTCTTTCTACCTCTTTCTTGACTTCTTCCCCTATTTCATGTACTTACAGTTGTTAAAGCATCACCAAAAGAGGGTTCCTAGTTTTTCCTCCTCATATCTTCATTGAGAAGTGTGGTTGCTATGTCATCAAAAATGAATTTACTTTTAGCTACTACTAAAGTGCTCACAACCATCACAACACCTTCCCAACTATTGAGTAAAGAACATAACAACAAGATTTATTTGATCTCATCCTCCAATTTTATTCCCACTGAGATGAATTGAGTGACTAAAGTGTTAAATTCATTTAAATGATTTGACATGATCCCATTTTCTTTCATCTTTAAATTATACATCTTTTTCATAATAGAGACCTTGTTCGATGCCGACGCTATCTCATACATGTTGGAGAGTTTATCCCAAAGCTCTTTTGTAGTCTTCTCAGCTAAAACATTAAGTAACACATTGCTGGACAATGAGAGAAAGATAGTTTCCCTAGCTTTCATATCTATTTTCTCCCAATCTTCATCTGACATAGACCCTTTTCCCTTTTTTTCCCCAATAATGCAAGTGAGAGGTATTTCTTGATTATCAGCGACTCCATATGTACTTTCCACAAGCCGAAGTTTTTCCCTGCAAATTTCTCTATCTTCCATTTGTATGTGTCTTCCATGCTTTGACAAGACTCCACCGATTTTCGAACAAGTTTCACAAATGAGCTTTTTGGCTAACCTACTTAGCCACAAATTTGATACCAATTGTAGATTTAAAAACACAGACAAAAAGAGTTGCAAAAGTTAAAATAGAACAAATAGAAGTAAATACACGAAGGACACAAAAGATTTATAGTGGTTCACCATTGAAAAATGGCTATGTCCACTCTCAAATAGCAAGGGATTTATCTTTTATTAAACTTTGTTTCAGTAATACAATACAACCAACAACTCGCTTTAAAGAGCCAAAAAAAAATTACAATAACATATCAACAATACCAACCACTCAACCCAGTATGGTCGACACACGAATCAGCAGATGCAAGCAAAGAAATGGTGGTTACAAAAGACCACCGTTACAGTCAGTGAGATGCGGTGGTTACAAAGGTAAGAGAAAGAAATCGTTACATTGGGCTTCATAAACCATGTACCCAACATCCAATTCTTCACAAAGAAATCCTAGAAAATCCTTTAAAACGTCACAATCTAGATCAATTACAACATTTCCCTTTTGAATTAGTTGGGACCTTGTCCTCTTACTTGGGCCCTCAACCTCAAAATTATTCTTCCTCTTTTAAAAATTATCATGTAACATATAATATTGGCAATACAATTATTGACAATTAACCTACTTAGTTGAATAACCTTGTCCAAGGAGGTCTTCAAATTTTCATGCTTATTTTAGAATCTCAATATCCTCTTCTTGAACAACATATTGTAGTTCTTAATATTTTCCTACCTTCTCATAGAATTTATCCCTTAAATCTTCCTCTACGTGAATCTCCATTGATTTAGGTGTGTAAATTAGTCATCCTTACTTTCAATATTTATTCTCTATTTTAAACCATTTTAAAATATTATGTTGTAGGTTATAATTATCTTTTATAGCTTCAATATTCAATATAGGAACTTCTAAATCCAAACAAGACCAATAGTCAAAATAAATGTCCATAACACTCTTACCATCAACTCTATTCACTTACTTAACTCTCTCATCATGGGCTACTTATCAATCCCCTAATAGTAGACAACAATACCCTCACCAAATGGAACCTCTTCCAAAGGTCTTTTTCCCTATGTCCTTCATAGTGGGATCCACATGTAGCCTAGGGTTCCATTATACATTTTAGTTATCCCAACAACTACAACTATTTTAACATTTAAATTGTAATACATTATGAAAAATGAAAAAGTAAATCAATTTCTAGAAGTGTTTAAGCCCATGGCCTCTCTACACCAAGAAAACTTCTTTGTACTCGCTATCTTACTAAGAGAATTTACGACACTAACTAAAGTATCAACCTTCTACATCATGGATCTATCACCCTCAAACATCTCCCAAATAAGTGATATTGAACATCAACATGCTTTGTATGAGCATGATACATTAGATTCTTTGTACTAAAAAAATGGCATTGCGACTATCACATCTAAGTTGTTTAGATTAAACATATACCTACATATAATCTACCTGTAACCATACCTAAACATAATATATAATGTAACCACACTACCTCTTTATAAGCATGTGTTGCAATCATGTACTCTACTTTTGTAGTAGACAATGTAAATAATAGTTCCTCTAAATAGAGTGTACACATAACCACTAGTGGATCTCATGTTGTCCAAAACACTAGCCCAATCCAAATTATCAAATCCTTATATATCTAGCATCTTACCCACATCATCAACCAATGATAAAAAAATATAATAATCAATAAATTTCCTTAAAAATATTTAAAAATCCTTTTATCATAAGGTCAATATTCTCTACTAGGGTTAGAAAAGCTTGCTAAGAACTCATGCTACTTGGGCAATGTCTAGTCTTGTATATAGACCATATAGTACATTAGGATTCCTATGGCACTAGCATTAGGAATATTAAATGCATCCTCCAAATCACTATCTAACTTAATATGCTAATTGAATGTTAAATTAGTATCGACAAGTAAAGGAATACAAACTAGTTTGCAGTCATGCATTACAAACCTCAACAAAATAGTCTAAAATAACTATTATGACTAAGACAAACATTTGTTCAAACTAATTGATGATGTGTCATCAAACCTCACACTTAATAAATTTTTATGTTGTCAATATGAGTGGTGTTCAATGGTCGCATGTAATAGGAAATCAAATATCTCATTCTAGTGATTGCTTTTATGTTCTAGAATAAAATGAATGATTATGTGGAAACACAATTTAAACTATTGAAACATTCAAAATATAAACTATAGAAAATATTTTAAATATAAACTAGGAAAAACATATAAAATCTAAACTATGGAAAAAATTCAAATGTAATTATAGAATTGAAAAAAAGTTTTCATCTATTTGACTGTTTTGAGAAAGAAAATCTAAACTACCAAAATCTTCAAGACATATTCAATGAATGAAATTATTAAGGTAAAAAATATTTCATTAATTCTCTTTTTTATATAATACAATACTTCTATGTGCAAGTGTTTTTTACTTCTAAATATGCAAAAAAAACTAAAAAGCAATGTAAAGAACACAAGACCACCTCAATGATTAGCCTAAGTTAAACACAAAAGAAAGATAAAAATGAGAGTGATTATACCTTTGCTTGTGCTGATCTCCTTGGTTGGCCCTTGATTGAAATTGTGTTGTGTGCTCCTTTGATGGCAAGGTGATGAAAAATGGATGCAAGAGGATGAGAGATAAATTAAGTATGCAATAATAGTGGAAAGAAGGTAAGTATGTAAAATGGCTTGAATGCAAAGAAGTGCTTGATGATTTGAAAAATTGAGAGCATAAGTGTGCTAAAATGCCTAATGTAAATTAATGAATGAGAAAGGGGGGTATTTATAGAAGAAATTGAATTCTCTAGAGAATTCAACAGTCAGGATTGAGCCACCATGGCCAAGATGGAGGGCTATGGTGAGTTGAGGACTCACAAGCCCTCACATCTTGCTATGTGGAGGATGAAGTGTCCAAATGACATGGTGAGATGGAAAGTGTACAAATGATGTGGAGGAAGGATAAGTGATATGAAAGAAAAGGACAAGTACTTTGAAAGTACCTTAGGAGGGGAGAATATTTCCTCAAAAAGGAGCTTTTTGTCCCCAAGTGAGAATGAAAGTGACATATGAGGAATTTTAGTATTCCTCAAAAAATCTCCATGGGGAAGAGAGAATTGGTTGGAGAAATAAATGTGAATGTTTAATTCACATGATTGAAGTAGATAAGGTGGTTGGAGAAGTAGATAAGGTGGTTGGAAGAATAAATATGAATTTTAAATTCATATGATAAGCACCTTGTGGATAAGACAAGGTTCTTATAGGGAGGCTAAAAGTACCTTGTGGATAAAACAAGGTCCTTATAATAGAAGGTTACTAACCCATGTGACTTGATGCGAACTTTCAATGATCACATGGGGAAGAGGAGAATCCTTGGAGGAATAAAAGGTGAATTTTAAATTCACATGGGGAAGAGGGTCTATGCCAAGTATGAAAAATGTGAAGGTTGACCAAAAAGGTATGCTAAATGTAGCAAGGGGATTAGATTAAGGTTGTTCAAATACATGATTAAGAAAATTAATGAGATATTAGAAGCAAGTGGGGGAATATGGAGGATGTGACATTAATCCCGGTTAAGGTGTGCACATCCTAATAATGGATTAATTAACTTAATCTAGATTAGAAGAAGGTTATGGAGGATGTGATAAAGAGAGATAAAGGAAGAATTTAGAATTGATTTTATTCAAAAAAGTCAAATGACTAAATTAAATAAATTGATATGTTTATTTAATTTAGAGAGGAAAAGGTGTAAGGTAAAGTATTTAATTGTTAAATTAAATACTTTAGGAACCTTAGGCAGAAGGTGAAATATTAATTAAATAAATCATTTAATTAATATTGACGAAATAGACAAATAAAGTAGATGAGTTTGACCACGTGAGAGTGGTCAAATTTGGATGTCTACATTTTGCCCCTCTTCGAATTATTGTTAGAATTTAACAGTGTTTTGAAGAAAAGAAAATGTAGATGACTCTATAGAGGAAGCGACTAGAAAATGATGCCCCAACATGGAAGAAGTCGTGTGAGCTTCTCAAACAGAGGGAAATGAAGGGAGATCCCCCAATCTCGCGAGGGAATGGCCATGATGGAGGAATGGGGAAAAATGATAGGGTATGCCCCCTCGAGAGGGTGGTTGGGGAAGAAAAAGGGGCCATAGGTGATTTCTTGATATGAAGAAATAGAAGGCATATTTGGATAGAGCTTGAAAAACTAGGCAAGTTTGGCTTTTGAACAGAGTCGAACAGACACATGGTGTGCAAATGGCAACCCGCAGAAGGTTGGGAATTAGTTAGGGCCTAAAAAGTTAAATAAAAAGTAAAAATACCCTTCACTTAAAAGTGATTAGAGTTACTATTTCTCATTTTCACACCTGACAGTTGAAAAAAAGAGAGAGAAAGAAGAGGAGTAGCCGAGGAGACAAGGATATCGGACGACTACGATGATGACATCATCCATCGGGTGGATGAGGTTCGGGAATTCTTCCACGTGCACGCGGTTCCATGCCAGGTTAGAATCAAAAATCTCATTGAGTTTAAGCATTTTTTGATGTATGTTTTAGTATTTATGCATTTTTGAAAACATGGGTTTTGTTTTTGGGCTAGTTGAGGAAAATGGGTTGGGGGTGAAATTGGGATTTCGCCAATGGGGTTGGTAGAATAGGCTATTAGAGGCCATGGGAATGGGGGGGAGTTGCTCAATTAGTGGGTAAATTGTTCCTGAAAATCTGAAAAAGACTCCCGAAATGGTCTGGGGGGAAAAAGGGGAGGAGCGGACTTGCCCTAGGATCAACCTAGGACAAGTTCGCCTGATGGAAAACCCAGGTGGTTGCAGAGGGCTAGCCACACCCCAAGGCAGGGGAAACCACCCCCCTTGAAGGCGGTTGTGCCCTACAAGGGGAAGCCATGCCCCAAAAGTGATGGTCGCGCCCCTTGAGGGGAGGCCCCGCCCCGTGAGGGGCGACCGTGCCTGAGAAGGGGTGGCCTCACCCCGGAAGGGGCGGCCCTGCTCGGAAAGGGCAAAAGGGCTGAACAAAAACAAAAAAAGGAGAGGAAAGAAAAGAAAAACACAAGAAAATTGGGTAAATTGGGAAACTTGGCCAAAGAGGGAGGGAATAGTGAATTAGAAGATAACCCGAGGCCAGGAAAGGAGAGAATAGGGGAAATGATTGACATAGCATTGTGGTATCGATGCAGCGATTTGAGCGGCTATGGACATGAGAGAGACAATCTAAGGTGTTGGCGGTGATGATGGTGGCCATGACCAGAGCGGATCACCACGCTCTAGAATAGGAAGAATTGCGACATCTACTAGGATATTCGACAGTTAGAGTGCATTGAGCACTACTGACAGCGCTCATAGAGCGATGGCGTTTAGATACATTAAATTTTCATCTCTCAACAGGGGAGATGACGGTGACATTAGAGGATGTATGGTGGATTTTGAGGCTCCGTATAGCAGGGCATCTAGTGAGTGATTTGATGTCGACGGGGGAGGAGCTAGATCAGACACTACACGTGTTATTTGGATGAGAGGACCTTCTTGTTCAGAAGAAGGGGTTAGATGTGGACCAATGCTTGACTATGGGGGTTCCAACACTACCACTCTATTTGTGTAGGCTGATTAGTGGCTTACTGATACCAAATAGGAGCAGGTGGTTGTATAGGGTGAGGTGTATGGATATTATTTGACATATTGTCGAGGGGAGAGGGGAAATTCTCATGGGGGACATGTGTATTGGCATAGTTGTACAGAGACATGCACATGGTGTGCTATCAAGGGGTGCTAAGCTTGACACATGTGACCTTGTTGCAAGTATAGCCCTAGGAGCACATTAGTTTTTCCAGGCTAGGAGTAGTGAGAATAGGGACAACAGATGAGGTAGTGCATGGTGGTATGGGACCGAGTATGACTGGGTTTGGCACTATGATGGCCTCGAGGATTTGGATAGATGGATGAGGATCATAGATGAGCTACAGGAGGAGCACATACTGTGGTGACCATACATGTATCAACAGTTTACTAGGTGGAGGATAGAGGAGGCGAGACATAGGGGCTACTTCAACACTAGGTGCTTTCTAGTCGAGATGGAGCCTCGCATAGTGGAGACGCATAGGCCAAACAAAGTGGTTAGATAGTTTAGGGAGGTACAAGATATTCTGCAGGGTCCAGACATGTTTCAATGGATCACACAAGAGCAACCATGGGGGGAGCTGATTTCACCGAGATTTTTTAGAGATCACTAGGAGACTTTGTAGTTAGTGCCCTACTTGGGGAGGACCAGAGGGGAGTAGGTGGCAGGAGTGACACGTCAATATGCTGAATGGTTCCACAACCATCGACCAGAGAGGATTACACCAGAGGAGCCCATTACAGAGGCATTGGGTTTTGGATTTGAGGATAAGAAGAGGCTAGAAGCATAGAGGAGAGGGAGCGATAGAGCCCAGCAGAGGGGAGGTTAGGAGGCAGTTAGGGTGACAGGACAGCAGGAGGCAGGGGCCGTAGGACAGCTGGCGAGGGTAGTGAGGAGGAGTAGATAGTGGAGGAGGGAGCAGATGGTGCTCAAGCAGGAGAGAGAGGATTGTGACATGGAGATGATGGATGAGCCTGAGGTGGAGGCGGGAGCTACAAGACAGTAAATGAGGGCAGGGAGGAGGAGATAGCCTGGGAGAGCTCCTATGGAGATTAGGGCCAAACAGGAGTATGATGAGGCAGAGATGGAGGTGAGAGAGGAGAGATATCTGTAGGAGCAAGGATAGGAGAGGGCGGGGGTCACAAGACAACCAGTGAGGGCGGCGAGGAGTAGATAGTGGAGGAGAGCCCAGGTGGTCGAAGCCGAGCAGGAGCTGAATGAGCCAGAGATGGAGATGAGGGAGGAGACAGATGATCCTAAGGGGGAGGTGAGGTTTGTAGGATGGTAGATGAGGTTGGGGAGGAGGGGACAACTAAGGAGATTTCAGGTGGCAATCGAAGCTGAGCAGGAGCGTGAGCCACAAGAGGATGCTATGGATGTGGATGTTCTTGTGGTGGAGCCATTGGTGAGGATATCATATGTACCACTTGAGGACCCTTTCGTATTGTTGAGGGGGGCCCAAGAAAGAATATGGATGACAAAGCAGAGGCTGAGGGTTGCAGAGGCTAAGTTGCATAGACTTGGGGTTGAGGGGAGCAGGCTTTAGGTAGAGGTAGCCAGGTTACAGGCCGAGGGACAGAGGGATTATGGCTTCATTGTTGACCACCTAACCTCACAAGTAGGGGATGCAAAGAGAGAGAGATGAATTGTGAACAAAGGTGCAAGGATTACGCAGTGATCTAGCTAGGGTGGAATGGGATCAGGACAAACTATAGGCAGCGATGACGATATCATAGGCCAAGGGACAACAGGAGCCCAGAGGGGAAGCAGATTAGGTACCTGTAGAGGATCAACAACAGGACGAGAGGGATATGTAGGAGTTGAGAGTACAGGTGATAGGGATGTTAAGGGAGAGGATTGAGCTCCATGACAGGGTGTATGTGGTAGATACAACACTTGGGGATGTGAGGTTGAGGGCAGAGGCAGTAGAGGCCCAGTTAGAGATTGTGCAGAGAGAGAGAGAAATGGTGCATGTAGAGGTGCAGGCCCTCGAGGATGAGAGAGACAAAGCACAAACACATGTATAGGAGATGCAGGGGAGAGGGATGTTGCACAAGAACAAGCACAGGCTATGCAGGGGGAGAGGGATGTTGCATGAGTACAAATAGTGACATTATAGAGTGGCAGTGATGAGATAGGGGCAAAGATATAAAGACTGCAGAGAGAAAGGGATGCCACAGAGGAATGAGCAGTGGATGTGGAGGATGTGAGAGATCAACTATAGGTGGAGATCGATCAACTGAGGATGGCCCAGGAGGCATGGGCATAGGAGAGGAGAGTCATTAGTAGATATTGAGATAGATACAGACATGAGCAGAATGCAGCCAGGTATCAGGCTGCGGATAAAGATGAGTACATGAGGGAGGTGTCTTTCTGGATGGTCGCTTATCAACATGTGGTTCTAGATCCTGTACAACACACATTTCATTTTTTCTGACAGGCTCCTCAGATGCCCGTGTCATCCCAGTCACTAGGGAGACGGACCCGAGGATACAGTGACTCTCAAGCAACCATCCCTTGTAGAGGGCCGGTGCCTGATTCTCCATAGAGGTCAGACATGGGCAGCTTTTTTGGTAGATGACAGGATACCATATTGTGATAGGTGTAGGGTGGATGGACAATATAGAGTAGTGGTGGTTACATTTGATTCAGATCCTTGTACTTGTACTTTATTTTGTGATTATGATGCATACGATGGGCATGCATTTTGATGATATTGATGGACATTATTATGGACTATGTGATGGACATTTGATTTTGATATTTATATGATATGTAACAGCCCTTATTGACACCATGTTATGTATAATGATGTAATTCATGCATATTTTTATGATGTGATATGTTGATGCTTATATGGATGCAACTAATATGTGTAATGTAGGATGTGATGCATGTTTTATGATTTTATCTATGATGGATATGGTCCTAAAAATTTGTGATGCAGGTGGCGATGTATGTATTATGTTAATGATATAAACTAATATGGAAATGTATGGATATATAAAAATGAATCTAAGATGCTTAGAAGAACCAAACATGATTAATCTAAAAAACTTAATATGAGATGATAATGCAAATGAGATAGAATGCAATAAACCTATAATGCAACATACAATGAACATAAGTGTCAATAAATAATTGCATGGGAATATGGGTAGATGGTGTGAAACTGCACCCGTCAAAAACCATTGATATCCTGAGAAGAATGAGAGAGAGAAGGTGAATATTTGCACAACCAAAATCATAGGTTAATGGATAGGGATGAATGCAATGCAACAAAATTGATTATGAAATGAAATCCTAATTTAATTTTCCATCTTCAGAGCACTAATTTTTTCTATAGCATAAGACACGAGGTGCCAGGGTATATGAAACCAAGGCAAGTTAGCATCTAATGCATAAAACAAACACAACAGACAAGAAGATTGTCCCAACACCCCAAAGTGACAAAGACTTTGGTCGGGCCAAGCATTGGGATAACCACAAGCACAAAGGGATGCCCCAACATAACACAAGATCTCAAGGATCCTGGTAGGTACTATGCAGGACAACCCAGCAGACAACAACAAATAAACAAGATCAAGATATGCCCCTATGTTAACCAATCAAGACACACCATAATATGATAGATCATGGTGACCTTGACTAGTTGTAATAGAGAGCTCAAACAATAAACACAAGCCAAAAGCATCAAAATTTCACAATCAATTTCAAATGTCCTTTGCCATAGGATCAAAGGGGATGGATGCGATGGATGAGGTCTGTTAGGAATGATGCATCCTATTAAGATCGAATATGGAAACTAAACTAAGATGACCCACATGATGCAAGATATTTGATACTAATCAGATATCCCAATACTAGAGGATATCGTTTGTGAAGAACCAGCTAGATAGGGACACACTTGACAACACAACACAAAACACAAGTCACAAGACACAAGACTGACACAGCCTAATGACCTAGGGGCTCGGGGCCGATCAAAGATTAGCCTTGCCTACGTGAAAGCACAAAGCCCTCGTAGTTATAGAAAATACCATGGATAAAAATAGAAAGAGGGCCAATGGGGACAAATTATGGATGGCAAAAGACCTGAAGGACCAATGCCTCGGGGGAGGATCAAATGATCAACCTTGCCTATGTGAAAGCGTAGGGGCAACTTAGTTCGAAAAGGACAAAGATTGACCATGGATAAGAGCAAAAAGGGAACAATGGAGAAAAATGATGGATGACTGAAACATGACAGTCAAAATTCCCTAGGGGCATATCAAATGATCAACCTTTCCTATGTGAAAGCACAGGGGCAACATAGTTCGACGAAGTCAAATGATGAAAGACGAAAGAACAACATGACAAAGTGAGGAGGGAAAAATGAAGGACAAATGTTGATAACCAACGCGATGAAGGACTCGAGATGATGACGTAAAACCAACATAACCTCAGATTAGGATGAAAAATCTTAGGATTACAGATATTTGATGATCATCCAATGCTCAATCAAAATATACCAAGTGGCTAAGGACAGGATGTGGATGAAGTGATAGGATAGGATAGGATGTAGTAACTAGGACACAAGGTAGATAATGACTAAGCCTTCTACGGATGACTCCTATTACCAGGTTTTTACCAACCGTACTTATCCAAGGTGCCACCAAGGCTGGTTTTCACCATAGGACAAATTTATTTCTCTTTACTATTTTTGGATTTTTTGGATTTTTTATTTTTTTTGTATTTTTTTACATTTTGACAAGATAGGATACCCCAACTGATTTAGGTGTAGAACCTCTTCAGGTGCATGATGTTGATAGGCTCTTTGAGGGGATCCCCTTCAAGTGTGGCAAGGTGGTACGATGCTGATCCATACTTTGTTGTAATAACATAAGGACCCAACCAATTAGGTTCAAACTTTCCCTTTTTGTCTCGGTTTTGTTGGGTATGTTGATTCTCTTTAAGAACTAGATCTCCAATGTTAAATTAGTGGGGATGAACTTTCTTGTTGTAACTTCCTTAAGATGATTATGATACGCCTGAAGATGATTTTATTCTTTGATCCTTTTTTCATCTAAGAGTTCCAATTGAGCAAGGCGAGCAACTAGTGAGTCTTCTTCAGTGATGAGATTCTTCAAAGATATTCTTAAGGAAGGGATCTCAACTTCAATTAGAAAGATGGCTCCATAGCCATAAACAAGGGAATATGGAGTGGTGCCAGTGGGAGTGCGGATGGATGTGTGATAAGGCCAAAGGGCGGGGTGGATGTGGAGGTTCCAATCTCAACCAGTACTGTTGACAACCTTTTCAAGATTTTAATCAAAGTTTTGTTAGTGGATTCCACATGTCTATTACCTTGAGGGTAATAGGGTGTGGACCACTGATTTTGGATATGGAAGGTGTCACATACCTCTTTTACAACTTGGTTTTTGAATGGTTTGGCATTGTTGGAAATGATAGTGGAGGGGATGCCATATCTGCAGATAATATGGTAAAGGATGAATTTGGATATATGAGTACCTGTTATCTGGGAGAGTGGTATGTCTTCCACCCACTTAGTGAAGTACTCAATGGAAATGATAATGAAGGTGTGGCCATCGAAGGATGGAGGATATATCTTTCTGACTAAATCAAAACCCCACTGTGAAAAAGGACATGGTGCTATGATAGGTTGCATATCTTGAGCAGGAGCATGTATTAGGTCTGCATGTTTCTGGCAAGGTAAGCATTTCTTGACGAAGTCACAAAAGCCATGCTCCAATGTAGGCCAATAGTAACCAGCTCTAAGGATCCTCTTAGCTAAAGCCATGCCATTTGAGTGGGCCCCACAAACACCACTATGTACTTTTGTTAACGCAGTGTGAGCTTCAGCTTCGTTCAGATACCGAAGAAGAGTTTCATCATATCCGCGATGATAAAGAGTATCACCTACGATGGTGTATCAGGATGTACGTTGGATGAATGATTTGTGTTGATTGCGAGTAAGGTCAATGGGTAGGATGTTGTCATGAAGATAAACATATATCTCATGATACCATGGGGAGGCAGGACCTACGATTTCACACACCATCTCATTCTCAGGGACATCATATGCAGGGATTAAAAGTTGCTTGACCAGAAATTCACACTGTGTCTAATCCTTGGGCATGTCAATTAAGGAACCAATTGTATCCATCGCATCAACAATTTTGTTCTATATTATGGGGATCTGGTCAAACTAAATAGAGGTGAAATACTTCTTAAAGTCATTGACCATGCGTTTATAAGGTAACAACTTCTCATCCTTTGTTAAAAACTCAATATTGACCTATTTGATGACTAATTGTAAATCGTCGAAGACCCTTAAGTGAGTGATATTTCATTTGATTGTGATTCTAAGGCCGGTGAGAAGAGCTTCGTATTTAGCTATATTGTTTTTACATGGGAAGGCCAGTCTGAATGACTTTGGGATATAATCACCTTGGGGGGTGACAAACAATATGCCTGCCCCCAATCCATTATATGTGTATGACCCATCAAAGTATAATGTCCATGCGGTGGATTCAACTACTATAAAGACCTCTTCATCAAGAAATTTTGTTACCAAAGGATGTGCATCAACCGAGGGAGCATCGAATAACTGATCCGCTATCACCTATCCCTTAATAGCTTTGTGCTCCACATATTCTATATCAAACTCGCTCAACAACATGACCCATTTAGCCATTCAACCAGTCAAATTTGTCTTGCACAGAAAATACTTAAGCGGGTCAACTTTTGATATTAACTTGACTGGATGACTGAGCATGTAATGTCTAATTTTCTGTGAAACAAAAAACTATGGCTAGGTAGGCATTCTCCATTGAAAAATAGTTAAGCTCATAGCTAACTAAGGTTTGACTGATATAGTAGATTGCACGTTCTCTGGATGACTCATAATGTTGTGCTAGAAGTGCCCCTAGTGCCACTAAAGTAGCTAAGATGTACAATAAAAGTAGCTTCCCTGGGATTGGAGGCATAAGAACAGGAGGATGAGCCAAGTATTCCTTAATCTTGTAAAAACCTTGCTGATACATAGGATCCCACTCAAGAAGGATGTATTCTTTTTCAAGAGGTGGGTGAATGGTTGACACTTGTCAGCTAACTGTGCTATGAAACTTCTGATGGACTGTAGCTTACCCTGGAGACTCCTTAACTATTTCAGGTTGTGAGGTGGAGGCATATCCATAATTGCTTTGACCTTGGCCAGATCCACTTCTATACCTCTCTTGGAGACAATGAAGCCTAACAAATTTCCTGAGGTAACCCCAAACACACACTTTTTCATACTGAGGTGAAACTTGTAGTGCTCTAGTCGCTCAAATATTTTCCTTAGGGCTGCAGGGTGTTCTGCTCTGGTTCTTGATTTTCCTAATAGATCATCAACATAGTCTTCCATGATGATTTGGATACAATCATGAAAGATTGTGGTCATTACGCATTGGTAGGTTGCCCCTGCGTTCTTAAGATCGAAGGGCATAACAATATAACAGAATGTACCCCAAGGTGTAGTGAAGGTTGTCTTATGTTGGTCCTCAGGTGCAATTCGAATCTGATTGTATCTAGAAAATCCATCCATGAGGGAAAGAATCTTGTGCCCTATAGTTAATTCTACCAGCATATATATGTTCAGCAAAGAAAAGTCATCTTTAGGACAAGCCTTGTTGAGGTCACAAAAATCTATACAAACTCTGATAGTGCTAGTTGGTTTGGCTACAGGTACTATCTTTGAGATCCATTTTGAGATCGGCCTTATGAATCCAACTTCCAATAATTTCTCCAACTCTTTCTTAACTAGCAAGGCTACTTGAGGGTGCATTTTTTGAAGCTTTTGTTTGACAGGATTTGCATTGGGACACACATCTAGATGGTGTACTACCAAGGTAGGGTCTAACCCAGGCATGTATGAATATGCCCATGTAAAATTGGTTTTTCCTTCCTTAAGGAGTTGAATGATGGTAGAGTGTTCTTCTTCTGAGAGAGCTTTCGCTACATAGGTGATTTTGGGATCCTCTTCAGTTCCCATATTTACCTCTTGTGTTTATTTGATTAGAATGGATGATCATTCAAACCAATGTGTTCCCACAAGGGGAAGATGAACATCCCCATATTCTAGTGCCTCATTGAGGTTTTCATCGTCAGATACATCCTTTGTTTTGACTTTTTCCAAGTCAAGAAGTGCCTCAAGGAGGTTTTCACTAGGTGACCCTTTTGATTTTTCTTTTTCTTATTTTTGTGACTAGGGCATTCATCTTCCCCCAATCCCATGAGGTGTACATAGGTATCCACTAATGGAAGTGAGTTAATAGGCGTGCTTTCACATAAGTCCCAATCTATGAGTTCAGGATGGTGAAGGGAAAGGATGATGGTGCAAACAAATAGGCTTTCAAACATGGAGGAAAGGTCTACATGATCTACATCATTGTACGGGTGTATGATAAAATATTCCTATGGTATATCTTCCAAAATATCATCATCTGCACTAACGTTGTTAGAAGTACTAGTTGACGTTGCGGGACCCTTTTTCTTTTTATCATAGCCTAAGCCTGAATTCTTTGGATGTATGGAAGTGTCAATCAACTGCTTTCTTCCTAGCTCTTCTAGACCAAGACCTCCCCCCTGATAATTGTATTTCTCAACATACTTAGAGGGACAAGTATACATCTCTTGAAAATATTCCTTTAAAGGGGGAATGGGTTTAGGTTCTTCACGATATATCCACTGACTTATATCATCTTCAGGGGTATATTGTGGTAACACGGGAGATACATAAGTGTTGGTTCCCACATTTTTGGAGCTTGAGGTGATTTCCTTTTGTTCTTCCTTTGGTGCAGACTCAGAGGGTTGACCATATGTGTGTGGTGAGTGTGGCATGGTTACCACGTTCAAAGCAATACACATCTCATACTCACCACATCCTTTGTCAATGATCTAGACCTTGGTGATAGTGGAATTAAATGTAGAAGATGGAGTAGATGAGGTAGTGGGTGATGGATTAGATGATGGATTGGATGAGGATGTTGGCAGTGGTCCCATTTCAACTCCAAAATAATAATGGGAATGAGGGAAAGAAGCTTCAAGTGAATGACAGTATTCAAATGGTTGGGGATTAGCTTGTATCATAACTTCCATTCCATTAAATAGGAACTTCAAGCAATGATGATAGGTAGACGGGACGGCTTGCATGGCATGGATCCATGGCCGACCGATAAGAAGGTTGTAGGGGAAGTTGGATAGATCAAGGACATGACAAGTGTTGTATTGTATAACTGGGCCAACTTGAATTGGAAGATTAATAACCCCTTTGAAATCCTTTTATAATCCTTTATAGTGATGATCTAATTGCTTAAATCAGCATAGGTATATCCTACCTATTTTATGAACTTTAATGTACAGAGATTGAGAGTAGAGCCATTATCTATCAAGACCCTCTTTACTTTATGTCGAGCGACTAGAACCTCTATATGGAGGGGTCAATTATGATTGGAATTGATGGTAGGCATGTCGTTTTGGTTGAAACCTAGTTGGTAGGTTGATGAAAGGAGTCCTACCAGAGCTTGGAACTATGTAGGGTTGATGTCATCGAGGACATAGGCATCTTGTAAAGCTTTCGTCAAGATTTCTTGATATATAGGAGAAGGCTTTAGCAAATCTAGGATAGATATTTGTGTTGCGGTCTTTCCTAGATGGTCAAGGATGTTATACTGAGAGCTCACAGGAGGTGATGGGGCCGATGTGGAGGCTCCAGGGATAGTGATGTGAGTGTATCGAGTGGTAACAACACATTGAGGCTCCTTTCCTTTGACATGTATCATAAACACAAATAGTTCTACTTGCCCAATATGCATTTAGAGTCTCATAGTTAAGCGGGACATTCTTGTAGGTGATATTATTAGTGTTGTTATCCTGGTTGTTATTTTTACTAGGTCTAGGATTTGTGTTGGATGTGCTAGGACCTTGGTTATGCTTGGGGAAAGAATTTTGATATATCTGTAACTGGGCATTGGACAAAGGTGTCATATTGGCATCCACAGGTATGTCACCCCGATCTATGAGATCCTGGATGTCTGTTTTCAGACTCTAACACTTATTTAAGGTATGCACTTTAATCTTGTGAAACTCACAGTATTCATTTTCTTTAAACCAGGCTGGTTTAGGCTTGGATTCATTGGGTGGCTGGTCACAGGATATGTAATTGGGTAATTGACTTGTAACAACCTATTGAAGACAATGCTCAAGGGTTCTCCTAATTGAGTGTATTGATGTTTATCGTTCTCTTGATTAGATTGTTGAGGGGGTCGAGGTGCCCCCTGTGGCACGGATATGGCATTGGGCATGGATGGTTGTTGTCTTTGGGAGGTATTGGCCACTTGAACATGTTTAGTATCAATGAAACCATTCTTGATTGCATTCTTGTTCTTATTCCAGTACCAGGATTTTCCACTAGATGACTTGTCCTTATTTGAGTTGTACAGTTTAATTTTCCCTTTAGCGAAAAGTGCTCTCTCAATGATGGGGCCCTTTTCGATAACCTCTGTGAAGGTAGTGACACAATGAAGATTAAGAGCATATGACATTTTGGGATGAGCATTAGCCACAAAAAGGGTGACCATTTCTTTCTCGCTGGGAGGGGATTTCATACAGCTAGCTACAACTCGCCACCTTTGCAGGTATTTAGCAAAAGTTTTTCCATCACATTGCTTCTCTTTCAAGAGGTCTAGAGTGTCAATGTCCTCCAAATTAAAGGAGAAATGTCTAAAAAATTGTTCAGAAAGATCAGGAAAGGAAGAAATTGTCCCCTTTTTGAGACCCATGAACCAATCTAAGGTCGACCCTACTAAGCTTCTAGGGAACAGGCACAAGAGATAATTGTCATTATGTTGGGCATCCTGACATTGTGCATAGAACTCCTGCAGATGGGCATTTGGATCTTTAGTTCCTGTATACTTGTCAAACTCTGGTATCTCAAAATGCTTCAGAAAGGGGATGAGTGAAATCGAAGAATCAAATGGATATGGGAAAATCTCCTCAAACTTGAAGGACTTTTTGGACGTACCTGCTTGTAGGTCTTTCAATGCAGCTTTGAGCTCCTTCAACTCTTTATTGGCAGGTGGAGTTGGATTAGACAAATTGGGTGGATATGGATGTGATGAAAATGGGACGAAAGCATTGGTATCATATGAGGGTGTAGGTTGATATTCATTAGCTTAAGTGGATTGTGGATTAACGTAAGGTGGATAGGATGATGACTGATTTTGGTAATAAGCGGCAGAGGGTGCCTATTGTTGAGGTGGTTGCTATAGATAATATGAAGTGGATGGGGCATTGTGTGGAACTTGGTAGTAAAAGGATGTGGAAGCACCCTATTGTTGTGACAACAATTGTTGGTAGTAAGAGGTGGACGGAGCACCCTGTTGATAGGACGATTGTTGCTGAGTGTAATATGGATTGGATTGGTAATTATAGGAAACATTTGGCTATTGTGTAGCATATGATGGTAGTTTCGGATTGATATTTTGATGGTAGGGATTAGTGTGTGATTGGGAAGGATTAGTGTAAAGTAGCAGTTGAGTTCGTGGTGGATTTTGAGAGGCCACATGGATATTCAGTTTAGCATAAGCAGTGTATGTGCAGGATGGATGGTAGGGATATTCCGTGAGAGGATTGTGATGCATTTGTGTGGGAACGTGTGTATGTGATTGTTGATAAGGAGGGAGAGATGAGATGTTTTGTTGTTGTTGGATTGCTGCAGAGGCACCATGAGGTGGTTGTTAAGGGTGTGATGCAGTTTGAGTTGCTTGATGAGGAGGTTGTATGTGAGCAACAATATGTTGTTGTGGGTTTGGAACATTTTGTTGTCGCATGTTCTATTATGGAATTGAAATGTACTATTACAGAGGTCATTGATGATGTTGTTGCATGGGGACAGAAACAACAACGCTATGATGTGAAGCAATGGATTGATGAGGATTAGCGTGAGGTTGTTGGAACGCTGGAGTATTACCTTGAGGGGGTTGTAGGATATTTCATGTGGTTGTCAGTCCTGGTGGTAGCATTAACGCAAGAAAGGGATTGCCCCCAATGTTGATGGGTTGTTGACCAAGATAGTGAGGTGGCAGTGGTGGAGCAGACAGGATGTTTTGTGGCATGTCGTAGGCATAGGGATCATAAGGATCAGATGGTGCGGTAGGGGCAACAGATGGAATGGGAGCATAATTGGCAACTTGATGTATCACAAAATTTCCAAACTCAGGATGATATCAGTTATCTATGGGTGTACTCTCGGGAACATAGGAGTTTCCAGGAACATTTTGAGGGTCTTGAGGCACTAGAGGGGTCTGAGTGTTGGTGTACTGTGACATGTCAAAATCAGATGGCGGTTTGAATCCCTTCATGAGTAGAGTGGAGAGGATCTTATCCCCACATTCATCGAGGAAACTTTTCAGCTGAACGTTAGTGGGATTGCTTAGGTATTCATCAACAGTTACTTCAGGCTAATTGATCATATTTTCGTCACTGGGTAGTGAAGTATTTTGACCATTGGTTTTAGATTGTGATGAAACACCATTATGAGGATCTTGAGGGATGTTCACACCATTTTTAGGATCTTGAGAGATTGTTTCCCTGTTGTTAGGATCTTGAGAGATGTTTTCCCCATTGTTAGGATCTTGAGAGATGTTCAACTGGGAACCTTGACCTTGTTGTTGTGCCATTTGCTTCTTGGTTTGTGATATAGTCTGAACGGGCATGAAAATGAAGAATTACTGGGCGGACTAAGATGAGACTAGACTCAATACAAGGATGTCGCAAATGATAGTTGGAAGATTGATTAGATTGGATGAAGGATTGATTGATCGTATGATGAGATTAGATAGTTAGATAAGGGTTGATTTGGATGATTGGATAGGATTGTTTGATGATTGGATAGGATTGAGATTGGATAAGGATTGGTTGGTAAAACACTTGATAAGATTAGATGATGGATCAAGATCGGTTGAGGAAATGAATGACAAGATTAGATGATGGATGATGTAAGGGATTCTAAACCCAGTTCAAAAATCACCTTAGGTGACTTAAGGCGTTGGTTGATTAGATTGAAGGAAAGACAGAGGATCACGACATCGAATCCACCTCAAGATGGAAATGGATTTATTGGGCCGACAATGATGACTTATGACACTAAATCCACCTCAAGATGGAAGTGGATTGATTGGGCCGAAGAAAATGACTGATGTGTAGGATAATGATCGGATTTGGACACCTAGGTCAATTCAAATAATAACGTCTAAAACAAGGTTTAGGGAATTCGGATCGAGAAAATGGTGATGAACGAAGCAACCTAGAGATTCTCTAAGAGTGCCTATATGATGCAGGTGATGATTGAATGACCTAAAGAAAGTGCAAATGGACTAAATGATAAATTACGAGTGAGTGAAAGGGAATGAAAGTGTTTAGATCACAACAAATGACAAGGTTTTAGGTCCCCAACTATTTCATTTTATGGATTGAGTAGGGTTGCTTATTCAAGGGGTGAGGTCGCTTGTTCCTAGGGCCTGGTCACCTGTTCCTAGGTTCTGGTCGCCTGTTCCTATGTCCTAGTCGCTTGTTCCTAGGTCCTAGTCGATTGACTAGTTTTTAGACTTGTTTAAATCATAAATGAGGTCAAACGAACTATTGGAATGGGTAAACAAGCCTGAAAAGTGGTGAAACAGATTTACTAGATGATTGAACAGGTTCCCCAAATGGTGAAACAAGATCCCTAAACAATGAAACAAATTCCCCGAATAGAAAAATGAGTTCCCTAAATAATGAAACGAGTTCCTCGAATGGAAAAATGAACTCTTTAAATAGACGAACAAGTTCACAAAATGGACAAATGGGTTCATAGAACAGGAGAACGAACTCTCGAAATGGGGAAACGGATTGGTGGAATGACGGAATAGATGCTCGAAATGGGAAAACGGATTGACAGAATGATGAAATGGGAGATGGAACTAACTGTTCAAAGTGAAAAAATAGTTGTTTGGGCATGGTCACCTCTCTACAAGTCCTGGCCACCCCTATGAGGACCTAGCCACCCCTGGACTAGGCCTAGTCACCCCTAAACTGCACCTAGCCGCCCCTTGACTGGGCCTGGCTTCCCCTCTAGGTGAAATATGAACAATTTTGACTCAAACAGATTGGAAAATGACTAAGACAGAGGGCGGGATCGCCCCTCTTGAGGTTGGGGTTGCCCTTGGAAAGGGCATGGTCTCCTCTGTCAACAGACTTGAACTTCACTTAGGAAAAATGACTATGGAAAAGGACAAAAACACTTCAAACAACAAGCAAAAGGCAAGACTGACTTGACTAGTAAGATATGCACTAGTTTTTCACATAAAAGATAGTTCAAACAACATAATCCTAAGATTAGTATGAGCGGTATGGTTGACACAGTCCTCTAATTAGGCTAAACAAGGAAATCTAGGGAGTCCTCGATATACGCTCGATACATGAGGCACAACTGTGAACACCAGCCCATCACAAGCGCAAGTCGGGAACCCCAGTGAGATACTAAAAGGCCTGGACCAACTCTTCACGTCTATCTAGGTATCACCCTAGCTTTGACGCTCTGCTAGGAACGACATGACTGGATTAGGGTATAGTTTTGGCTCTCCCCCCTTTATATACCCCATTGGTACACATGGTCGGGATCATCCCTTAAGGTGATGAAATCCTCAAGTAGGTCCCACTAAGAAGAGAATGCTAACCATTTTCGGCTACTCCCCAAGCTCACACGAAGTGCAAGGGGAAAGCTTGAACAATGTAACACCCCCTTGGGTAACACAAAGGACTTAAGTAAGCTATGATTTCTCTTCACCCAGGATTTCCAAATGGTGCAAGGGGATTAGATATGCCAATACCTTACTTACAAACACAACAAACAACATTTTGACTCCCCTACTTAGCCTATGTGCCTAATTAGTATGAAAATGAAAACAAATAGCTAACTAGAAATCTTGGTCCTTTCATCCTGCAACAAATTTGTTAGTAGTTTTTTACCACTATTCTTCTTCAAGTGTGAAATAATTGCACAAATGTTAGTAAAAATCCTCACAATCACCAACAACACAAGTTACGAGGTCAGTAGTAACCAAAACGATAGAAAACAATCTATAAAAACTTATTTAAAATGTTGTTTTTACCTTATAGAAGACTATGTCTAGGCCTAGCCACCCCTTTGTACATCCTGGCCTCCCCTTTGATCAAAACAGAGAACTAAACTATAGTTTTTGTCTCAGACAGGCATCCCTGTCAGGTCCTAGCCACCCCTCTGGTCAAAAAAGAGAGTTAAAGTGCAGTTTCTGTCTCAGACAGATGTGGTCGCCCCTCTGTGTCACCTGAGCCTGCAAAATGTCAAAAACAACAAACGTGAGAGTAAAAAGGACTCATTTGTGGGTCCCACCGGGCGTTCCAAAAATGTGTGCAAGTGTTTTTTACTTCTAAATATGCAAAACAAACTAAAAATCAATGTAAAGAACACAAGACCATCTAAATGATTAGCCTAAGTTAAGCACAAAAGAAAGATAAAAATGAGAGTGATTATACCTTTGCTTGTGTTGATCTCCTTGGTTGGCCCTTGATTGAAATTTGGTTGTGTGCTCCTTTGATGGTAAGGGGATGAAAAATTGATGCAAGAGGATGAGAACTAAACTAAGCATGCAATAATGGTGGAATGAAGGTAAGTATGCAAAATGGCTTGAACGCAAAGAAGTGTTTGATTATTTGAAAAATTGAGAGCATAAGTGTGCTAAAATGCCTAATGTAAATGAATGAATGAGAAAGGGGGGTATTTATAGAAGAAATTGAATTATCTAGATAATTCAACGGTTAGGATTGAGCCACCATGGCCAAGATGGAGGGCTATGGTGAGTTGAGGACTCACAAGCCCTCACATCTTGCCATGTGGAGGATGAAGTGTCCAAAGGACATGGTGAGATGGAAAGGGTACAAATGATGTGGAGGAAGGGCAAGTAATGTGGAAGAAGGACAAGTACTTTGAAAGTACCTTGGGAGGGGAGAAGATTTCCTCAAAAAGGAGCTTTTTGTCTCCAAGTGAATGAAAGTGACATATGAGGAATTTTAGTATTCCTCAAAAAATCTCCATGGGGAAGAGAGAATTGGTTGGAGAAATGAATGTGAATATTTAATTCACATGATTGAAGTAGATAAGGTGGTTGGAAGAATAAATATGAATTTTAAATTCATATGATAAACACCTTGTGGATAAGACAAGGTTCTTATGAGGGAGGCTGAAAAGTACCTTGTGGATAAAACAAGGTCCTTATAATAGAAGGTTCCTAACCCATGTGACTTGATGTGACCTTTCAATGATCACATGGGGAAGAGGAGAATCCTTAGAGGAATGAAAGGTGAAATTTAAATTTACATGGGGAAGAGGGTCTATGCCAAGTATGGAAAATGTGAAGGTTGACCAAAAAGGTATGCTAAATGTAGCAAGGGGATTGGATTAAGGTTGTGCAAATACATGATTAAGAAAATTAATGAGAGATTAGAAGCAAGTAGGAGAATATGGAGGATGTGACATTAATCCCGATTAAGGTGTGCACATCCTAATCATGGATTAATTAACTTAATCCATATTAGAAGAAGGTTATGGAGGATGTGACAAGGAGAGAGAAAAAGGAATAATTTAGAATTGATTTTATTCAAAAAGGTTAAATGACTAAATTAAATAAATTGATATGTTTATTTAGTTTAGAGAGGAAAAGGTGTAAGGTAAAGTATTTAATTGTTAAATTAAATACTTTAGGAACCTTAGGCAGAAGATGAAACATTAATTAAATAAATCATTTAATTAATATTGATGAAGTAGACGAATAAAGTAGACGAGTTTGACCATGTGAGAGTGGTCAAATTTGGATGTCTACAACTTCAATAAATAATGCATACACTAAACAATTTACATAACATTGAACAATACATAAACACTAGAATAACACAATGAATTGTCTTGTAGGTGATAATAGTTTCTTCAATAAAGACATAGTAACCCACATTAATATTAGAAATTAAAGACACTTATCTATAAATCATTGTTCTTCTTCCCCAACCGAGTGATTGGATCTTCAGAGAATGGAACTTCTAGGAACTCGCAATATCATCACACACATATTGCCAAACTCACTTTAAGGTAAAATAGAGATATATTTTTTATTGTATTCATTCAAAAATTCATGTATAGAAATGAACATCATATAGCTATATATTAATTCTCCTACACATTGGTTTCTCTAATCATGCCTATGATTCAACATCATGGAGTCCATACATTATTGTTGTTTAAATTTTTAACAAAAATCATACATACTAAGTCCAACTATAATTAATAAGAAGTTTGTTTCTTCATAAATAATAAAGAAATTCAAAAATTGAAGAAATATACTTTCAATAGGAGTCTTCTTCTTGCACAAATTTTTGTATCATTTATTGACCACATTGCAACATTTTCAATTGTTCCATAAAATATGGGACAAGTGTAATGAAAAAGGTATAATTTCCTATTACCATAATTTCTCCAAAACTACCTTTGTGATCATTCTAGGGCTGCACACATTCTAGGGCTACAAACATTTTGAGGCTTCTTATGAGATGTGAACATTTATTTCCATTTCCTTTTGTGAACCCCCAATCTATGTACCTGCAAAACAAAAGAGATTAAACACCCTAAGGTAGATATTGCAAGTATAAACAAGGATTCCCCATGAGATTCATTAACATAACTCAAATTAGGAAGAAAATGATGAAAAACACAATGAAATCACAAAAACAAGATCGAATCCTAATTAAGCAAGCAAACTCTTAATCCCATGGGGGAATTGGTGCCAATTTGATGTGAAAATTGGCCCTTTCCCAATCCCTATGATGAAATCTTGATGTGTTGAAGATGATGTTGATCCACTTTTGATGAAAAGATGAGAACTCCAAGCCAAATCTGCAAAAAGCCTAGCTAAGAATTCAAATGATGGATGAACATGGCTAAGTATTTTAGCATGGTAACTTTGCAATGTTTGTGGATGCTGAAATGAGGAGAGGAGCTCTTCATTTATAGAATTTCAAGATGGATGAAAGACCAAATTTGAGCAATGTGGGACTAACTTTCATCCAATGATATGGTGCCATTTGTCAAGCTATGAATGGATGATGGTTGTGCAATATTTGGGGTTTGTGCCAATAAATGCCAATATTTGAATTTCAAATTTGTTGAAATGACATGTAAGAGGGAAGGGAAAATGCAATAAATGCCACTTGGCTCAAGGCAAATGACATGTAAGAGGAAGTTATTGCCTTGTTGGATGTACATGTTGACTTGGAATTTTTAAATTCAAATTGAGAGAATATTCCAAAAGATGCCATGTGAGGGAAAATAGGGATTTAATAAATGAATTAAATCTATTTTCATGTGCAACTTGCATTATCTAGAGGATGTGACATGAGATTAGATTAAATTAATCAATGGTTAATTAATTTAACAGGAGATTAGATGATGTGATTTATTTGACTTGGATTTATGGGTTTATTTAAATCAAATAAGAGGGGAATGTGATAAGAGGCTAATTAAATAAATATTTTGATTTATTTAATTCAAGGGGATGATGTTAGATTAAATCAAATAAGGTTTTAATTTATTTAATTTAATAGATGGACTTTAGAGATTTAATCAAATAAATTGATTATTTAATTAAATAGGGATAATTAGATCATATAGGTTGATTTAATTAACAAAAGGAATTGACTTAATCAGATAAAATGATTTATTCAATTAAGAGATGAATATTGATGAATTTAATCAGATAGGGGAATTTGATTAAATGGTTAGACCGAGGGATGATGTAGGAAGAAATGATGTTAGTAAGTCAGGATCAGATGCACAATGTCAATCAGTATATTTTCAATGTCTACATTTTTTCCCTCTTTGAAGCAATGCACTCGTTGCGTTGGTTCAAAGAATAAACGATCTTGATCAGAGCCAAAAAAAATTTGATATTAAAACTTGCCCCACTGCTGCCTGGTGGGAGAGAATATGCCAACATAATGCCCCCTCGAGAGATCAGACGAAAATTTTGATTTTTTGGGTGATCTCGCGAAAAAATCTGACAAGGTGTCCAATAGGTCGAAAGGGGTCTGGGAGGCTAAAAACATGTTTAAACGCAATAAAATGATGAAAAACAAGCCTCAAATGGACAAAACCAGGTTTTGGGGTCCAAAACCCTAGCAAGACAACCAATTAGGGCTACAAAACCCTAATTTTTACGCTTAAAACGGGCCCAAGGGGTCACTTTCAAGTCATTTTCACACACCTCCGTAGCAAACCTTGAGATTCGAGCTTTGACCTCCTGACGATATGGCATAATGACAGCTTCCTCTGCACATTTTCAACCGAGTTTGAACCTACCAGCGGCCACCTGACATCGGTGCCCCGGTATGTGACCCTAACTAACACCTCATTTTTTCATTTTAGTGCATTTTTTACTTGTTTTAGGATGAGTTTGCCTCCAGTGGCGCTATTATAGTGCCACTTGGTGTTTAAAGTGCACCACTTTTTCCTTCTTTGCACTGTAACGATGTTGTTTAGCGTCGCAGTGGTGCTATTTGGAGTTTAAAAACTCCACCGCTGGGCTCGAGCTGGGCTCAAACTCGGCGGGCCAATTTTGGAAAAGTGCACCGCGGCGGTGCCCTTTTCACTAAAACAGCGACGCTAAGGGTTGAAGTGCACCGCGGCAGTGCCATTTGGTTAAATACCGGGTCCAGCGTCGCTGTTTGAGGAAACTCAAACTGTGACGCCTTCACAAACTACGCCGCTTGAAGCGAGTTTGAGACATTACATTAGGATTTTTGCAAAAAAATTTAACATGCTGACCTTCCTTGATGCAGGACGGTCCTAATGAGCTTTATTCTCCGGAGCATCGGTCGCAGGACTTGACGAGCATTCTGCGGGATTTGAGTGATCGAGACCAGGATCAGTTGGGTGCCGCAAGATTATGGCACATTGCGTACGCAGTGCCTATGCGCACACACTTTGGAATGTTGTCAGCACTGGCGGAGCAGTGGCACAGTGAGACGTCGTCATTTCATCTTCCCACTGGTGAGGCAACCGTCACACTAGAGGATGTCTGGCGCATACTAAGATTGCCCATTCATGGCTGCCGGGTGATTTATGATATGGAGGAGGGACGCGATTGTTGCACCTGAGTCCTTGCCATGCATGATATTATTTATTGTGAGGGGCAGATTGAGCTAGAGAGGTACAGAGTCATAGCACCTCCCTTCCACTGGGCCATTGCATCGATCATTTCTGGTTTGGTTGCCCTAGACCAACGAAGGTGGTACTTCAGTCCTGGATGGGGATACTACTGGGAGAGGATGGTTCGAGACAGGCCAGTTCGGTTTGCATGGGAGCCTATACTTTTGGCTTCACTCTACAGGGATTTGCACGAGTATGCATATGTGGATGGCAGAGCACTGGGAGTTGGAGTGACACTTTTGCATGTTTGGGCATGGGAGCACATTTCTGTGCTACGTCTATGAGTTGTTCTTGTTCCGATGGGGCCAGAGGATGCCCTGGTGGCACGATACAGAGGTGGTATGTCCTTCACACACACCGGAGAGCACAAGATCCCCTACTAGAGGTGGGTCATAGATGAGATGCTTGTGTTCACCTAGAGACCCTACCTCGGTCAGCCTGGATGAGCTAATGATGCAGCATAGCTCTTCTACTACCGGCAGAACAGATACATGCAGGGCCGAGATCACACCATGATAGAGAGGTACTTGCCTGGGCACGTACAACGTCAGTTTGGAGAGCCAGAGGATCGGCTAGATCATGACTATGTGGCCATCTTTAAATGTAGCATGACACAGGTGTCATGGGGCCCTGGTATTCCTATAGCGGAGGCGGTTGACATCTTTCGAGGGTTAGTGGCCCGACCATGGTCCTACAATCAGGGATTGGTAGATCCGGGCGAACACAGGCA
Organism: Sequoia sempervirens; assembly: GCA_007258455.2. Lineage (NCBI taxonomy): Eukaryota > Viridiplantae > Streptophyta > Pinopsida > Cupressales > Cupressaceae > Sequoia > Sequoia sempervirens. The sequence continues at coordinate 38,338,878 of VDFB02000002.1, forward strand.
TACAGGGATTGGTTCAGACCTCCCCTACGGTTGACCATTCCAGGCGAGGATCCAGAGGCAGGAGAGGACGAGGACAAGGGCGAGGACCGAGGATAGAGGTCCGATGGGATCCCCCATTAGTGCCCCCTATTCTGCTAGGTCAGGAGGATGTCCCCATGCAGGACCAGCAACAGGATCCACCAGTCCCTCCACCACGAGTTGAGGGTGAGGGTGAGGTTCACACACAGCCACAGGTAGAGCCAGCAGGACAGGCAGACGCATGGGATGCCTTGGTTTTGCAGTTACAGGCACAGGTACAGGCAGTGACACCTGAGAGGGACCAGGCATGGGCTGAGAGAGTAGCTCAGAGCAGAGAGAGATCAGGTTGTGCAACAGAGACAGGCTACGGAGCTACAGGCAGTGATAGAGCTAGGCTGTAGGTAGTAGATTGAGAGTATGACAGCCACCTCGTCCTCGCAGGGTACAGTGCCGGTTCGATCCTAAAGGGAGGCCATTCGAGAGATAGAGTACTACCGCCGGGCCTACCATGACCACGTACCTAGAGCAAACTGGGTTCCTGATTACTCAAAGCGAGCCAGCCAGAGACCACCAGAGGGTCATGACGACAGGGGTGAGGGCAGCATCCATAGAGATCGGGCATGATCCATGTTTTATGATGTACCTTTCTTGCTTTACAGGCTCATTTTTGATAGCCGGATGGGCATTTTGTACTGATTGACACATATGTACATTGAACCGGTTATTATTCTTTTGTACTATGACAGTTGATGATATGATATATGAGACAATTTTTGATGAGATGTACCGTGTACTTTTATTTATGTATGGATGGTTTATTTCTATATGCTTTGCAATGATGTTTTTATGGATGCAAAATAATGTTTATGTAATGATGCTATTTATATGATGATTTATTTTATGCAAATGTGATATGTGAAATGATTATGCAATGATGTATGGACAATGCTTATATATGAGATGCTTTATAGATGGATGTGATATGATGTGATGGTCATAATATGATACTAATGAAATGGTGTTAATGCTTAATGAAATGATTTTATGAGATGCTTTAGAATAACAAATGTTATTATCCTAAATGATGACATATGTGATGCGATGTTAATGCAAGGTGATATGCCTAATGAGTTAAATGTTTATATGCCTATTGCTTATGATTATGCAATAAATGATTATGAAATGATTGTGTAGATGTTTATGTGATGATTTAGATGGTAATATGAAATGGTTATGAATGTTATGTGATGCAATGCAATGGGTGAAATGTGATGACATGTATGCACCTATCTATGAATTTTTTTTATGATAACCTATTTATATGATGATTAAAATGCAATGCATGTGTTTCCTATATGATATGTTTATGCGATGTGCATGATTTCTATATGATATGCAATGTTTCAATGATTTGTGGATGTAGGAGTGATGATGATGATGGTGATGATGGTTGACTGTCATAGTACCCTTGTTAGCGTGATTAGCAAGAAGAGAAGAAGTCATTTCAACAAGACACGAGATGACACAGATGTAGATGATGATGATGAGGATGATGATTCACCGAGGAATTGGGATTTTCAACGGGATGAATTTTCTTATGTTTGATAACACACGTGGTATGATGCATCAAGGTATAGACAACCAGGATGGTGT
>VDFB02000002.1:38340648-38397360 GCA_007258455.2 Sequoia sempervirens
TCTAGTTTGAACAGGCATGAAAATGCAGAATTACTGGGTGGACTAAGATGAGACTAGACTCAATACAAGGATGTCCCAAATGATAGTTGGAAGATTGATTGGATTGGATGAAGGATTGATTGATCGTATGATGAGATCAGATAATTAGATAAGGTTTGATTTGGATTATTGGATAGGATTGATTGGATGATTGGATAGGATTGAGATTGGATAAGGATTCATCGGTAAAACACTTGATAAGATTAGATGATGGATCAGGATCGGTTGATGAAATGACTGACAAGATTAGATGATGGATGATGTAAGGGATTCTAAACCTAGTTTAGAAATCACCCTAGGTGACTTAAGGCATTGGTTGATCAGATTGAAGGAAAGATAGAGGATCATGACACTGAATCCACCTCAAGATGGAAATGGATTGATTGGGCTAAGGATGATGACTTACGACACTGAATCCACCTCAAGATAGAAGTGGATTGATTGGGCTGAAGACAATGACTGATGTGTAGGATAACGATCAGATTTGGACGCCTAGGTCAATTCGGATAATAACGTCTAAAACAAGGTTTAGGGAATTCGAATCGAGAAAATGATGATGAACGATGCAACCTAGAGATGCTCTAAGAGTTCCTATATGATGCAAGTGATGATTGAATGACCTAAAGAAAGTGCAAATAGACTAAATGGTAAATTACGAGTGATCGAAAGGAAATGAAAGTGTTTAGATCACAACAAACGACAAGGTTTTAGGTCCCCAACTGTTTCATTTTCTGGATTGAGCAGGGTTGCTTATTCAAGGGGTGAGGTCACCTGTTCCCAAGGCTTGGTCGCATGTTCTAAGGTCTTGGTCGCCTGTTCCTAGGTCTTAGTCGCCTGTTCCTAGGTCCTAGTCGCTTGACTAGTTTTTGGACTTGTTTAAATCAGAAACGAGGTCAAAAGAGTTATCAGAATGGGTAAACGAGCCTGACAAGAAGTTAAACAGATTTACTAGATGATTGAACAAGTTCCCCAAATGGTGAAACGAGATCCCTAAACAATGAAATGGATTCCCCGAACGGCAAAACGGGTTCCCTAAACAATGAAACGAGTTCCTCGGATGGAAAAATGAACTCTTTAAATAGACAAACAGGTTCACAGAATGGACGAATTGGTTCACAGAACAGGAGAACGAATTCTTGAAATAGGGAAATGGATTCGTGGAATGACGGAACAGATGCTCAGAATGGGAAAACAGATTGATGGAATGATGGAACAGGAGATGAAACTGACTGTTTAGAGTGCAAAAATAGTTGTTTGGGCGTGGTCGCCTCTCTACAAGTCCTAGCCACCCCTCTAAGGTCCTAGCCACCCTTGGACTAGGCCTGGTCACCCCTGAAATGGGCCTAGCCACCCCCTGACTAGGCCTAGCCACCCCTCTAGGTGAAAGATGAACAATTTTGACTCAAACAGATTGGAAAATGACTAAGACAGAGGGCGGGGTAACCCCTCTTGAGGTTGGGGTTGCCCCTGGAAAGGGTGTGGTCTCCTCTATCAACAAACCTGAACTTGACTTAGGCAAAATGACTATGGAAAAAGACAAAAAACACTTCAAACAACAAGAAAAAGGCAAGACCAACTTGACTAGTAAGATATGCATTGGTTTTTCACAGAAAAGATAGTTCAAACAACACAATCCTAAGATTAGTATGAGGGGTATGGCCGACACAGTCCTCTAAGTAGGCTAAACAAGGCGATCTAGGGAGTCCTCAATATATGCTTAGTATGTGAGGCACAACCGTGGACACCAGCCCATCACAAACATGAGTCGGGAACCCCATCAAGATACTAAAAGGCTCATACCAACTCTTCACGTCTATCTAGGTATCACCCTAGCTTCGACACTCTACTAGACACAACGTGATTAGATTGGGGTACAACTTTGGCTCTCCCCCCTTTATATACCCCGCCGGTATATGTGGTCGAGATCGTCCCTTGGGGTGATGAAATCCCCAAGCAGGTCCCACTAAGAAGAGAATGCTAACCATTTTCAGCTACTCTCCAAGCTCACACGAAGTGCAAGGGGAAAGCTTGAATGATGTAACACCCCCTTGGGTAACACAAAGGACTTAAGTAAGCTACGATTTATCTTCACCCAGGATCGCTAAATGGCGCAAGGGGATTGGATACGTCAATACCTTACTTACAAACACAACAAACAATTTTTTGACTCCCCTACTTAGCCTATGTGCCTAATTAGTATGAAAATGAAAACAAACAGCTAACTAGAAATCTTGGTCCTTTCGTCCTGCAACAAATGTGTTAGTAGTTTTTTACCACTGTTCTTCGTCAAGCTTGAAATAACTGCACAAACGTTAGTAAAAATCCTCACAATCACCAACAACACAAGTTATGGGGTCAGTAATAACCAAAATGATAGAAAATAATCTATAAAAACTGATTTAAAATGTTTTTTTTTTTTTTGTAACCATAGAGGTATCCCCGCGACTCAGTCCAACACCCAACCAACCTTGCCTTGGGCTTACTTTAATGCCAAGTTGGGGTCTGGAAGGGGTGAGCTGAGGCGAGACTAGTCCTTTAGGGATGAAACCAGCCGCCCGCAAGCCATTCGCATCGGGCGAATCCGAACCTCTTAAAATGTTTTTTTTAGCTTACAGAAGACTCTGTCTAGGCCTGGCCTCCCCTCTATAGGTCCTGGCCACCCCTCTAATAAAAACAAAGAGCTAAACTATAGTTTTTGTCTTAGACAGGTGTCCCTGTTAGGTCTTGGCTACCCCTCTAGTCAAAATAGAGAGTTAAAGTGCAGTTTTTGTCTCAGGCAGGTGCCTCTGTCAAGTCCTGGCCACCCCTTTATAGGTGTTGGTCGCCCCTCTGTAGGTCTTGGTCATCTATTTGAGGGCTTGGTCACCCCTCTGTGTCACCTGAGACTAGAAAATGTTAAAAAACAACAAACGTGAGAGTAAAAAGGACCCATTTGTGGGTCCCACCGGGCATGCCAGAAATGTGTGCAAGTGCTTTTTACTTCTAAATATGCAAAACAAACTAAAATGCAATGTAAATAACACAATACCATCTCAATTATTAGCCTAAGTTAAGCACAAAATAAAGATAAAAATGAGAGTGATTATACCTTTGCTTGTGTTGATCTCCTTGGTTGGCCCTTGATTGAAATTTGGTTGTGTGCTCCTTTGATGGCAAGGTCATGAAAAATGGATGCAAGAGTATGAGAACTAAACTAAGTATGCAATAATGGTGGAATGAAGGTAAGTATGCAAAATGGCTTGAATGCAAATAAGTGCTTGATGATTTGAAAACTTGAGAGCATAAGTGTGCTAAAATTCCTAATGTAAATTAATGAATGAGAAAAGGGGGTATTTATAGAAGAAATTGAATTATCTAGATAATTCAATGGTTAGGATTGAGCCACCATGGCCAAGATGGAGGGCTATGGTGAGTTGAGGACTCACAAGCCCTCACATCTTGCCATGTGGAGGATGAAGTGTCCAAAGGACATGGTGAGATGGAAAGGGTACAAATGATGTGGAGGAAGGGCAAGTAATGTGGAAGAAGTACAAGTACTTTGAAAGTACCTTGGGAGGGGAGAATATTTCCTCAAAAAGGAGTTTTTTGTCTCCAAGTGAGAATGAAAGTGACATATGAGAAATTTTAGTATTCTTCAAAAAATATCCATGTGGAAGAGAGAATTGGTTGGAGAAATAAATGTGAATATTTAATTCACATGATTGAAATGAATAAGGTGGATGGGAGAATAAATATGAATTAAATTCATATGATAAACACCTTGTGGATAAGACAAGGTTCTTATGAGGGAGGCTGAAAAGTACCTTGTGGATAAAACAAGGTCCTTATAATAGAAGGTTCTTAACCCATGTGACTTGATGTGACCTTTCAATGATCACATGGGGAAGAGGAGAATCCTTGGAGGAATAAAAGGTGAATTTTAAATTTACATGGGGAAGAGGGTCTATGCCAAGTATGGAAAATGTGAAGGTTGACCAAAAAGGTATGCTAAATGTAGCAAGGGGATTAAATTAAGGTTGTTCAAATACATGATTAAGAAAATTAATGAGAAATTAGAAGCAAGTAGGAGAATATGGAGGATGTGACATTAATCTCAATTAAGGTGTGCACATCCTAATCATGGATTAATTAACTTAATCCAGATTAGAAGAAGGTTATGGAGGATGTGACAAGGAGAGAGAAAAATGAAGAATTTAGAATTGATTTTACTCAAAAAGATTAAATGACTAAATTAAATAAATTGATATGTTTATTTAATTTAGAGAGGAAAAGGTGTAAGGTAAAGTATTTAATTGTTAAATTAAATACTTTAGGAACCTTAGGTAGAAGGTGAAATATTAATTAAATAAATCGTTTAATTAATATTGATGAAATAGACGAATAAAGTAGACAAGTTTGAGCATGTGAGAGTTGTCAAATTTGGATGTCTACAACTTCAATAAATAATTAATACACTAAATAATTTACATAACATTGAACAATACATAAACACTAGAATAACACAATGAATTGTCTTGTAGGTGATAATAGTTTCTTCAATAAAGACATAGTAACCCACGTTAATATCAGAAATTAAAGAAACTTATCTATAAATCATTGTTCTTCTTCCCCAACTGAGTGACTGATTCTTCAGAGAATGGAACTTCTAGGAACTCGCAATATCATCACACACATATTTCCAAACTCACTTTAAGGTAAAATAGAGATATATTTCTTATTGTATTCATTCAAAAATTCATCTATAGAAATGAACATCATATAGCTATATATTAATTCTCCTACACATTGGTTTCTCTAATCATGCCTATGATTCAACATCATGGAGTCCATACATGATTTTTGTTTAAATTTTTTAACAAAAATCATACATACTAAGTCCAACTATAATTAATAAGTTTGTTTCTTCATAAATAATAAAGAAATTCAAAAATTGAAGAAATATACTTTCAATAGGAGTCTTCTTCTTGCACAAATTTTTGTATCATTCATTGACCACATTGTAACATTTTCAATTGTTCCATAAAATATGGGACAAGTGTAATGAAAAAGGTATAATTTCCTATTACCATAATTTCTCCAAAACTACCTTTGTGATCATTCTAGGGCTGCACACATTCTAGGGCTACAAACATTTTGAGGCTTCTTATGAGATGTGAACATTTATTTCCATTTCCTTTGGAGTTGGATCAACTTCTATTACTCTTATTTTATCAAAAATGGATCTTTTTCACCAAGATATATCAACATTGGAATCCTTTTCGACATAAAATAGAAAAATATAAATACAAACATCATTATTAATTTAGATGGCCAATAATTTATCATGTAATCATATTATAATAGTATTACAATGTATTTAGGTAATAAAGGAAGGTACTTTATTCAAAATATGATGAGGCCAATATCCACCTCTTCACTCCCCCAAACCTAAGGTTATCTAGATCCTCATACTTATTAATGTGTGGTCCCCCCATTTCTAGTTTATTTGCCTCTCTTTTCTTACCATCTTATTCAAATTTCTAGTTATTATCATAAACTAAATGTATAGAGCGATTCATTTTTTAGGATCAATGATAAATCCCTTGCCACCTTCTACCTTATTATGCCACATATAAAATTCCCATTCAAATTGTTCATTATTAGCACATGTGAAGATAAGAAAAAAAAAAAGGATGAAAATATAAACATTCTAAAGAAATGATGGAACCTTTTACCTTGTTTATCCTTTTCTCCTTTGATTGAGAAGAAGTAGAGCACACTCAATGCTCCACTTGATTTTCTCTTTATGATGTGTTAATTGTGTAATGTGATTGCTTAATAAACCAACAACATGATTAATATGGATAGACCAAGAAAATGATAGCATAAGGATATGATGAAGGTGGATGGTTATAAAATGGGACAACATATAGTTAAAATATGAAGAGATCCATGAGGAAAACAAATGGCCAATAGAAATTTTCTAATGGATGACTAGGATTTGAAGAAGATAAAGACATGGATTGAAGGCTTATTCTTGTGACAAGTGTCACAAGAGGAATATATATGGAAGAGGTGGGTGTGCTCACACATGTGTGAGCACACCATATGTAAGAAATAGGGTGGATTGTGAAAGGGACAAGTGAAATAAGTAGGGTGGATAATTTATGATATGTGTAAGATGTAGGGTGGCTACAAATGTGTACGGAGATTGCTCACACGTGTGAGAAAGGAGTAGGGTAGGTAAGAATTCTCACACATGTGGGATCATGAGGGAGGTAGTGACACTAGTTGAGTGATGTTAATTTTATATTTTTATCCATCTAGATGGATTTAATGACTAGGATTAAATAGAAAAGGATTGAGGATAATATGGATTTAAATATTAGAAGAAATATTAATGAAGATTAATTAGCCTAAACTAATTAATTAAGTAGGGATTAGTTATTTGGTTTACTTGGAGGATTTGGTGGATAGGGTTAGACTTAATTATATAAATTTAAGTAAGGGTGAGGGATAAAGGTAAAAGATGAATTAATTAATTAATGATTATTTATTTAGTTAATGGCTAAGATGTAGGGTGAAGCTAAATATGGTTGGGTATGGAAAAATTTAGGTGTCTACAACATGCATTGGGGATATTAGTTGAAGTAGTAGGGGGTCTAAACCTCATGCCAATCTATCTCTCCCTAGTTGATGTGTCATTTATGCTATTGTCTTAGCCCATCAAAAGGACCACATAATATTACCTAGATAAATGATTTCTCATCTGTTTAGCTGTATAGGTAAATAATTGTACCTTTCTTTATAGACTACAAAACTAGCTTTAGGCAACAAGGGAATGACATTTTGTAAGGCTTGATAACACTACTTTAATTCTTTGGTGTATTGTTTTGTTATCATAGAATATTGGACTATTTTTTAAAATTAATCTTGAAATTCTTGTGGTTTATGATAATGATGTCTCATAAAAAATCTAATAGTTTTTTTTTTCTTGATTATACTCTTGTCCTATCTTTCCAAACCATTTGATTGTTTACGATAGAGATAAAAAGAACTTAATTGCACTTCCCCCAAAAAAATATTGATAAAGAAATATATGTGTTCTTCAACCAACAAATTGTGTTTAAAAATTTACATAATAAATTATGTTGTTTTGAAACAATAATCTTGTAAGCTTCTATAAATTCTTTATCATTAGGGTCATATGATAAATACTAGGAAATTATTAATAATTTCCACCTTAGAAGTTGTTCATTCCAAAACATATTATACATATGTGAGGGTTTCTTACATGTAATAAGAACTTCTCCTATCTTGCAATATTTTCTTTTGGTTTCATCTAAATGATCATATTTGTACTACAAATTTACCAAATCTTCTTGTATGTTTTTTTATTTTTCTAGAAAAAATTCTTAGAAACCTTCATCTTGAGTCTACCCCATTGATGGGGCAGTGGGCCTAGCTCGATTGGCTAAAACATCATGTTGTAGGCAAGAGATCACAAGGTCTAGTCTCCCCACCATCCCTGTGGTACTGGAGGGTGTGTCGCGCCAGTTCCAATGGTCACGTGAAAAAAGTTTACTAGACATTGTGCACTGCAATTTATATGGGGGACAGATACCCAACCGATTCCTACAGTCTAAAAAAAATTCTACCCCATTGATATTTCTTGTGGTTTATTTGTACTTGTTCCTATAAATAAAAAATATTCTTTATCTTTTATACTAATAATGTTTTCAATTTTTCCATTTCTTGTCATTTCTAATTAAGAAAATGCCTGATCTCCTTTATGGCTTACTCCATTTGTTGCATTTCATTTTGCATCACACATTCATTATCTTATAGGGTCATCATAGAATCCTTTCTTTGGTTGGGCTCCACTACAAAAGAATATCAAATTCTTCTACACTTCTGAGTATAGTTTCTTCCTCCAAAATTGGGTTACTTTCTTGTGAAAGTGGTTTAATGATAGGTGACTCATGCAATTATAAAGGACTTCTAGTGGAAGTATCTTCTAGAGAAAGAGTTGCATCCTCTAGAGTTGTCTCTACCAGGTTCTCTTGGGCTAGAATTTTTGGAGTTGTATAAAATTCCATTTGAGCATCTATTGATGGAGTGTGTTGTGTTTCTTGCGTTAGGGTGGTTACATGAGTGATGCCATAGGCTGATTTAGTTACTCATTTTTTTGCTCCTTCGAAGAGGAAGGGGACTTTGCACTCTTGGTTTAGTTATTTTCTCCCTTGTAGTGGTGTCTCTATTTCCTCATCTTCATCTAAAGCAATAAACACTTTATTTTTTTATTGAAAATTACGCTTATGCACACTAGTGTCCAAATTTGAAGATTCTAAAGTCTTTGCTAATTTATTTGGTGGTATTCCCTTAGTTGATGGTTGGGATAAACCCTCAAGATATTTGTGCACATTTGGAGAAACCTGAATCTCCAAAAAAAAAAATTCTTTTGAAGAAATAAATATTGAATGAGAAACTCCAAATGCTTCTCCCACTTCTTGATTTTTCCTTTTATTCTCAACATTTTACAAAAACTTCACCCATTTCCTATCAGTTTTATAATTTTTCAACAAAAAAATGTTTACACAAAAATGTAATAAGGCCATGGTGTTTCAAAGGCCCATTTCCCTTATTATATCTTTATATCATAATCTTTAAAGATTCAAAAAAATAGGTAGTTAGGTTCATTTTTAATGTAGGATTTTCAACCCCGTGGCATAGGTGGGTAAGTATTCAAAATGTTGGCCCCACTACTATACTAAATTGACCTTCACAAGTGAATTTATTTATTATCCATACCACTATAGACCTCCAAGGCTCATATATTGTGTCTTTATTGATTCTATTATTATTCTCCTTCTTTCCTACTATGAGCTAGGGAAGGGCTTCTCCCTCATAATTTATCTATCATTTCTTGGTATGTTATATATTTTTGATGATAAGGGTCAATACCCTTAGTGAAAGTTTTAGAAAATTGATAAATAGTTTGATACTTACCTTAATTTTTCATTCACAAACCATGGAATGGATTTTTGAGAAGTTTTAGATGAATTTGTTTACCAAGCCTCTATTGTATCCTTCAAATTTATGTAGAAAGTTTATCCAACCTGCTACTTGGAATAAGTCGATTAATGTCTGATATGTCCTTTTAACTCTCATAGTTGCCTACTGGATTGATTATGGTGAAGAAAGGGGTAAGTGAATAGAAATGGAAGACCAAAACATGGTCTTAATCGACCACTTTCTTTTTGAAATCAATAAAAACTAATATTGGATGAGAAATTGAAGATACTTATGATCAAAATTTGAAGATGTGAAAATAACATGTCTTAGTGCTCTAAATATACTTTCTAAACTACTAATTTCTTTTAAAATGATGAATATTAAGAGGTTCAAATAGGCGAAGTACACAAATTGCTCATGTTTTTGTCAAAAAAAATAACATACTGTTTGGTGTGATCCCCCTAAAATATTAAACTTTTTTTAGTATTTCAAAAATCACTTCAATGAGAAATTAGATAACACTATATAATTTATACTTGATTTTTTTACTATTTTTAATGAATGTGTGATTTTTTACTAATTTTCAAAGTGGACACATCCCGAGAAATGAAAAACTAAGCATGACACCCCTAATGTTTTTGGAAACTAATCAATTTTTTTTTTTAATGTGTATAGAATAGATTCTAGTTTTATTTTATTTTTCTTTTTTTTTTTGGTCGGTAACACAAAATTTTATATTACTTGAAAATAAAAATTACATCCAATTTAGTTTTGATACCTCCCAAAAACAAAATTTCTAGAAGAAAGAGGATAAGCACCTAAACATGCAACTACCACACTCCAAAAACTTTAACCACTGTATCTGTTAACAGTGCAAAAAAACCACCTCCTACAATCTACGAACTTTCCCCAAACCGTACTACCATAAACAAGAAAACCTACCAACCCGAGACCCCAAATACATCAATTCACTAACAATGGTAGAGATTCAAACAAAAAAGAAGCAAAAAAGATCACATAGGATCTTTTTAGTCATGAGCACTACCCGAGCTCGACGGTCCATCACCCAACTTTTTCATTTGTTTCTTTTTTTGGTACCTGCTTCTCTTCTTCGACCGACGTTTCCTTTGGCTCTTCACTTTCACCACCTTGCCTTCCGCTTCCATTTTGGCCTTCTCAATAAACTCTTCAACCTCCATGAGCTCAATAAAAAGCTTGAGCGCCTTCCATCCCAGTCTGGCTTCTTCCCGGCACCTAGATTTGAAGTTTCCTTTTGGCCATTGAATGAATGGCTTAATTTTGGTGCGCCCATAGAGTAACTCCGTCTCTTCATCAATAATTCCTTCAAAAATATCTAGGCCAACCCCTTGTATCACCCATTCAAAGATAGAATCCATGTCCACCAGAAAGTCCTCGTGAACAATTTTCTGCATCACTTTATGCACCAATTCCATAGATTCTCCTAAGTCGAGACCCCACTCTGCAATCAAGGAGTACACATCTAGGTTTGTTCTAAGTCTGTGTCTCAGAGCACCAAAATCCCTACCTATGATCATTCTTACACACTACACAAGTCGATCATCTTCAATGAGGAATAAACCCCCTAATCTCTTCACCGATGCTTCACCAAAAAGCAGACTCAATTTCCTTCGAGATTGAAAAGTAAAATTGGCCTCCATTTTCTTCTTAGAGAACACTGCCTTCGCCACCAAAAAATTGCTGCCAGAAATTTTTGTCTCTTTGAAATGCGAGGAAATCATCATTTCCTCAGCTTTAAAACTAACTCTTACCACCCACTTTGAATTAAATGCTACCGGTACTGCAAGGCCGCCGCTCGGCTTCTCCATCTCTTGCTAGTCTTGTCTAAATGTTGGCCCCTAGCTACCCCTTTGTGCATTCAATACAATGTACTCCTCCGTTATGTCACCAAAACTCTGCTAACCTTACATCTCTAAAATATTCAAATTTGAAGTCACCCACCTCGCTAAAAGATAGCGCCTATTTAGATAGCACATTTGCTTCAACATTTCCACCACATCTAATATGACTCACCAAAAAATTTTCCAAAGTGGCTAGTTCTCTAATTTTTTGAACCACAAATTGGAGGTGCCATGCATGAATTGATCCATTTATCACCGCTTGCACAACTATCATTGAGTCCCCTTCTAAGTGGACCTTTTTGGAACCTAAATTTTTCCCACTTAATTGCCAATAGGGCTGCTAGAGCTTCTGTCGTATTATTCATTCCTTCCAACAATTGCTTTGCTCCTAACGCTACCACATCATCGTTCCAATCCCGAATGATAAATCATTCCCCTGAAGGGCTAGGTTTTCCCTTTGATGCCCTATCAAAGTTTATCTTCCACCATCATTTTGAAGGTATTTCCTATCAAACCGTCTTACAACGCTTCTTAGTTGGATTTACCCAACCCGGCCCCTTAATGGGCCGAAAATGAATACCCAACCAATATTCTCAGATTCACTTATCCTCTGAGGTAAAAGGAATTTTTGAATTAAAATGGAGTGAAGTTGTTGCCCCCACTACTTCCTCAATTGCATGGTTTATTCTCCATTTTAACCTATCCAAACTCTTTCTTTTATTTGAAAAAATTCTTCTATTTCTTTCCTTCCAAATCTCCCAGACCACCAGGGAAGGAATAACCTTCTAGATACATGAAATAACCAACTTTCTTCTTGGGAGTAGCCAGCTTTCAAAAACCTTCTTTAGCATGTCTGGGGTTGGAATTTTCCACCCCAAGGATCTCCTTAACATTTCCCAACATTCTACTGCTAAGTTACAATGCACAAGGAGATGGTCACTTGTTTCCTCAGCCCTTGAACACATTACGCATTTGGTAGGACCACAAAAGCCTAAACACTTTCTTCATTCTCCTATGAGGATATGACCTTGAATTTCCAACCATGAAAAGGAACCTACTTTAGGGAGACATTCTTTCCCCCAACACAATTCCACTGGCCAATTTTCACTTCCAGCTTCTGCATCTAAGAATTGGTAACCTAATTTCATCGAGTATTTTCCATCACCGACACCACACCAAATCACCTTATCCTCCTTATTTGACCTCATAAATTTTATGCTTCAAAAAATTTCATGCATAAGGGCCTTTTGTCTGTTAGATAGCTCAACCTCTTGAAGAGACTTCCACACCCATTCGCCCCCTACCACATCTGCTTTAAACTCCAAGTAATCACAAACTTTTTCTCCCCAATGCTGAGAGAACCAAAGCCTTAAATCCTACAAATCTTCATTTTCCTTTAAAGCTAGAAAGCCCTACCATGAGTCCTCCCAAAACTTTGCTTTGATTACATTCCCTACCCGCCAAGTAATGTGATCTACAATAACTTCTCAGCAAGAGATCACAAAATTCCAGATAGCTGAACCTTAAGGGGGATTCCGCATAGTGAAGATTCTAGTATTTTCCATCGAATCCAAGTATTTCACCCTTAAGATCCTCACCCATAACTGAGAAGGCTAAGAGTAAATATTCCAAACCAACTTGGCTCCTAAAGCTTCATTCATGAGACCCCAATCTCTTAACCTTGCACCACCTTTCCCTTCCGCCATGCAATTTTTTTCCTAGGATAGTAGAGGAATTTTATCCTTGTCCAATGCCCCATTCCAAAAGAATTTCCTCATCCCCTACCCTACTACCATGACAATTTTTTAAGGAATTTTAAGGCACATCATAGAGAAAATAGGGATGGCTGAGATTACAAATTTCAACATTAGAATTCTTCTTGCCGAGGTCAATCACCTGCTTTTCCAACCATCCATACACTTTAGACAACAATCAACTAAGTCCTTCCAAATCAACGCCTTACTTGCCCCTCCAAAAAGAGGAATGCCCAAGTATTTTCCAGGAAGTGATCCCATCTTCATTCCTAGAATAGAGCAGATTTCTCTTTGCTTCTAACAACAGGTATTGAAAAAGAAAATCTCATATTTTCTCTAGTTTATACATTGCCCAAACACCTTACTGTACTTATCCAGAGTAGATTTCATAATTCTTGCCTCTCTAAAGGAAGCTTCACCCATAAGGAGAGTGTCATCCGCAAACTAGAGATGAGATAACGAAGCTAAGCCATCAACAACGCAAACCCTTTTCCAAAGCCCTTCCACTCTCTTTTTAGAGATCAGTCTTCCCAACGCTTCAACCAAAATTATGAATAAGAAAGGGGAAATAGGATCTCCCTGCCTAAGTCCCTTGTCTGAGGTAAAAAAACCTTGAGGACTTCCATTACGAAGAACTGAAAATTGGGGGGTATTTATACAATTAGCCACCCACTTTAACCACATCTCATTAAAACCAAAATTTTTGAGGACTTTTAGGAGAAATCTTCTATTTACTTCATCATAAGCTTTCCTAATATCTAACTTCACAAGCATTTTTTCTAACATAGCAAGCCGAATGGAATGGATAACTTCATGGGTACTAATAATACCTTCATAAATGGACCTATTTGGAGAAAAACCACTTTGCTCTGGGGAAATAACCATATCAAGGACACATTTTAACCTATTATCCATCACTTTCGAAATCACCTTGTACACTGTGTTACAAAGTGAAATGAGTCTAAAATACAAAAGAGATACAGTTTCATCTTTCTTTGGGACTAGGGCAATAAAAGTATTATTAAAGTCCTTAAAAAAAAAACCTTCCACCCTAGATTCCTCAACCACCTCCCATAGCTCTAGAGCTATAACATCCCACATCTGTTGAAAGAAAAGAGCTGGGAATCCATCCGAGCCTACTGCCTTGTCCCCACCTATACTGAAAAGAGTAGATTTTACTTCTTCTAAAGTAACTTCCTTTGTGAGAGCAGCATTTCGGAGATCAAAAACACAACTGGGTACATTATCCAAAATCTCATTCTCCTGTGAAACATCTACCTCACTATTGTTAAAAGCTTCAGAGAAAAAATGCACCGCTTCCTTGCAGATAGCATCCTTTTCAGTGAAGGTGATTCCATTTTTATACTGTATTGAGAAAAATTTTATTGAAAGATCTCCTAGCTTTTACTGCATTGTGAAAAAACTTTGTATTTTGGCCCCCCTCCTTTAGCCAGGTCTCCATTAACTTTTGTCTCCAAAAAAAATCTTCACAGGATAACACCTCTGCATATTGCTTGTTCAGCCTTTTTTCCAGATGAAAATCATCCTCACTCAAACCTTCCTCAATGACCTTAGAGTGTAGCTTCCCCAGCTCTTGTTCTAGATTAAATTTCTCTGAGAAAATATTCTTGAAAACTTCTTTATTCCATTTCTTCAACTGCTCCTTTACGTATTGCAATTTTTTAAGGAAGATAAAAACTTTATTACCCCTCCTTACTGGCACATTTACCCACCAATCAACTACAATCTCTAAGAATCCTTCATGTCTTAACCAACTTTTTTCAAACTTGAAAGGGAAATGGTCAGGGGCTTCCTCCTCTTGGATTCTCATAGTGATTGGATAATGATCAGATCCTGCAATTGGGATAATCTCCACCTGAAAGGACCATTGGAAGGTTGCCCAGTCCCCAGCCAAAAAAACCTTTCAAGATTCTTAGCTATGTTTAGAAAACCAGACCGATGATTTGTCCATGTGAAATCTACATTTTTGAATTGAATCTCAAAGAGACCATTATTAGTGACAAATTCACTAAAATCCTTCTGTTTTTTATTTAACCAGCCTAGGCCCCCTTTCTTGTCCGATGGCTTTAGAATTGCATTAAAATCCCCACCCAAAAGGAAAAGATTCTCATTATTGGCTGTCAAAACCTTTGACAACTCAACCAAAATTCTTCTCATTTCTACCATGTTATTTGGACCATACACATTTAACAAAAAGAAACTAGAGAGAGTGTTGCCCGATTTTTACCTACGGGCTCAATTAGGCAGGGGTCTAATTTTTCAAGTATTTAGGGGGGGCCAAATGAATTGACTTTTTCCTTAGGTCGCCAAGACATCTGTTGTTGGCGTGAGGTCTTTCCGATTAACTACAATCTCACCGAGAGAATGGAGCTTTTGGCGTAATATTGGTGTCGACGGGAGGTCTGGCCGATAAATGGAGCTCTCGCCGAAAGTTTTTGGGCTCACTGAAAGGTCTTGCCGACAAGTGGTGGTCTCCCCAAAAGAAGGTTTTAGCTCGCCGAGAGATGAAGGCTTCGACATGAAGTCTCGGAGACCGTTGGTGGTCTCGCTGAAGCGGTCGGCGTCAGGGAGAAGTCCTGTCGAAAGGGTAGGGTCTCGGCAAAGGGAGGTGTCATTGGCATGAGGTCTTGCCAACCCAATGAGGTCTCATCAAAACGGGATGCCTTCAGTGTAGGGGGGCTTCGGTATAACGTCTTGCCAATTGTTGAAGTCTCGGCAATAGGAGCTCGGCGAAAGGTCTTGTCGACCAAGTGATGTCTCCCTGACAAGAAAGGAGGTCTCGGCGAAGGACAGGAGCTCAGCGAAAGGTCTCACCGACCGAGCAAAGTCTCTCCAACTGAAATGAGCTCAGGGAGAATGGAGGAGTTCGCTATGAAGTCCTGCCGACCTGGTGATGTCTTGCCAATAGCGATAGGTCCACTGTAGACTTCGGCGAGAACTCTTGCCTAATGCGGATGGTCTGGGAAATGAAATGGCGATATCGGTAGGACTTCTGAGGACTCGCCATGATGTTTGGTCAATAGCGATGGTCTGGGTGACAATGTTGGATATCAATAGGACTCTAGCCGCTCGCTATGAACTCTTGTCAACCGTCGTGTGTTATGCTGATAACTATTATGAGGTGTACTCGCATCAGGGAGACACGATTAGTGTCTCACCGACATGCGATTTTATCTGAGGGAGCTTTGACCACCCGAGAATCTTACGTGGAGTGTGTTCACCCAATCAGGGAGAACTAGGGGCGAACCATTGACTGCTGGACTATTGTGACCGCCCCTGTGGAAGATCAACGGAATGCAAGCGATGTAGATCTGCTCTGTGATCAAAGCCATGGGTCAGCTTGGTGAAACAACGGTGCTCGAATCTAACAAAAAGGGTGGATGTTGCTTCTCGAAGATGGTCAACTTGAGGAAAAATCTGAAACAGGAGGAAGGCCGAGGGGGAAGAAGTCGCTAGTCTCAGGGATAGCTGGGATGCCGACTAGCAGGAGTGGATCGACATTTATGATAGCACTCATAATCATTCAAAGCGGCTTTGAGGAAGTTCGACATGGACACGGAGGTCTAAAGTAAATGTTGTGGTTGCAAAAGATCTGAAGATTTCTCCTGAGGGTGATCCTTCACACCGACATGGACAACAGGGATACATGTTTAATGCAGCATTAACTTCATTAAAATATCTAGGGTTGGATCTTTCTGGAGGGGATATTTTTGTAAGCCCTAGGGGCTGGGATTTTTGTATATAGGGCATTTTTTTCCTCTTTGTAAGGAGTTAAGATTATGCATTCTGAAGAGTTACTGATTTTTAACAATCCTTTCTCAGCTAATGTTTGTTGTGTAACTCTTTTTTGGAATTTGGAATACAAAGATTACCTTGAAGATCAGTGTTATTTTTTTTTTATGCTACCTTCATTCTTCTTTCATATTATGCAATTTTCTGAACTGTGCTTATTATATTTGCATTTAAGTTTCAAGAGTTGTAAAATTTGTCTTTCCTTCTGAACATACATATGCAAATTAAGCCCCTTTTCATAAATTATGCATAAGTTTCATAAGATTTATGTTGGGTAGATGAAATAACTATCATCCTTTTTCCAGTGAATGTTCATCTTTTAATTCATGATTCATGTCAGTTCGGTGTATCACCATAGGATTTAGTTTTCATTTGCATGCACTCCTCCCTTTTCCTTACAAAGATCAGTAGTTAGGTGATAACACAAAGGAAGTCGGCCTTCTCCGGAGGTTGACCTTTGTTTACAAGTAACCCAAAGCTTTAGAGGTCTTCCCATGTTACACTGGATTGTTGAATTTCACATTCAACAGGGTGCAAAATCCAAGTGCTAACAGTTCTGGCATGCCCGGTGGGACCAGTTCCACATTATATTGTTGGTTTGGTATGCAACCAGCAAGTTTCAGACTTTGCAGAAGTCATTTTTTTTGCATACTTGGCGACTCCATAAAGAGAAAGAGCTCAGAATCAGTTCTTTTATAGTTTATGAGAAGAGTTCAGACTAGGAGCAGCTTAGTTCCTTTTGAATATTTGCAGTTGTCACCACCCAGAAGACAAGGCAAAGCAACAAAAAGGGCACCTCCTTCTAAGAGAGTACAGTCTACACCACCTGGTGTTAGACCAAAAGTTGTGTTTTCACCATCAAGAAGGAGAGGAAGACCATCTAAAAAAAAAATTAAGAATCGTTCAGCCTCACCTAGCCTTAGAACAAAAAGGTCTCCTTTAAGCAGTTCAATTGCTTTTACTAGTTATATATTTTCAAGTTTTGTTGTTGCAGCCATTTCATCAACTATGGTTTTTACAAATCCAAATCCACCTCTAATGGCTGCTCCCAGAAATTAGCCTTTTGTGCCATTTAATGGAGGTAGTCCATTAAATTTGACACAGCACAATGACATTCCAATGGCAGCTTTGAAAAGTTTGCCAACTTTCACTGGGGAAGATCAGACTACTCTGATTGAACATATACGAGATGTTGCTTCCTTATGTGGTGTGCATCATATCACACAAGAAGACGTAGCTGTAAGACTACTTGCAACATCATTCAAAGGAAGAGCATTACAGTGGTTTAGGAGTCTTGGAGTGGGTTCAGTTGCCACTTGGGATGAGTTGGGTGACAAATTACATAGGCAGTTTCAGGATAGGTCTGATAATCTGTCTTTGTTGGAGCAATTAACTACACTTAGGAGGGATCCTCAGGAGCAAATGAATTATTTCAATTTCAGATTTCAAAGAACCTAGGATAGAATTCCTACAACAGTGAGACCACCTCCGGAATATGCATTTTTGTACTTTTTGAAGACCCTTAACAGCGATATAGCTGTTATGATACAATCAATGGGGGGTGTTTCTCTACCAGATGCATTTGAAGTAGTGATCAGAGCTGAAAACAGCCTAATACAAGCTGGTAAACTTGCTCCTAGGCCACCAATGCCCATATTTCCAGATATTCATTTGAATATCCCTTTTCAAATACCACCTTTTGCACCCTTGCCACCTGTTCCAGCTATTGTAACACAAGAAGCTACTGCTCCAAGATCTTCAAGTGAGTTACAGGAGATCAAAAGTTTATTACAGACTTTTGGTAATAAGCTTGTGAGCTTGGAAAAGCAACAAGCATATAACATGCCTTATCAACAGCAGAATTCAAGTTAGCAACAGCAATATCAAGGTAATAGATAGGCTTATCAAGGCAACTACCAGGGCCCAAGATAGAGTGTAAACACAAGACCTTTTCAGGCTTATGCTCCAGTGCCTATTAGTGCAGTTAAGGATCTTGTCCCTATTCAGAACAACCTAGCAGCATATTATAAGTGGTGCTACCCTTGTAACCAACCTCACAATCAGGTCACTTGCTCAAATGGACTCATTAATTAGGCACTTATGGTACAGAATGCCTCAAGTTCATAGCATAATAAATTCAATGATGCATCTCCACAACACCAAGACCAGCTTACCAATGAAACTACCCTCCTTAACTGGCAAGGTGAGGAATTCTGTGGACTTAATATAGATAATTCTCCAGTTGTAGCTAACACAAGGGCAAAGAAAAGAGCTTTTGAGTTGGATCAAGTAGCTGATAAAGGGAAAGAAATAGTTGCAAAACCATCTACATCTCAAGTGACTTGTGGATCGCAAAGAAATCAGCAACCCCCAGTTAAGGAGCAGCCACACTTGCAAGCTGATCATGCTAGCATAAAGGTACATTATAAAGTGAATCCAGCTGTACCCTATAATATTCTTGATAGTATGAAAAAGATGAATGTAATAATGTCTATGTGGGATTCATTAGCTATCCCAGGTCAAAAAGATATGTTACACTCAACTTTGTCAAATTTTAAAGTGTTTGATGAATCTGAGTCTTCAATAGGTCAAGTCAGAACTGTGTTGACAAATAATCCTCAAGAAGAAGATAAATAGCCTAGCAAAGGGGCAGGAAAAGAAGTCAAACCACCCCCATTTTACATTTTTGTAATCATAGGTGATAAGTTAGTTCATAACTGTATGGTAGACAATGGAGCTAGTAGCTCAGTAATGCCAAAGCAAATTGTTGACAAGCTTGGACTAAAGTATCAACTTTTAGAGAAATGAGTGATTCCATTGGATGGTACTACTGTTAACACATTGGGTGTTATTAAAGATTTGAGTCTTACTCTTCATGCTTGTCCTATTTTTTTAGTTCCTCAGGACATATGTGTCATAGATCTCCCACCTTTCTTTTCTTTGTGTCTCTCAAGAGACTTTACAACTAAGATAGGTGGTTATGTGTCAGTTGATTGGTCACATATGTTGTTTAGAACAAGAAATGGAACTAAGGTTACCATTAAATCTGAAAAGTTGGCTAAGGATCATATTGAGTTGTATAACCCAAGTCCTATCAATGTTGTTCCTACTGTTGCAGACACAAATTGTGTCATTTTTACTAACAGTGAACTGGTTATCGCTCAAGAACTGCAAGCAGAGGTTGTTCCTAATGTGCTGCTACATGAATGGGTAGCTGAAAATGTGTTGGATAGTCCTAAAGACCTTATTCAGGATGTCGGTATGGGTAATTATGTGATGCTTGAACCTGATGCAGAGGTTCCTAA
Source organism: Sequoia sempervirens (assembly GCA_007258455.2). Classification (NCBI taxonomy): domain Eukaryota; kingdom Viridiplantae; phylum Streptophyta; class Pinopsida; order Cupressales; family Cupressaceae; genus Sequoia; species Sequoia sempervirens. The sequence goes on from VDFB02000002.1 coordinate 38,360,434, forward strand.
TCTCAAAAAAAGTACAGATCAGTTGTTGCAATAGTAGGGTGAACTCTGGGAAATATTTTTTGATGGTTCTAGAAGCAAGAATGGAGCAGGTGGAGGTGCAATTTTGGTTTCTCCACGGGGTGATAAGTATTTTTCAGCCTTTCATTTTGCTTTTGCATGTTCTAACAATAGTGTTGAGTATGAAGGACTCATTCAAGGCCTTGAGTGGGCAAGGAAAAGAGGAATTGACTGTTTGAAAGTCTATAGAGACAATGAATTAATAGTTAATCAGGTTAGGGGGCTGAATGCTGCCAAGAATGATGCTTTGAAGTCTTACAGAAACAGAGTATGGAATATAATTGAAGAATTTAATTCCTTCAATCTGATTTCTGTTCTACGAAATTAGAATAAACATGTTGATATACTTGCAGCAATTGGAGCATAGTTTGATATCCCAGATGATATTAACAAGGATAATATACAGCAATATGTCAAAGTGGTTATCAGGCCGTCAATTCCTGATAACAACATTAACTAGCAGGTATTTGAAAATGATGAGCAGATCTTAACCTTTCTGCTCCAAGAAGATAAATTTTCTGTAGTGAACCAAGAAAAGATCAAGCAGTAGTATGATGATCAAGTGATACAGCTGAAGACAAATAAACTTCCCAAAGGGTTGGTTACCTTGGAATCCATATTCAATTCTGATGATCAGCTTAAGAAGAACAGAGTCGGCATTCAAGTGAAAGGAGATCATTATGAAGAAGTAGAAATCTTTAAAGGTAAGCTTCTCAAATTAGGAAAAATCTGTTCAATTGAAGATAAGAGAGCTTTCATTGTTTTATGCCAAGAATATCATGATGTTTTTGCTTGGCAATAATTTGATTTAAGAGGGTTTGATCCTCATATTGCACAACATACAATTGAGTTAGAACCTGATGCCAAGCTTGTTAGACAAAAACAGAGACCATTGAACCCCAAGCTTGAACCTTTAATGATCAAAGAGCTGACCAAGTTAGTTGAGGGGGGTATCATATTTCCAATTAAACACACATCCTGGGTTTCTAACCTTGTTCCGATTAGAAAAAAGAACAATGAGATAAGATTATGTGTGGATTTTACAGACCTTAACAGAGCGTCTCTGAAAGATCATTATCCCTTACCATCTATGGAACAAATTCTCCAAGCTGTTGCTGGTTCAGAAAGATTTTCTCTTCTGGATGGATATTCTGGTTATAACCAGATTATAGTCAAAGAGGAGGATCAGTATAAAACAACATTTACAAAAAAATGGGGCACTATGGCCTACAAGAGAATTCCTTTTGGTTTATATAATGTTGGTGCCACCTTTTAGCGTGCCATGGATATGGAATTTCAGAGTTTAATCCATAAATTTTTGCTGGTTTACTTAGATGACATAACTGTATATTCAAAGAATGCAGATGAACACTTGTCACATCTAAAGCAAGTTTCTAAAAAATGCAAAGAATATGGAATATCTCTCAATCCGAAAAAGAGTATTTTTGCAGTCCATGAAGGTAAACTGTTAGGTCACATAGTATCAAAGGACGAAGTTACCATTGATCCTAAAAGAGTTAAGGCTATACTCGAAATACCATTGCCTAATCACAAGAAAGGATTGCAGAGCTTTTTAGGGAGAATCAAATTTTTAAGAAGATTCATTCCTGATGTTGCAAATTTATTACAGCCTTTGACTGTCATGCTAAAAAAGAATGCAGTTTTTAGTTGGACTAGAGATGCAAAACATAGTTTTGAAGAAATCAAGGAAGCTTTAGCATCAGCTCCAACACTGGTAAATCCATATTTCTCTAAAGACTTCTTTTTGTATGCTTTTGGCAGTGTTAGTTCAATCTCTGCTATGCTGGTTCAGAAAAACAGTGATAATTTAGAGCAGCCAATAGCTTTCTTTAGTCAAGTACTTGCTGATTACGAAGAGAAATATACATTTGTTGAGAAACATGTTCTCGTTGTGATCAGAAGTCTAAAGATATTTAAGCCTCTAGTTTCGAGCAATAAAATTCATATTTTGGTTGCACACCTGAGTGTGAAGGAGTTTTTGTTGAACAAAGATCTGAGTGAGAAAAGAGCAGGGTGGATCACAAAAGTAATGGAATTTGATGTCAACATCAACATCACAAAACTTGTCAGAGGTAGAGGACTTTGTGAGCAGCTTGCCTCAACCCCTGAAGATGTACAGAAATCAGAAACTGGTGTTGTTTTAACTAATACAGATGAGTCTCAAAATGTTCAAGTTGTTGCATCAGTTGCAGGTTGGGTTCAAGAAATTACCCATTTTCTTCGTACTGGTGAATGTCCACCAGGTTTGGATAGAGCATAATGAAGATACTTCAAATTGCAATCAATTCCTTATGTCCTTATTGATAATATCATTTTCAGGAAAGATCTTAATGGTGTCTTGTTAAGGTGTATTGATACTGATCAAACAAAAAAGGTACTGCATGAATTTCATGATGGAGTTTCAGGAGGGAACTTTGCTCCAAGGACAACTACTTGGAATATTATGAGAGCTGGTTACTACTGGCCTAGCTTGTTTAAAGATGCATATGCATAGTCAAGAAAGTGTATGAAATGTGCTTTGTTTGTAGGAAAGGAAAAGTTGCATGTTATGCCTCTACATCCAATTCAGGTAGAGCATCCCTTCATGAGATGGGGCATTGAATTTATTGGGCCAATTAATCCACCATCCAGTGCTGGTCACAAGTAGGTGATTGCTGCTACAGACTATTTCACACGATGGATAGAGGCAACAGCTTTGAAAGAAGCAAATGAATCTTCAGTTTTGATTTTTTATGAAGATATAATCACCAGATTTGGAGTTCCTGACTCCATCATTTCAGATAATGCTCTCACATTTGTTGGGTTAAGAGTCACAGATTGGGCTATTAAACACAAAATTCATTTGAATACTTCCTCCAATTATTACCCGCAGGGTAACGGATTAGCTGAAAGTACAAATAAAAACTTGATCAGAATCATTAAGAGGACTATGGAGGAGAATTAGAGAATTTGGCATACCACGTTGAAATCTGCACTTTGGGCAGATAGAATAACCCCCAAGAGATCAGTTGGAAATTCTCCATATGTCCTTGTTTATGGTAAAGAGGCTAGATTACATCTATCTGTAGAGCTTCAAGCTCTAGACATTGTTCACTAGTTGGAGATGTATGAAGAGCAGGACCCAATGGTTGTGAGATATGCAGAGCTCATGGAGCTCGAAGAATCAAGAGACAAAACAATGAAAACTTTGGAGTATCATCAGCTCCAAACCAAGAAAACATTTGATAAGAAAGCTACAACCAAAGTTTTTAAAGAAGGGGATATTGTTCTCAAGTAGGATGTGCTAAAGAGTGGTCCAGGCAAACATACAAAATTTCACCATTTCTGGGTAGGTCCTTTTGTTGTTACTGAATGTAAAGAGCATAATGCATTCCAATTATCAAACATGGATGGAGAAAGGTTACCAATCCCAATTAATGGCATTCACCTCAAACATTGTTTTGAGGCATGATTTATTATTGTACATATTAGGATAGGTTTTATGCTTTCAATAAGTGCTTATGCACTTTAGTTTAGTTGTTGTTTCATTCCCTAAGTGTTGTTCTAGCATAGTAAATAATTTCATTTCAGTTTCTTCGGTTTCAACGAGTTTCCAGTGTCGTGATCTGCTTCATGAGTCTCGAGTGAGTTGCAGCCATGTGTGAACTACTCTTGGTCTATTCTGAAGTTTTTACTAAGTGACTCTGAGCCCAATGGACAAGTTTTGGCTACTGGTTTCCAAGTTTAGCAGGCAAACATCCAGCAAAGATTGCCAGAAATGTTGCCTGATTTTTACCTACAATCTCAATCAGGCAGGGGTCTAATTTTTCAAGTATTCAGGGGGGGCCAAATGAATTGACTTTTTCCTCAGGTCGCCAAGACATTTGTATTCAGCGTGAGGTCTTGTCGATCAACCGCAGTCTCACCAAAAGAATGAAGCTTTTGGGGTAATATTGGCATCGGCGGGAGGTCTGGCCGATAAATGGAGCTCTCACCGATAAGTGGTGGTCTCCCCAAAAGAAGGTCCAAGCTCACCGAGAGATGAAGGCTTCGGCATGAAGTCCTAGCGACCATTGGTGGTCTCACCGAAGTGGTTGGCATCAGGGAGAAGTCCTGCCGAAAGGGTAGGGTCTCAGTGAAGGGAGGTGTCATCGACGTGAGGTCTTGCCGACCCGGTGAGGTCTCGCCGAAACAGGATGCCTTCGGTGTAGGGGGAGCTTCGGTATAATGTCTTGTCGATTGCTGAAGTCTCAATGATAGGAGCTCGGTGAAAGGTCTCGCCGACCGAGTGATGTCTCCCCGATAGGAAAGGAGGTCTCAACGAAGTACAGGAGCTCAGCGAAAGGTCTTGCCAACCGAGCAAAGTCTCTCCGACTGAAATGAGCTTGGGGAGAATGGAGGAGTTCGCTATGAAGTCCCGCCAACCTGGTGGTGTCTTGCCGATAGCGATAGGTCCGCTGTAGACTTCGGCGAGAACTCTTGTCGAATGCGGATGGTCTGGGCGACAATGTTGGATATTGATAGGACTCTGGCCGCTCGCTATGAACTCTTGATGACCATCGCGTGTTATGCCAATAGCTGCTATGAGGTGTACTCGCATCAGGGAGACACGATTAGTGTCTCACTGACATGCGATTTTGTCTGAGGGACCTTTGACCGCCCGGGAATCTTACATGGAGTGTGTTCTCCCAATCAAGGAGAACTAGGGGTGAACTATTGACTGCTGGACTATTGTGACCGCCCCTGTGGAAGATCAATGGAATGCAAGCAGTGTAGATTTGCTCTGTGATCAAAGGCATGGGTCGGCTTGGTGAAACAACGGTGCTCAAATCTAACAAAAAGGGCAGATGCTGCTTCTTGAAGATGGTCAACTTGAGGAAAGATCTAAAATAGGAGGAAGGTCGAGGGGGAAGAAGTCACTAGTCTTAGGGACAGCTGGGATGCTGACTGGCAGGAGTGGATCGACATTTATGATAACACTCAGAATCATTCAAAGCGGCTTTGAGGAAGTCCGACATGGACACGGAGGTCAGAAGTAAATGTTGTGGTTGCAAAAGATCTGAAGATTTCTCCTAAGGATGATCCTTCACACCGACATGGACAGCAGGGATACACATTTAATGTAGCATTAACTTCATTAAAAGATCTAGGGTCGGATCTTTCTGGAGGGGATATTTTTGTAAGCCCTAGGGGCTGGGACTTTTGTATATAGGGCATTTTTTGCCTCTTTGTAAGGAGTTCAGATTATGCATTCTAAAGAGTTATTGATTTTTAACAATCCTTTCTCAGCTAATGTATGTTGTGTAACTCTTTTTTGGAATTTGGAATACAAAGATTACCTTGAAGATCAGTGTTATTTTTTTTTATTCTACCTTCATTCTTCTTTCAGATTATGCAATTTTTTGAACTGTGCTTATTATATTTGCATTTGAGTTTCAAGAGTTGTAAAATTTGTCTTTCCTTCTGAACATACATATGCAAATTAAGCCCCTTTTCATAAATTATGCATAAGTTTCATAAGATTTATGTTGGGTAGATGAAATAACTATCACCCTTTTTCCAGTGTATGTTCATCTTTTATTTCATGATTCATGTCAGTTCGGTGTATCACCATAGGATTTATTTTTCATTTGCATGCACTCCTTCTCCCTTTTCCTTACAAAGATCAATAGTTAGGTGATAACACAAAGGAAGCCGACCTTCTCCGAAGGTTGACCTCTATTTACAAGTAACCCAAAGCTTTAGAGGTATTCCCATGTTACACTGGATTGTTGAATTTCACATTCAACAAGGTGCAAAATCCAAGTGCTAACAAGGAGTTGTTTAGAAATGATATTTACTAATTGCCATGATTTTTCCAATCTGAGCATCTAGATCTCCATAAGTGATTCTTTAAACAAAATCCCTAAACCACCTGAGGCTCCAACTGCTTACACTATAAAACATTTCCAAGATGGGAAACGCTTTCCAAAGGCTTCAGCTTTAGAACCACTTAATTTTAACTCTTGTAGCAATACTACATCAGGTCTTGCTTGATCAAGGCATCTCTTGATCAAACAAATTTTGTCAGGGGCATTGCAGCCCCTGACATTCCACGAAAGGACCTTCATTGCCTCTAGGAAAAGGCATATCCTTTTCCCGCTCTAAATTTTTTTGGCCAGCTACACTTCCAACTATTTCTAGTTTTACCTTGATGGGTTTAGGACCTCGTTTCTTCTTTTCCCCTAATTTCACCTACTATTCTTTGCTAAGGTTTGTTCCAGAGAACGCTTCTCTGTTATCCCCAACTCAGAATTGATACCCAAATCATCACCAGCATCAACCTCCTCATCCGATGGGGGCTCCAATTCTAGATCTTCAAAGGGGTTGCCCACTTCTCTTTCATCCTCAAAAGAACTCTCTAGATTTCTAATAGGTGAAATCTCTATGTCCTTGAAAACAGGGTCCTCTGTCTCAATGCCTGTCTCTACAAATTGACGTTCAATTCGGAGAGAATCATTTTTCAAGAATCTATTTTCCTCTACCTCCATATCAAGATTCTCCCTTCTTTGCTCCCTAGTAATGTTGCTAGATTTGACTGTACTATTTGTGGGGCTTATAGCAGTCGTTCCAAACTGAGTCTTCGAACTTTCCAGAGGTGGAGAAAGGGGAGGATTACATTTTTCCTTTCCAGACAGATTTTCCCAAGCAACTTCCCCACCTTCTCTGGGAACATCCATCCTAGGCCCTTCCTCCATTGACTCTGAAACTCTAACTGTCAGGACAGCGTCTAACTCCATCTAGTTACAATTTTAGTCAATCATTGAGTTCTTGCATATATCTTTATCAGACTCAAAATCTTTCAGCAAAGAATCTACTAACCTTGTTTCCACCTCCCATACTACATCCCCCAACTTTCCTGGTTCTCTCAAATCTATCCATAAACCAAGAGCCTTTTCAGAATTACTCAAACCCCAATCATTCCCATCACACCTATCCCGGACCCTTGACATGACTTCTAGAAAAGCATTATCCTCTATTTTAAAATCATTTTATTTGAGCAGTAACAAGTCTATGAGATAATTTTGCTCCAAACTTTTTCCTTTTACTACCAAACTACACTCCCCTACAAGATGCCCCACCCTATTACACACATAACACATTTCGATCTTTTCTTCCACCTCAATCATTTGCTTCCAAGTACCATCTCCTGTGTATAATTCTAACATGGTAGGGAGTAGGTGAGTTGACTGCCAAAGAATACAGATTCTAGCCTACATACTATAATCATTATTAGCTATAGCTTCATCCAATTTGAAAAAGGTACCCAGCTTGTTACCAATTGATTTTAGGGTTTCTATATCCTAGTATTCATGGGGAAAGTTATACAAGCGAATCCAAATGGGTACCTCTGAAATAGATTCAAGTTTAGGGTTAAAATTGGGGGTCTAGTCTTTAATGTAGAACCCTTTCCCCCCATTAAAAAAGTCCCAATATTCAAGATCCATTCCTTATCAATAGGGTTTGGGAAAATAACCAGGTAGAAACCATTTGGAAAAGTTTTTAAAATAGTGGCTTTCCCCCAGTGCTCATTACACCAACTTCTAACCCTTTTGAAAGTCGGCCATGGACCACTCCACTTCATAAAGAAATCCTTTTCTCTAAGAGTGCTCACAGACTCATTCCATGCTTGACCATCTACTGTAAGAGAAACAACAATAGTATGCTCAATGTTAGAGTTTATCTAGTCCGAAAATCCTTGATCATTTTGTTGTTTCGGTCTCCAGAACTTTTTTGCCACCTTCTGAAAGTCCACTAGTTTTGTGAGACGCATATTTGCATAACCCCATCTATTTCTTGGGCCTCCCTGAGATTCCATCTCTTCGTTCTGACCAACGTAGGAACCCTTCCCTATGTCTGTCGGAGCCTTTTGTGCTTGTTGTGGTGCAACCCATAGAGGATTCAGCGGGTGCCCTCTATGTCTACAATTATAAGGCCAACGAGATTGAGGTCCTCCATTACCTTGAAACTCCTGCGATCTGCGATCACCTCGACTCTTCCTCCGCTCTGCCATTTTTATAATACCATTTTATTTTTCTTTTTAAATTTTAATGAATGAGTGAAAAATGAAACCAAAAATACCATACATAATTTTTTTTTAAATGGGGATACTCGCAAAAGAAATTAAAATCCTTAACATATTTGAAATGTAGAAAAAATTACATGGTTAGAAATCTAAGAGCTCGCTTGAAATTATTGTGGTATTTTTTAACTCAACATTGAAAGACGTATAAACTTGATAGAGAGAACACTCAAGATTTAGTCATTTTTTTTTTAATTTACAAAAAAAAATTCCTTTAGACATTGACATGCAAGTCCAACCCTAAGGGTTGGCAATACTCAAAGAAAATAGAAATGTAACTATGTTATATTTTGCTCATGTTTGTGTGAAGAAAAAATGAAACCAAGGAGGAAGATATAATAAGATTTAGAAAGGAAGAGTGAGATGTAAATATATTAATAGATGGAAAGAGGAAGAGATAGAAGGATATATATCTCCCTCCATCCCTATCTCTCCCCCTCTCTCTATCTTTCTTTCCTATCTCTCCCTCTCTCTCTTTATCTATATCTCATTATCCATATATCTCTACCTCTATCTTCCTATCTCTCTATATCTCCCTCTATCTATATCTCTCCCTCTTTATCTACTAATCTCTCTCTCTGATGTAGGTCAACAATTGAGAATCCTATGGGATTGTCAATTGTTGTAGTCGAAAACCATAACCAAGGAAAGATTTCTCAAATTTTGGAATTGAAACTATTGAACTTACAATTAGAGATTAATACCACACATGTAGGCTTCAAGAAAATTAATTAAATCTGATTTCAACGTCAAATTTGCAGCTCCAAGAACAATGAAAAGATATAGGAAATCTACCAAGAAAAACAAGATTCCAACCTATAGGCAATAATTCCTTGCTAAGCACAACAAAATTCACTCCTAAAAGCGACAATGCCTTCCATTATTACAAATTATATTTAGAGCCACAAAAATCAGCTACAAGCAATGTCAAATCAGCCTCAAAATCTCCTCCATTCCTCCTTGGATGCCATGGGTATTCCTCTAACAATATGCATTCATTTCTTCACGTCTTTCTACAATTTCTTCTTGTTCAATGCTCTCTTTCCCTAGGAATTAGATTTTGCTCTGCAACCACAACCTCTAGGACAACCTCCACTCTCCAATCTAGGTGTAGATTTCCTCTTCTTTTCTTGCTATTATTCCTTTCCTGCAAGATCTTTAGTTTCTTTGCTAAAAATTGAATCTATCATCTTGCATTCCACTACCTCAAGCACTTGCACATAGAAGATTCCAGCACTAATGGAAAACAAACTCAAACTCTTGGTAGTTACAAATGGGCCCAAATTGGAAAATTCATGTCTGGGTGTGGGTTCTTGGCTCCCAGCTGGTTTTACGAATATTAATGGTTTAATATTTTCACTTACAATTTCAACTCTTATGATCACCTTGCCAAAATGACTTCAAAATAAATTGTTGGAAGAGGGAAGATGAAAAATTTACCACATGCCTGCAAGAAAACCAAAATTTGGCAACAAAATCAATAAATATTTTGGATGTGCGGGATTGCACTACTCCCCAAATCCTCCTGCATCAAATAATCGGGGTAAGAAAGAATGTTCCATGAGCAAGAGCTCATGAAAATTCTTTAGGAAATGGAATCCCAAGCTTGTAAAGCTCTAGGGAAGCCAACCATGTTGTCTCCTCCATCTTCTTCCCTTTCCATTTTAGCAAGTACTATTTGTACTCTTTGTCTCGTGTTCTCCTTATCACTCTTGAATCAATAGCTTCATCTACTTCTTCACACTGTTTTGCTAGAAGTTGTTGCTTCCAATGTGTCAATTCTTATAAATCTGAAACACCACTCTTTTCCTCATTTGTTTCCTCTTCATGAAAATTATAGAGATCAACAACATTGAAAATAGGTGATATATCTACTCTCGATGGTAACTCAATTTCATATGCATTAGCTGAAAACTTCTTAATTACCTTACATGGTCCAATATTTTTTCATTTTAACTTGTGTGTGCCTTAAGGAAACCTCTCTTTCCGTAGGTGTGCCAAAACCAACTCTCCTACCTCAAGTTGTTGTTCTCTCCTTTTCAAATCAGCATCTGCCTTGTATTTCCTTGTGTTTCACCACTCTTTTCCTCATTTTTTTCCTCTTCATAAAAATGATAGAGATCAACAACATTGAAAATAGTTGATATATCTACTCCCGATGGTAACTCAATTTTGTATGCATTAGCTAAGAACTTCTTAAGTACCTTACATGGTCCAATATTTTTGCATTTTAACTTGTATGTGCCTTAAGGAAACCTCTATTTCCATAGGTGTGCCATAACCAACTTTCTCACCGCAAACTCTTGTTCTATCAGTTTCAAATCAACACGTTCCTTGTATTTCCTTGTGTTTGATTGCAACCTCTCCTTTACCTCTTGGTGCAATTCATGTATGTTTAATCAACATAATCTTTTGTTGCTGCACTTTTCTTTCCAAATCTGCACTATCTCTCAATGAATGAACACCATTAGGACTAAAACCATAAACAATTTGAAAAGGAATCTTACCTATGCTTCTATTGATGGAGTTATTATAAGAAAATTCAGCTTGTGCAAGCATTACATCCCACTATTTCGTTCTTCCATCAATCAAACATCTCAGAAAATTCCCAAGGCTTTTGTTGACCACCTGTGTTCACCCATCCATTTGAGGATGATAAGTTGAGCTATAAGTCAAATTTGTACCCAACCTCTTCCACAATGTCCTCCGAAAATGACTAACAAACTTAGTGTCCCTATCAGAAACAATACTTCTTAGCAAGCCATGCATACAACTTCTTTGAAAAATAAATTGGTAACATGTGAAGCATCATTTGATTTCTTGCATGAAATAAAATGAACCATTTTGGAAAATCTATCAACCACAACAAAAATGGAATCATTACCTTTTTGTGTCTTTGGCAGCCCAAGAATGAAATCCATGCTCACTTCTTCCTATGGTTTTTTCTTGAATTGGCAAAGGCTGATATAATCTCATGTTTTGACTTGTTCCTTTGGCATGTTGACATATAGAGCATATTTGAACCATATTCTTCACATCCTTACCCATACTTGTCCAATAATAAGATTCACTTAGCTTCCCCAAAGTCTTATCCACTAAAAATTCCCACCAATTCCTCCACCATTCTTTTCTCAAATTAAATTCTCTCATTGATCCCCATGGTATGCATAATCATTGCCCCTTGAACAACAATCCTTCTTGGATGAAATATTCTAACCACTTGGTCCTATCACCCACAATTGGTGACTCACAAGCTACCCATGCTTCACCATAATCAATTTCATCCTTATACATTTCTTCTATCAAATCAAAACCTATGAAATTCACTTGCATTGTATTTACCAACAAGCACTGCCTACTCAAAGCGTCCACTACCCAATTTAATTTACCACTCATATGCTTAAGAACAAAGGAATAGCTTTGTTATAATTCTACCCACTTCATATGCCTTTGATTCAACTTACCTTGGTTGCTAATAAATTTTAATGCATGATGGTCAGTGTAAAGGACAAACTCCTTGGGTAGCAAATAGTGTCTCCACTTCTTTAATGCTTGCACAATAGCATAAAACTCTTGATCATACATTGAATATTTTATTTTGGATTCATTTAGTTTCTCACTAAAATAGGAAATGGGTCTTCCCTCTTGACTAAGAACTCCTCCTAGCATTGTCCCACTTGCATCACAATCAACTTGAATTACTTCATTAAAATCCAACAATGCTAGTATAGGTCGTTCTGTTACTTTTGCCTTCAATATGTTAAAACTCTACTCTATTGCAGCTATCCATTTGAATTCTCTCATCACCCCTTTCATTGTGTCAATGATAGTAGCACAAATACTACTATTTTTTTTATAAAATTCCTATAGAAGCTTTCCAAACTGTGAAAATGTTAGAGATTGAAGGCAGATTACTACCAATTAAATGTAGATTTAATATGAATACAAATCAGATTTAAAAGATTAGAAAATGAAAAACAAGAAGACAACACAAATATTTAACATGGTTTACCCAAATCTGAGCTACATCCACTAACATAGGGTCCAAAATATATTAATCTTCTAGTAAATAGCCTTTACAAAGACATGCAATGACATGTAGTGTTACACCCCAATTGAGTAATTACTATTTACTATTATTATGTAGGGTAAATATGAATGTAATGTGAATTTTGGAGATGAATAAATTGTGGTTGTACTTTGTTATCAATGCGTTATATGTGAATGTTATCTCGTTTGATGTTATCTCATGGAAAATTACTGCATATATGTAAATGGATGGTTATTGAATTGATATTCTAACTTTGGAGATGTATTACGTATACTGCATATTTTATGAACAGTTGGCTGCCGTGTGCATGTGTTAGTGGTTGCAGGTATATGTTCAATTCCTCTAAGCGGAGGGGAAGTATCACTCAGGAGAAGATCTTGGTCGGGTAACCCGTAACAAAAACTATCTGAGCATATACACACACCACAATAGAATAATTGAGTTGATTCATTAAGTGGGAAGAGGGTAAGTCATCCTTAGTTGATGTGTTTGCATAAGTAGAAGTCTTGATTATTACTGAAATGCATTATTGGTTGATGTTTATCTATTTGAGCTTTAGATTTATTTCTCGTGCTATTATGATTATATTGATAAGAAAAACATACGTGGAGTATGTGTATATATATGCACATATATGTCAATGGGATCTAACGACATGTATATGTACATGTATAGATGTACCACACGTAAATGTTTATCAATACAATGGTAATTGTGAATTGCTATATGTGAATCGAATGTGAACATAGATATATGTATATATGTATCGATACACACATGCGTTGGTGAATGGACATGCCCATATGAATGTATCGATATAGGTATGCATACGTATACATGTACATAGAGGCATATACTTATATACATACATATATTTATATGTATACAATCGATATATTGTGTTTATTATGTGAATACTATCGTGCTTATACTTATTTGTATATTGAATGTATACTTGCTTGGTGGCGAAAGGTATATATATAAATATATAGTTAACATATATATATATAAATATAAATATACATATACATATGTACACATATATTGGTATTAATATGTATATGTTTATGTAGTATTGTATATATATATATATATATTAATATATATTTAGTATATTAACCATTGCTTTGGAATCGACTATCATTTACCATGATAGAGGTCGATTATTAGAGGCCGAATATAAGTTGCATATGACTGTATCTTGAGAGGCCAAGTTTTACTCTTGCTGCCATGCTTTGTGGAACATGTATATTTCATTATAAGCTTGTTGCATTATGTCGATGCATAGTGAAGACTTAGTCAATGCCTATAGTAGGATCTTATTTGACTTGGTAAAAATTTAAATGCCATGTCTTTAAGCTTGAACCAACATCTGTTAAGCCATGACAAAACAAGTCGACAACTTTGTTAGAATGAGTAAATATTTGAATCGACTCACACCAAGACTCAGTCAATGTAAGCTTGGTGTTGAAAATTGGTTATTGATTGTTTCAAATAGAATGGAAACAACGCCAACTGTTATTTGAGAGTATGTATTTGGCACCACCTTTGGAAACTCTTTTTTTGTAGATGTCCATTGTTTGAGGTAATTCGAATTAATCACGTGCAGATTTGAATGTCTATTTTTGTTGTCAAGCAATAAGGATGATCTGTAGTTGTGTATGTTGAGTAATTTCTTATATTGATGCCACATTTTTGGTAAGTCAAGTGAGTAGGTTGTGCATGGTATTTTATGTCCATATCCATTCCTAATTTTTAGGATGTGAGGCCTCATTGCTATTGTATAAATAGCAGGGAAAACTCATTTGTGAGGACGCATTCTTGCAAAGCATTTTTACTCTGCTTTATTTCAATTTTACTCAGTTTTATTTGAGAGAGAGAGTTGTTAGAGTTATCATGAATATTCCACTAACGTCAGCATAATTTCAGTGGTATCAACTGTACCTTGGACCCCTTTGACCCCTCTTTGGCCTCCAGGGAGCATTTTTTTTCTTTTGGCCATAGCTGGGGCATACGATATCTTTTTCGAAAAATGATATATCATCAAAAATTTGGTTCCATCAACTTTCTAGTGGTGTGGGTCTCATTACTTTATTTTATTACTGGTGCATTCTACAACCTATTGAAGTCAAAGGTTTTTTTTTCAATCTCAAGCTCATAACTTTTGACCAATTTCTTTGTTTTTTGTGATTCCAGCAGTGTTGGAACCATATTTTAGAGCTCTTCAGTTCCATCCATGAATTTTTTCTAGATTGTTCTTCAAGTACATTTTATTTAGATTTTTTTGTTTTCACACTCTAGTGAATTACTTGGACATTTTAGCTCTTGGAAACTTTTCGTTTACGTGGGATGACTCATTTTTTGCTGTTTTATACGTATTTCCAATATTTTGTCCTATTTGGACATTGTAGACATCTTTTTCATGCACATACTTATTTTGTAGACAAATTGAGTTAAAGTGCCATTCAGGTGTATACTTTTTGGGGATTTTGCACATCTTGTTGTGCCTATTGTATTTGCACTATGATATAAAGTGCCATGGGGGGTTTGATGCTTTTCCTTTGTTTTCCATCACACCTTTGTCAAGTAAGTGTCCCTTCCATGACATTAGTGAATCCTAGTGATTCATGCCTCATGTGTGTGTGGGTTAGTTTGCACACCCTTTTATTTGTAGGCTATTTCTCCTACATGAACTTATTGGTTACACCTAGTTTCAGTGTTCTTGTCATGGCTCTCCCTATTTCAGCGTTATGGGGGGTTTCTACTGTCAGTTCTAATGCTTCCTTGGTTTCACAGTTTGGAGTGATCTACGTATATAGTTCTTGTTCCTCTGTACTTTTAGATGTAACAAACAACAATGACTGGTTACATGCATTTCAATGAGATGGATCATTTACCATATGGACACTCTTGCATTCCAATTTCTAGAGGTTCTTCATTTTAGCACTCTATCAGTCATCTTTCAACAACTGTCTACAACTTTGTGTTTCTGGATGTTCTACATGTTCCTATTTTTCAGGACATTGTCTTGTTTGGAGGATTCTTTAGTCCTTCACTTGGCTTTCATCTCTTTTTGGAGTAGATTTTTTTCCACGAGGTTTTCTCTATTTCTCCACATTATATAGATCTTCTATTTGTGCCTGGCTACCTTACATGGCCTTGTTTGTCGGGACCCATCATGCATTCTTTTTTAGGGTTTTTAGCTACTCCCTAAGTTCATCTTAAGGGGGGTGTTAGAGTTATCATGCATTAGCTAATAATTAATTAATTAATCTTTAGTTGATTATTAGTCTAATTTATTCTCATTTAGGGTTTTTCTCTTATAAGAACTCAACCCTCATTGTAAATATTTGGAGCTTTCGTATCTTTTTGAGAGTCTCTTACTTTTGTAGCTTTTTCTTGTTGAGGAATATTGCATGTATTGTTTGTAGATCTCCTGTGTACAAGGTTTATTTGTTTGTTGTTTGTTCTTGTGGCTCGTGGTTTTGTGCTTGCTTCACAATTCTAATAAGAGTTTAGTTATATAGAAAGTGAGTGGGTTTGAGAGATGTAAACTATCAACTTGAGCATTAGAGGTTTATTGTGACGTCTCTTGAGAAGCTATAATCCAGTTGGTCATTGTTTGGAGAAACTGCAATGTTGTCAATTGATTAGATAAGCGATAGCAGGCATGAAGATATTCTTCTTTGTTATTTTATTTACAAAAAAATTGTTCTTCATGAATGCTTGAATTGTCTTTTACGAGTACTTACATTTAGGATGTCTTTGAAAAGGAGATATAATTTTTTATGTTGTTTTTATGATGTGCTTGTATGTACTCCATAATAGGAGGTTGGTGTTTATCATAAGTATTACATACTATATATGATTAAACTAGAGTGGCATATGAGTTACTCTTAGCTAGGTTATTGATTTAATTAGATAAGCTTGAGTTTACTCCTAGGATTTTTTATCCAGTATGGGAGGGAGCTTGTGTACTTACTTGTTTAGTAGGTTTATTCCAAGTATGTAAAATGGTGATAGGTTATCTCTGGAGTGATAGATTATCCATTGAAGGAAATACCTATGCGTAGTTTAAGATGGCCTTAAGTCAAATCGGCCATGAGTAGTGTATGTGATAGATGACTTTCATCTAGATTACCATTTGAGAACACTTTGGCCAAAGTAGTGTGACTGCCTCTGGCTCCACTGTCAGTTCACCGTGATCCAGTATTACATGCTAGTTCTAGATTGTGGGATTACAAGTTCTAGTTATGTAGGAAACCACACTGTGCTCATTTGGTTGTTGTTATTCAGTTACTCTACTAATCTCTTCATCGAAGGGAAGGGCCATATATCGAACGATAGATGTGCAGGGGACCGCATATGAGTCTGTCGTTGCGAAAAAGAACTTGAGTGATGCTTCTCCTCCAGAGTAAGTGACAAAAGAACCAAGATTTGAAAGGAAGGATCCTAGACCGTCTTTAAGCTATTTGTTCCAAATCTCATTGAGCTATGTATGTAAATGTATGTAGTCTTGTATTATTGTAACTTGTGAAATGATTGTAATGTAAAGGAATATTTATTGTATTGTTATGGCATCTTTGTTCGTATATTCTCAATAAAGAATTTTTTTTTTTTTATTGCAATGGCTTGTTACATAGTTTATTTACTCACAAAGTGAAAACTTAGAAATTTTTACTCCATTGATGGTTGGTGTGTTACATGCAACAAATTGTGCACAACATTTTTCCACGTTTTTCATTGCTACTTTTTTACACAACCTTTGTTGCAGGTACCTACAACTTCTCCTACACTTTTCCAGCCACTAATCTGTGACTTCTTGTTCTCATTTTTCACGCCCAACAACCATAAATAATCCAAAAATGCATGAAAAACACCTTCCTAGGTATGTATCGTTACATGCAACCAATAACTCCTTTCTCTTCAGGTGGTTATATTAACTATGTTTAATTGTTCATTTAAATATAAAATTGTAGCACTTATTTAATAAAATAATGGTGAAGTTTTTTGCATCTGAGTTTGATTGGTCTCCAAAATACAACAATCTCCCACTTGGAGACTGATCAGACTCCACACAATACCGTCTCCCACTTGGAGATTGATCATAACACTATTGCCCCCTACAACTCCCACTGGAAATAAGCACATTGGACCCTAATGTTTTGATTTTATTTTAATCTTGAACACCAACTGAAGCTGAAGAGGAGCTTAGCTTCTCCCTTGTTACCGCCTTTGTAAAAATATCCACTAGATTTTCATCTATATGAATCTTTTCTAGCTTTACATGTCCATCCTCCAACATTGACCAAATGAAATGATATCTTAGTTGTATGTGTTTGGTTTTAGAGTGCAAGGGTGAATTCTTTGCAAGATGTATAACACTATGGCTATTCGTAAAAAAGTAATTTTTAGCTTGTTGTTTTCCCAATTCTTCCATGAAATATTTTAGCCATATCATCTCCTTTGTCGCCTTTGTTGCAACAACATACTCTGCCTCTGTGGTAGATAAAGCAACTATCTTTTGCAATCGGTAAATCCAACTCGCTGCTATCCCACCAACTATAAATACATAACATCTGGTACTCCGCCTAGTATCAATATCCCTAGCCAAATCTGAGTCAACATAGCCTTTTAAAATAGTATTAGATCCCCCAAAACATAAACATTTATAGGATGTACCTCTCAAATACCTGAGAATCCATTTTACTGCATTCCAATGCTCCATTATGGGATTACTCATATACCTACTAAAAAATCCTACAACATGTGCAATATATGATCTCATGCATACCATGGTGTACATTAAACTATCTATAGCTAAAGCATATGGTACCTTGGACATTTAATCCTTAGTCAATTTGAAATGACTAGGCAAAGGTGTGTTGATAGCTTTTGCATTCACCACGTAAAATCTCTACAACACCTTTTCAACATAATCAACTTGAGATAAAAACAAGTTTTTTTTTTCCTATCTCTTGTAATCTTCATACCAAATATTTGTTTTGTTACCCCCAAATCCTTTATAGAAAATGAATTTTCTAACTATTGTTTTAACTCCCTTATGTGATCCATGTTAGATCCCGCTACAAGCATATCATCAACATATAAACATAAAATAATGTAGCTATCATCATCTAACCTCTTAAAATAAACACAATGGTCTGAATTACTCCAACTGTAGTCATGCTAAACCATAAAACTATCAAATTTAATATACCGTTATCGAGGTGCTTGCTTCAAGCCATATAAACTTTTCTTCAATCTGCACATTAATTTTTCCTTACCTTTGACCTCAAATCCTTGTGGTTGTTCCATATATATTTCCTCTTCCAAATCACCATGGAGAAAGGTGGTTTTAACATCTAGTTGTTCCAAATGCAAATCTTCAACAACCACAATACTTAAAAAAGTATGAATAGAAGTCATTTTAACAACCAGAGAAGAAATCTCATAAAAAACAATTCCTTTTTTTTGTGCAAATCCTTTTACAACTAACTTGGCTCTGATACCACTTGTTAGAGATTGAAGGCATATTACTACCAATTAAATGCAATTTTAATATGAATACACAACAAATTTAAAAAAATCAAAAATAAAATGAACAATAAGAAGACAAAACAAAGGTTTTAATGTGGTTCACCCAAATCCAGGCTACATCCACCAACATGGGGTTCAAAATATATTAATCTTCCAATAAATAACCTTTACAAAGACATGCAACGACATCCAACAACTTGCAACAACGTTTTTCCACGTTTTTCACTACTGATTTTTTACGTAGCCTTTGTTGCATGTACTTGTAGCTTCTCCTATGTTTTTCCAGCCACTTATTTGTGACTTTCTGCTCTCATTTCTCACACCCAAGAACAATAAAGAGCCCAAAAACACATGACAAAACAACTTCCCACACATGTACTATTACATGCAACCAATAACTCCTTTCTTTTTGGGCTGTTATATTAACTATTTTTAACTGTTCATTTAATTATAAAACTGCAACAATTATTTAATAAAATAATGGTGAATATTTTTTGCATCTGAGTTTGATTGGTCTCCAAAATACAATAGAAAATTCCTTGCCTCAAACATGCTTCTAGGTGATGGTCATTCTAAGATTGCTTTAACTTATTTTGGTTCCATCCATAAACCTTCCTTTGAGATTACAAAACCCGAGTAAACCAACTCTTCTTTCATAAAGACATATTTTTAAGATTAAACAACAATTTTTCTTTCCTTAATCTTTGTAAAACAACCCTCACATGTTTTAAATGCTCTTCCTTTTCCTTACTAAAAATCAAGATATCATCTAAATAAACAATCACAAGCTTACCAAGAAATGGCTTGAGCACCTCATTCATCAATCTCATGAATGTACTTAGAGCATTTGTGAGACCAAATGGCATAACAAGCCACTCATATAACCCCTCCTTTTTTTTGAATGTGGTTTTCCATTCATCCCCTTCTCTAATCCTTATTTGGTGGTACCCGCTCTTCAAATAAATTTTGGTGACATACTTTGGTCCACTCAAACAATCCATCAAGTCATCCATATGAGGCAAGGGAAATTTATATTTTATTGTAATCTTATTAATGGCTCTAAAATCCATGCACATACGCTACTCTCCATCCTTTTTGGGTGCCAAAACCATCAAGGCTGCACATGGGCTTAAGCTTTCTCTTATCAAGCCTATTTCCATCAATCCTTGCACTTGTTTGTTTATTTCTTCATTCTCTTTGGGGCTCATTCTATACACTGCCTTGTTTGGTAAGCTTGATTCCAGTATCATATCCATGTAATGATTCACACTTCTCATTGGTGGCAATCCATCCAGAAGATCCTTCATGAGAATGTCACTATATTCATGCAAGATTTCCTTGATTTCTTTAAGAATATCTTGCTCTTCATTCGCTACCCCAACTTCTTCTGGTTTGGAAACCAAAGCATAACATAGCTCTTCTTCTTTTATTACCTTTAAAAAAAAAATTCTAGTGATCATGCATACCTTAGTATCGTTGTCCACTTCTTTTGTCTTCTCTTTCAGCAGGTTCATGACATACTTTTTCTTGTCCTTCGTGATTGTGTATGTATTTGCTTCACCATCATGTATTGCTTTTTGGTCATATTGCCATGGCCTACCCAAAAGGATATGGCATGCATCCATTGGAATCACATCACATACAATCTCATCCCTCTGATTACCAATCTGAAAATTCACCAAATATTGTTCACTTACCAAAATTTGATGCCCTTTTTGCAACCAAGTGACCCGGTATGGATTCAGATGCTTTGTTCTTTCCAATTTAAACTTCTCCACCATCTCTTGGGATACGAAATTATTTTTTCTTCCACTATCCACAATTATTGTTCAACATTTTCCTTGTGATTGAAAAATTGTCTTAAACAAACTTCTTCTTTGTACCGGTTCTTGTTGCTCTTTCTTAGGTTTTAAAAGTACTCTTTTCAACACAAGAGCTTCTCCATATTTTGGGTCTACCAGTTATATTCCCTTTTCATATTTTGTGGTGTGTGCTATTCCAATCTCTTGTACTTGAGGGCACTCAAATTCCCTATGACCCATTTCTCCACAACTTAAACAAACCCTTGAAAATCCCCTTCCTCTTCCATATTCTCCCCTTCATCTAGAAGTTTCACCTCTCCCTCTTGTAAAATCTCCTCTTCCTCTTGCATTTGTGCCATAATTTTTTTGGTACCAGCTTGTTTCCTATTCCTTTATGGGCTTCCCTCTTCCACTATTTACTTTTCCTCTACCAAGGAAAAATTTCTCAACTTTTGGAATTGAAACTGTTGAACTTGCAACTAGAGATTAATAGCACACATGTAGGCTTCAAAAAAATTAATTAAATTTGATTTCAACATCAAATGTGCAGCTCTAGAAACAATGAAAAGCTACAAGAAATCTACCAAGCAAAACAAGATTCCAACCTACAGGACAGAATGCCTTGCTAAGCACAACAAAATTCATTCCTACAAGTGAGAATGCCTTCCATTATTACAAATCAGATTTAGAGCCACAAAAATCAGCTACATGCAATACTAAATCAGCCTTAAAATCTCCTCCATTCCTCCTTGGGTGCCATGGGTATGCCTCTAACAATCGACATTCATTTATTCATGTCTTTCTACAATTTCTTCATGTTCAATGCTCTCTTTCCCTAGGCATTGGATTTTTCTCTACAACCACAACCTTCGGGCCATCCTCCACTCCAATTTGGGTGTGGATTTCCTCTTCTTTTCTAATTGTTATTCCTTTCCTACAAGATCTTTAATATATTTGCTAAAAATTGACTCCATCATCTTGCATTCCACTACCTCAAGCAATTGCACCTGGAAGATTCCAACACTATTGGAAAAAAAATTCAAACTCCTGGGAGTTACAAAGGGTCTGAATTGGAAAATTCATGCCTGGGTGTGGGTTCTCGACTCCTGGGTAGTTTTAGGAATATTAATAATTTAAAATTTTCAAACTTGCAATTTCAACTCCTATGATCACCTTGCCACAATGACTTCAAAATAAATTTTCGGAAGAGGGAAGATGAAAAATTTACCACATATTTGCAAGAAAACCAAAATTTGGAAACAAAAGCAATAAAGATTTTGGATGTGCAAGATTGCACTGCTCCCAGATGCTCCTGCATCACTCTCCTTATATCTCTATCTCTCCCTCTTCCTCTATATATCTTTATCTCTTCATCTCTATATCTCCCTATCTCTCTATTCCTACCTTGTAATACCCCTCATGTTGTTGATTGGACTTGATACTTTCTATGGTTTTGCTTGACACTTTGAGACTTTGATAGTTACTGTTTGTTGGTTGGATTGGTTGATTGGATAGTTTAGACTACTTGATGATTATGCTTCTTTATTTGATGACATGGATATTTTGATATGACATTATGGTTACATTTGATTTGGTAATGTTTAATTTGATGTAGTAGTATATTGTGATGCAGTAGACTAGTAATTATTTCATGATGATATGATGTGATCAGTATAGTTTAACAATGTTACTTTATACTTGATGCTATAGTTGTTAGTATGGTTTCGGTGAGGGGAAAGTGTAGCACCACTCGTTCGCGAGTGCCCTGCTACGTTGTGATTCCTTCTCACGATGTGATGCATTTGATTATATATATGTTGTACACAACCTTGTTTGTATGTAGGAATTGCAGGAACAAAGTCTCGATTCCACCTGCTTTGGCAGGATAGGGCGAGCATTAAATTATCCCAATGGGCATGATGTTGAAACAGAGATGACAAGGAAGTCACCCCATCCCAAGTTTGTCAACCCATCATTTGTCTAGTGGTATTGTGCATCTTTGACTTTGGTCATTTTTGTATTATATGATAGTTGTCTTTTGTGAGTGTACTTGTGTTATTTATTTAATGTTAGTGTTGTTATGCATTGGGTGGATTAATAGTATGATGTAATTCAAATAATTAAATAGTTAAAAATAAAATGTTATTAGTAATTATTGGAATAGCTTTATTAAAAGTATTAAATTAAAAGCTATGTAATAAATTAAAGATAAATAAAAAAATAATGTAAATAATATTATTTAAAAATTGTCATTTGGATAATTTAATAAAAATAGCAAGTTGAGAATAATTATGAGAATAAAATAATTAAATGTTTTAAAATGTGTCAACTGTGAGTGGAAAATTAGCTAAATAGAAATTAAAATTAAAGATTGTAGTTCGAATGGAAAAAAAATCAAGAGAAGAATTAAAAGGACCAATGAATGTTCAGATTTTGTTAAAAAGCTGGTGAGAAAATAGAAAATTTCCTTTTCATTCTGATTTTTGGGTTTTCGAAAATAGAAGAGGATATCTTTTTATTTAATAGAAAAAAAAAGAAGAGGTATGCACAAGAAAATTTATAGAAGCTGCAAAATATATATAAATATATATTTAGTTCTGTAAAAAATTTCATCCTCTCTCTTTGTCTCTGGAAAAAAGGCCATTTTAAATAGAAAATTAGTTTACAAAAATTAGCTTGAAGGAATTTCGTGAAGCAGTGTTGTAGAAGGAAAGAGTGAATTTCGAGGAGCCACGTGGGAATCAAAGGAAGACTTCATCAAATCCTCTGCAAGCGTAGGACTCTAGATTTCCATTCTATTTTTCTTTCAAAATCAATAAAAATAAATATGTTAATTGGTAAAAGAAATTCGATTGGGGTTCAGTATAAAATTTCTCTCATCAATCTATTTATTTTTGCCTGATAAAAAGGAAAGTATCAATCAATTAGATTATCTATATGCCTATGTTTTGTTTTGAGAAAATTTTGTTCCCTCTCTGGAACTTATATATATGTGTGTACATATACATATACATATACATGCATACATACATATATATACATATATTTGTATATTTTATTGACAGAGGAATCTTGATGTTCATATATATATACATATTAATTTATTTCTGAATCAAAAATTTGATGGGCCGGGATTTATTTCTACCGGCGGGAATTTGTTTTAAAGAAAAAATTTATATAATTAACTTGGGGAGGGACGGTGTTGGCCATACCGCCCCGTCCCCCCCCCCCCAATCTCCTTACACATATGGGTGGCTACGTGGTAGCCAGTAGATGGCTACCCACAGCAGTCATCAAGACTGTTGTGCGCAACCCCACCGACCCCTGCTTTCTGCAGCCTTGTTAAGGTTGAAAGGCTATGAAAATTGTTTCTTTTTTTAAAATTTATTTTATATATATATTTCTTGTCCTATCACTGTGTGCAACCCAAAAAATAAATAAATCCAGAATATGGTTATTTTTCAGTTTTAGAGATATTTTGTAAACATAAGAAAATAAAAAATGAATATATATATATATATATATATATATATATTTCAATTTTTGTGATTTTAAATTATACATGTGACTGTAATATATTACTGGAAAAAGGCAAATCATATAATAGAATTATTATCAAAATTTTATTTCGAAGTTTATTTTTGGAGAATGGAATTAAATTGTATTGGTTAGTTGAATAAATGAATTTTTTTGTAATAACAAATGTGTGGAAATTATTATGTTAACTTGTATTTTGGATTCTTGTAAATTTGATTTGGCTTCTTTATTATCGTTGTGTTATTGTTTTGGCTTTAACCGATGTGGGAACCCAATATGCCTTAGGAACCCACTTAGGGATGTTGTGAACTTTAGTCTTCTAGAGGCTTGAGACAAGTGTTAGTTGATGTTTTATCTTTCATTTGTTATAATTGTGGCAAGTTGTTTGGCATCATTGTTTTGAAAGGGTTGTACTGGATTTTATTGAGAATTTGGTTATGTGCTTTTGGCGAGATGGGTAATGCCTCGCATGTATTCAATTAAGATTTAATGTTTTGTTCTCTATTGGTACAACCCTTGGTTTTGATTATGTTTCGAGTCTCTAGGGAGAGTGGCTCTTCGTGGGGGTCGGTGCCTCAAATAGGAGGAAGGGCCAGGATAACCCACACAAGAGTTAGGTTAAAAAGTGAAAACTTAATTAAAGAATTTAGGGGGATGGGTAGTAATAACATTAACAAGATAAGTATGGATACCTCATCCATTTGTTAGGTCTTTCGCAGACTTAATGGTGGACTGAGAAGGTCGTGGTTGGCAAGGTCGTTACCTCGTCTTCATGAGAGGTTAACGGCTCCGCATGAGTCACCCTATTGGGTCGGTGCCTAGAGAGAGGCGGCCAGGATAACCATAGATGGGGGTCAGCGCCTATTTGCAAGGTGGCCAGGATAACCCATGTAGGACTATGCGATGACACTCTCCTTTAGTTGCCCTTATGCTTTGTTTTCTTGCTTGCCTCTAGAAGTGGTTTTTGGTTGTTGCCCTTTGGATTTATTGATGATGTGTTTAATGGTCATGTGTTGTTGCGGTTGGTTTCTTAGATGTTGTTTGTTTATGATCTATGTACTCTCATTGGATTTTAGTCTTGTTGGAATCCTTGGTTGAGGTCACTTCCTTGTCGGGGGGTGGATTTTTCTAAAACCCACGTGGTCAGGTGGAACGTGCTCCGCACCCCATTGGGTTCCCCATCAGCATTTGTTCTATACAGTATCATCTAGCTTGAGCTTGAGCCAAAGTTTTCTTGTAGCCAGATGTTCATAATGTATTTCAAATATTCTTTTGTATTGATGTAGCATTCCCTCATGTACGGGAGATTACGATGTAAACTTATGTAAATAAACTATGTAATGTAAATGCACCTTTGTAATCATTATGAGATTGAATATCGTTTTGTAACATGTGATGTGATTATATTTATGCATATGTATGTATGGATGCTTATTGGGATTAATCTTGTTTATTATGGTTATCTCTTGCAATGATCTAATGTAATAACTATGATGGATGTAAAAGTTAGTTAAGTTATTTGGCTTTATGTTTATCTTTCATTATGCGTTGGTTTTAAGCGATGTAACCTCGTGTGTCCCAAAGGACTTAGATGTCTAAGAGTGGATCATGCAATGTAATAATGTATAATGGAAATTTATATGATTATTTAATATGTTTACTATGTATTTAAAAAAAAAAATTGCGTAGTAGTTGTCCTTTGGGGTTTGCACGACGGGCGTTACATACCTCCCTCACTTTGTCTAACTTTATCTCTCTATCTACCTCTATCTATTTATATACCTTCTTTATCTACATCTATAGCCATATCTCTCTATTTGTCTCCATATCACTCTCTATCTATCTATATATATATATATAGAGAGAGAGAGAGAGGTGATATATAGAGACAAGTAGAGACAAAAAAAATAGAGATGGGGAGAGGGAGAGAAACAAGGAGAGATAGGGAAATATGACAAGAGAAAGAGAGAGAGGTAGAGATAGAGCGGGAGAGATAGAGAGGGGTATGGAGGGAGGGGAGGGAGAGAGATAGTTCTAGATAGGGGAGAGAGGAGAGGAGGGAGAGAGAGAGAGAGGGGGGGGATAGAATGGAGAGATAGTTCAATATATAGAGAGGGAGATAGAGAGAGAGAGAGACATACAAAGATAGAGAGACAAAGATAGAGACATAGACAAAGACAAAGACATAAAGATAGAGAGATATAAAGAGAGATAAAGATAGATAGAGACAAAGACAAATATATAGATAGAGGTAGAGACAAAGAGAGACAAAGAAAAAGACGAGAGAGAGAGAGAGAGAAATACAAAGAGAGATAGAGAGACACACACACACAAAGAGAGAGATATCTATAGAGAGACAAACATAAAGATATAGTGAGGGAGGGAGAGGGAAAGAGGGAGAATGAGAGGGAGAGATAGGGATATAGGAGAAGAGAAAGATAGAGATAGGTAGAGATAGAGTGGGAGAGATAGAGAGGGGGGATGGAGAGAGGGAGGGTGGTGAGAGGGAGGGGGAGATATGTCTAGATAGGGAGAGAGACATAGAGGAGAGGGAGATATGGAGAGGGATAGGGATAGGAACAATATCTTTTGTATTATATATTTATGAGTTAATATGTTTTTTGTCAAACCATAGTAGAGAACATTTCCCTTATGATAAAATGGTTTTTAGATATTTGTGAGGGTATATTGATTATTAGATTATTTTTATCATGGGATTGATGATGTGGGTAAGATTCTTGATATACAAGGCTTTGAAAATTTGGATTAGGCTAGTTATTTGGACAATATGAGGTCTATATGTGCATTTTTTTTTCTTTATTTAGAGGAGCTATTAGTTGGTTGAGTAAGAAACAACCTATAATTACATTGTCCACTACAAAATTAGAGTACATGACTACAAAACATTCCTATAAAGAAATCTTGTGGCTATATAGATTCTATTTAGGTATTGGTTTAATCTAAACAAGTTATAATTAGACATGATAGTCACAATATCATTTGTTTAATAAATAACCTAATATACCATGCTCATACAAAGCATATTGATGTTCAATATCACTTTATTTGTGAGATGGTTGAGGGTGATAGAACCATGGTATGGAAGATTGATACTTTAGTTAATGTTATAAATTATCTCAGTAAGTTGGTGAGCACAAAAAAGTGTCCTTGGTGTCAAGAGGTCATTGGCCTAGAAACTTCTAGAGATTGATCTACTTTTTAGTTTCCCGTTATGTATTACAATGTAACTTTTAAGATATGTGTAGTTATTGGGATAGCTAAAAATTATCATGGACCCATAGGGCTACATGTGGATTCCACTATGAAGGACAAATGAAAAAGGCCTCTATGAGAGGTGTCATATGGTGAGGGTATTGTTCCTCCTATTATGGGATTGATAAGTAGGGTGATGAGGGAGTTAAGTAGGTGAATAGAGTTGAGCATAAGAGTGATAGTAACATTTATTTTGGCTAATAGTCTTGTTTAGATTTAGAAGTGCTTTTATTAGATATTGAAGCTATAAAATATAATTATAACCTATAGCATACTATTTTAAAATCATTTAAATTGAAGGATAAATATTGCAAGTAAGGATAACTAATTTACACACCTAAATCAATGGAGAATCATTTGAGGAACATGTAAGGGATAAATTATATGAGAAAGAATAAAAAAATGTTAAGAACTATAGTATGTTGTTGAAGAAGAGGATGTTGAGATTGGAAAGCAAGAATGACAATTTAAAGACCTCCTTGGACAAGGTTATTCAACTAATTAGGTCTATTATCATAAATTTATCTACCAATATTTATTTGTTACATGATAATTTTTAAAGAGGAAGAGGAATTTTTTGAGGTTGAGGGTCCAGGTAAGAGGACAAGGTCCCAACTACTTCAAAAGGAAAATGTTGTAATTGATCTAGATTGTGAGGTTTTAAATGATCACTTGAGATTTATTTTCGAAGAACTAGATGTGGTAAATGGACTGAAGGGCATATCATCTATGTATTTTTGGTGTTAAATAATATTTTTTCTCATATTCTATTGGTCTAATAAAATTTTGTTTCAATGCTATTTGTTCATGACTTGGTATTTTCAACCTCTTGTGGAGTGTTATTTTATTGTTGCTATTCTTTTGGGACTTTACATTATGTTTGGATGCTCATTGTAAAAGGGTTTGGGCCCTTTGAAAATCCCACCTTTATCAATAATATTAAAAATGAGTTTTGTGACAGTAAATTCTGACTATTTAAATCTAACCTTTAATTACATTGATGTGCATGTGACATGCAACATTGGTGTTCTAGAATCTCTAGTTTTAACTTTTCAATAATCTCAAATGATTCTTCATTAGTATTAAAAGTGGAATTTATATATTTTTTTATATAATTGAGGAAATCTTCCTCCACATCAACATTTTCAATAATCTCAAATGATTATTCATTAATATTACCATAATTTTGTTCATACCATTAACACCCTAATTAACATTGTTACAATATTCATGAATTGAATCATCATAAAAACTACCAAAATGATGAGAAAGTAAGTGATTTATCATATCATATAACTCTTGTGTATATGATGGACTTGTGATTCATTAACTATATTACCTTATGGTTGGATTTGTGACCTTAATTATAAAAACATTAACATGATATGACAAGTCTATTTGTTATTGTAAGGTCATAAATTGGCACAATCTCCACCTTATATTTTTGCACTTATTTTGGTGTCCACTCCCTTATTATGTTTTTAAGTCCATTTTTTCCTCTTCTATGCTCATAGAAGGATACTTCAAGTGACCATAGACATGAATTTATCACAAGTCATTGTTTGAAACTTGGAAATATCATTGTGCCTTAGTACTAATTTCTAGGTCACTTGTACCTCTAATATACGTATCAAATATTGAATTATAAAAATGGCATTTCTTACCCATTTATGCCCTAAAACTTATTATATTTTCAATGATCATTTACCTAAAAACTTAGTCTAGGTTCATTTATAAGCCCATTTCCCCTCCACTCACTCATATTCAATGCATATTTGAGAAAACTTAGTACCATCATTGTTAGAGGAAAATTGCAAGATCTTCATTAGAGAAACAAGAGACCAAGTACTTGTGAAATGTAATTTTTTATTGTGTAAGTTTTGTTGTTGGAACTTGAGACCAAGTACTTGTGAAATGTGAGTCATTGATAATACACAATTAAAGGGTTCTTGGCAACCACTTCATATTTACTGACAATAGTCTAAATGGTCTCGAGGGATCCACCCCTCTTAGATGGTAGAGAGGAAATTAACCATTACATATTGTATAAATTGTGTGACTAGAAACTAGAGACCAAGTACTTACAAAATGTGAGTCATTTCCATGACATCAAACTAGAGTGCTCAGTAAGGTACTTCATGTTCATTGATAATAATACATAGGCCCTAAGGGGCCCACCCATCTTAGATGGAAGATGTGAAATTAACCATTGACTATTGTGTATGTTGTGTAATTGAATTGTGTCCAAGTACTTGTGAAATGTGAGTCCTTTCCAAAACATCAAACCAAGGTTCTTAATAAAGTAATTCATGTTTATTAACAATAGTTTAGAGGGCCCCAAGGGACTTGCCCCTCTTAGATGATAGACATGGAATTAACCACTACCTATTGTGTAAGTTTTGTCAATGGAATTGAGATAGGTACTTGTGAAATGTGAATCTTTGCCAAAATACCAAACTAGAATATTTGAGAAGATACTTCATATTTATTGACAATCTTCTAGAGGACTCTAGGGAACCTTCCCCTATTAGAGGGTAGATGGGGAATTAACCAACACCCATTATGTAAGTTTTGTGACTAGCATTGGAAGTTGTATGCTTGCAAAATGTGAGGTGTTTGGTAAGGTACTTTATGTTCATTGATAATAGTCCATAGGGTCCTAGGTACCCACCCTTCTTAGAGGGAAAATTGTGAATTAACCACCACATATTGTATAAGTTATGTGACTCAAACTAGAAACCAAATACTTGTGAAATACACGTCCTTGCCAAATACACCTTCATCCAATAATGGTGAACATATAATCCAACAAGACAAGAGGGACTTTTCAGATCATTTATGTGAAAGAAAATTATTCCATATGAATTGTTGAAAAAGACAAATAACCCCTCTTTAACTCATTCTTTATCAAATTCTTTAAGAACAAAAATATTAATAAGACTCGTTTTATCACACACTTTATTTTTAACTAGCATTTCCATAAATCCAAATCAAATGAAATAATTATAAACATGATTCTACATAAAAGCTCTCATGTTTGACTTATTTTTTTTAAATAATTTTATATTAGTATTTTTTGAATAGTTAATTTAGGTTGAATGGGACATATTGCAAACAATTATATACATTAGTAAATCACTATCACAAAACTTGATCTATTAATTGAAGAAGACTAGCATGTTAGCCAACGCAAGGATTTGAACCAACATGTTGTTGAATTATGGCACACACAAATTTATATGTTGTACATGTATTTATGACTTGTCTTAATGTCTCTGCAAATTTCTACATGCAACTCCATATGTGTCTTTCTACATGCTGCTTTATTTCTCTATAAATTTTGTGATTACGTATGAAGTTGAACAAGTTACAATCTATTTTCAATGGAGCTTGACGCGATTGGAACGTTTTCTTCTCATTCTTCCTTCATCTGATGATCTAATTAAAAACACAAGGTTAGTCAGTATTTTAACAATTTAAATGATCAAGTGAGAATCATTATATATAGTGATTTTAGTTTAAATCAATGTACTTTAAGTTTTGATTTGTTGCGATTTCGGTTTGAACAATGTATTTTAAGTTTTGATTTGTTACGATTTTGGTTTAAACAATGTACTTTAAGTTTTGATTTGCTGCAATTTTTATTTAAACAATGTATTTTAAGTTTTTATTTGTTGTGATTTTTGTTTAAACAATGA
The DNA here is from genome assembly GCA_007258455.2 of Sequoia sempervirens. Taxonomy (NCBI): domain Eukaryota; kingdom Viridiplantae; phylum Streptophyta; class Pinopsida; order Cupressales; family Cupressaceae; genus Sequoia; species Sequoia sempervirens. The sequence continues at coordinate 38,391,514 of VDFB02000002.1, forward strand.
GTTTTAAGTTTTGATTTTCTTAGGGGACTTATCTGAAATCACACAAGTTTTTTCAATAGGGTCCATCTATTAACGTGATTTCGGAAAAATCATCTAAACAAGTCAAAATTTAGAAAGTGTTGTTTAATAGTTATATAACATTGTACAATTGTCTAATTCACTTGTTTTATGTTGTTTAACATATGATTTCAATTATAATTTAGAAGGATTCAATACACGGAAGTGACACATATGCATGTGGATCTCTAACAAGAGTTGCACATATGTATGCAATGAATGGACTCCCTTCGCCTTCCACATTTGCAATATTATTAAAGGTTCAATTGTCAATACAGTCAACAACAACATTGTGTGAAGGCTTATTTCTAACAGCTACTTTTGAAGTAGTTTGTAGTGATTGTCGAGGTGTATCTCCAAAAGAAATGAGTAGTTTTGTTTGTAAGTGCTAAATCAAAAGGAATATCTAAATTCTTAAAATTGCATGCCATGATCTACTATTTTTTTTAGATGATTTGGAAAGTTACTTCATCTGATGATCAAATTATTTAAATGTTTCATGCTAAAATTTGCACTGTCATTTGCTTGTTTATATGTTTTCTAAAATGTTTTGAAGATTATTCATTATTGGCTATGAACATATATACAAGACACAATTGTCAGTAATAAGATCATCATATTAATGGGAGCTTCCCTTCTCAGAAACAATTGGAGACTTACAACTAGCCCATGTATTTAAATTCCATTGTTATCAGTATAGAAAAAGTGTTGTTCGAGTTATTGGAGAAGAAGTACTCTACCCAAAAGCTCGTTGGGCCATATTTCCTTCTCAATTGGTTTATGTTTTTCTATCTAATGCCTACGACTTTCTTCAATCTTTTCTTGACCTTCAATCGATAGCTTCAAAAGTGGTTAAGGATGTCTTTCTGCAAGAGGATAAATTGCTTAGAGGTGTTCAAGTGTACGAATTTTGGAAAGGTCAGGAGAGAGTTGGCGGCCTTTTCCCTCGACATTTTCTTCTCAATGGAAACGTCTATGTCTCTATGCTTGATGCCATCAAAAACACTTTGGAAATGCGTAGCTTCCGCTATATATAGTCGGCTCTTGAAAGACATAGGGTGGCAATAGGTGGAGATCTTGCAGATGACTTTAGGAGGACTAATGCTATCCTCACCTTGCTCAGTCATGTTCACCCCAAGCCAATTAATGTGCAACATCCACCTCCTCAAGTACCTCGCTCGGCTCCATTGGTGGTAATTTTAGATTGAGCAAGCTCCTCTTCTCCTCTACAACAACAAGTGATCCCAAATCTTACTATACCTCTGCAACCAAACGACCAGGGAAATGAAGATCAGGAACTTGAAGAAAAACAAGGAGAAAATGACATTGTGGAAATGGAAGAATAAGTGGCGTTTGTTCTGTAAAGGGTCGATGAAGGGAAATTGATGTATACACATGCAATATATCTAGGATAAGGGTTTTGATGTGTCCAGTTGGTTTTGTCATACAAGGGTTAATATCTACAGACGGTTAAAAATGGAAAATCTAAGGGGAATTTTGTATACAGAATTATAGTAAGCTATTCTGATATAGTCTGGTTTCCAAGAACTATTGAATATATGTTTTGTAAACTCCTTATTATATATTAATATATACTGGCTACTTGCCTTTTGCCAAAAATAAATAAATAAATAATATCATATTTTTTAAAATATGTTTTATAAAAAAAACATTTAAGAAGTTTTGTATCACATGATTGTAAAAGTATTATAAAGATTTAAAACAATAAATATAGGAATTTGAGTTATCTGATGTAATTTTAAAATTGTTATAGTTTTAGCTATCTCATATCATGATTCAAAAAAAAAATTAAGAACAAATTATTTAGAGATATAGGTTAAAATGGTTGTAGGGAGAGATATAAAATGGTAATAGGGAGAAAAACATCTAACAATGTCACATTAAAATAATTAGTAATTAAGAATTAATATATTAATTAAAAATTAATATGGAATAACTACATGTCTATATATACTTTACTTTGTGGTGACACAATTATTTTTTAAAAATGTATCATTTAGAAATTTAATGTGTATCAAATTAAGGTTAAGTTTTAAATATAAAGAAGTTAATTGTAAAGTAAATAAAATAATTTTATGATAAAATAAAATAAAGATATTAATTTTTTTTAATATGTAGTAAACAAAATAGTATTAGATTTAACTCTAAAGCAAATAAAATAATTTTATAATAAAATAAATTAAAGATATTTGTTTTTAATATGTAGTAAATAAAATAGTATTAGAATTCAACTCAAGGTAAATAAGAAAATTCTATCATAAAATAAAAATAAAGAGATTTTTTTAATATACAATTAATAAAATAATCTTATAATAAAATTAAATTAAAAAATATTTTTCAAAAAATAAAATAAACTATACATTTGTATTTTATATTAATTAATAAATCTCTTTAACTCTATCATAAAGTAAAGATATCAAAAAATTTAATATGTAGTCAATAAAATAACTCTATAATAAAATACAATTTAAAAATACATTATTCAAAAAAAATTCAAAAAAAAAACACTGTGGATGAACCCCCTTTAAAAAATAATAATAATAATAATAATAATATATAAATCATTATTTAATAGTTATTTAATATTTTTTCTTAATTTTTTTTCTATATTCATTCCCCTTCTTCATACTTTATATTTAAATAACTCTCATGAAATTTTTATGCATAAATAAATAAATATTATTTAATTAATATATTTCATAATTATAAATTTATATTAAATTATAAATAATTAGACAATTAATATAATAATCACCAAAATATCTAAAAATAAATAATAAATCAATAAATTACTATTTTTTGCTATTATACTTAGGTTAGTCACTTAGGAGTTATAAAAAGGAGTATCAAAGAATCAAAGTTCAACAATATTTTAATACATTTTTAGTGAAAACCACTCCTAATTCATAATGGAATTAAGGGCTATAAACAACATAGATTAAATGCACATTAAGGAAGATAATGAATACTCTACAAAATATATATTTTTATTTATTTTATTTTTACAATATAATCTAGTACAATCCATATACATCTATTACATTGAAACCCTAGTTACATTTCTTAAAAAAATATTTCAACATTTCACCATTTTCATAATGGTAATAGGTATCTTCACTTGCAAATTATAACATGGTTATCCATAATAGTCTCCACAAACACATAGACCTAAAATCAAAAACAACAAGGATAAAAAACCGGGCCAATGGGCTCTCCACCCAACCATAGGGTCACATAGCCAAATTCAGGTTCACTCACAACATAATTCAATACACATAAAACACATAGCTTCTTCTCAACCAAACATCCCATTCACATTGCACATTTACAAGTTTATTTCACATTACAATAATAACCCATCAAAAAATTACAACACAAAGGATGCCTCTTGGAATCCTTAAAAAGGGGAGTGGGGACTCAACCACAAATAGGGGAAAAGTTATCTCCCATGTATTTCATATTTGATATTCATAATTTCCATTTCATTGATTTGAACACAACCCTCCATTCACCAAACCCCTTATTCCTCCAACATAATCACATAATGGATACTCTTATCCATGAATAAACAAATAAGGGTACTCATGCCCCAAAATGTAAACCCCCATATGGGAGCCACACCCACTCAAACCCCCCAACACAAGGAGGACCAAACTCTCTCAAGAGAAGGTCTACTCGACCCTCCAAAACAACTACAACACATAACAATCCTTCAAAAAGTTTACACACACTCAAAACCCATCATTATGCCACAAAATATTCACACATTTTCATTTCTCAAGAATACACACAAAATGCAAAAACATTGTAACATCTGTATGAACATCATCACAAAAACTATCAAGAGGGAATAGACCCTACCTTTGAAATGCTTTCCAAAAAAAAAGGTTGAAATTGATGAAGAATCCTCTAGCCTTCTTTCAATCCTTTCTTGCTCTTCCCTTCTCCAAAATTCCTCTCCAAAATCCAAAATCTTCAAAAAAACTCCCAAAAGCAAGAAAAATGCAAAAAGCCCCCTTTTTTCCCAAATAAAGATAAAAAGAAAGAAAGAAAATCTTCCTTACATAACCACCCCAACCAACTTCCATTTTCGTCGCTTTTAAAAGAGGACAAATTAATGGTCCTTAAAAACATAATAAAAAGTGTTTTTAAGGTCTAACCAATCCCTAACACCTATACCTACCTAGCACCTAGTGTCAATTTTATCTTATGAAAACTTAAATTTATACTCATAAAACCATATAAACTTCCAAAATAAAATATCATAACAATTTATAAAAACTAAAGAAATAACATTTACTAATATTTAAACAATATCACAAAACACATTAAATCACATGCACATAATCACAATTTTCGCAACACTTAAACACAAAACCATAATTCCTCGGTATGAATTGAGATCGGTAATCATGGAGAAGATAATAGAAGACTGGCTATGCGACCCCTAACATCCATTGCCCATTTACCTGCTCACTCAACTAAAAGTCTCGGTATTCTATAAGAAATAACAATAGCCAAAGTATCTATATTTATTCTCAACACATATCAACCTTCAACTTTTCAATACAATTATCATTTTCAGTAATTAATCATAGAATCACATAAAAATTATAATCATTTTATAATTCATCACAAATAAACCATTACCTCATTAAATCATACCTCCACAAACAAATACTTACATATTCACATAAGGTAAATCATCCAATAGATATAAAATAACTATAACTAGTATTAATTAACCAAGTTCTATCACCTAATCCACATCCAATGACAACCAAGATAATTCATATAAGCATAAGAACATAAATCATGTATAGGCAAACTAAACTATCACCCATAATACTCCTAAAATAAACTATCATCCACAAAACTCCGAAGTAGTCCAACCATATAAACAAAACTCATGCAAGAGTCAACACAGATGGGCTCTCAAAAAGGACCTAATTATTCTAGAGTTAGAGGATGTTGGGATGGGGAAGTCGAAGCTCTCTTCTTTGCCATTTGGTACCCAAGAAAGAACCATCCAAACACTAGGTAACCATAAATTTTGAAGTCTTCATGTATAGCTTTCAAGTTATAGTTATTGCTTACTTACAAACTTTTGAATATTTATCGACATTTGTTTGGTATAAATATTGGGGTGTAAATATCTAAGTCTTCAAAAATTGGCCCTCTATATTTTGTCTCAACCTTTTATGTTTCTGAATGCAAGTTCCACTAGAATTTGTTTGAGGTCTGTATGCAAAGAAATGCAACAAATTATCAAAAAAAACCTCAATAACCTTGTTATTGTGCAATACAACATTTACCTTTGCACCCAAAAAAATGGACACATTTGTTAAGGAGACTATACACTTAAATGAGATTGATTTGTATAAAAACTAGACTATATACAATGAAGACACCCACATCTTTACAAAAGACGAGATTGTTGATTTCAAAAAAGCAGATCTATCTATAGCAAAGGGAAACATTGGATTTTATAGCATTAGTTTAAATGATTTCAACTTTATACAAAGGAGTCATTGGGATCTAGTTCCAAAGTGAAGTCATAGCCTTCTAGTATGAGAGTGAAGCCATGGTTGATTATAAAGAGCAAGGTCTATTTTTTAACTAGAAAAAGGAATAGAAAAATCGTATGTTATTTTAGCTTGCATGTATATGTAATTTTTTTGTTGATGGTTTTCAATGACAATTATCTTAAATTCATAATATACATCATATTTATTGATTGTACATTGATATATTTGCATTATAATGCAA